>CM076575.1:224169595-224553122 GCA_034641835.2 Pinus albicaulis
CAGAGAACAGCAAAGAGGCAGAGCCAAGATTGCTGCAAAAAAAGGGGAAATCAGCTAAAGGTAGGAGGGGCAAAGAGGTGGCCCTAGAGGTAAACCCAAACAAAACTATATGAGGTGATTTGAAAGGGATAAGAGCTGATCTAAAGGGTCCGAAAAAGCAAATATCAGACTGGAAAAGAAGGCTTCGAAATCCCAAAATTTGACGTTCAAACAACTAAAACTCTCCCACAAAATTGAGGGTAATAAAGTGAAATACAGAATTCCCACTTAGGTGAGTGAAACAGACGGAAATAGGTCTAAATGTGCAGAGATGAAGGCCGGAAAACCCCGACAGTATTTAATAAAACCTAGAAAAATTGTCGGAAAATTGCGTAAAAAGTGCAAAGGTGTTCGACCGTTTTCTACCTGTGTCATAGTTTTGGGGCATAAAATTGCATCCTCGTGTCCAAAATATAGTTTTTAATGGGATAAGGCACTGGCAGAACGGTCTCTTTTCATCCGCATATTTAAAATTGCCTGCTCTCAGCTGTGGTTGATGTCTATCAACTGCGCAATAGGGCCAGAAACACACAGAAATTAAAAATTTGAATGTTTGAGGGTTTTAGAGGTGAAAAACACCATAAAAATAGGAAAAACAAAAAACTGAAGAGAAACCCTAGGGTCTGAAATAGCTGGATATGCAGGAATATATAAAACGACAGCGGTCGCAAAAGAAAACCCATGTGGAGTCGCCAATTGTTAGTATGAATCTTTCGTCGTAAAAGATCACTTTAGCTACGCATAACAAATAGCCCTAACATCGATTATGGCTGCCAAATATCTTCAAATCTACAATTAGGTGATCTAAATAATGCTGCACAAATCTAGATCTAAGCATAAAAGATATTAAGCAGATAAAGTAAAATGTGGCTCCATGCATCCAATAGACAAGACAAGAACAATGTATTTGAAAGAATTTTTATATTATATTGAAAAGGGGCACCTGAGAGGAAAACAAGAAAGGTGTTTTCCAGTTCTCCTCAATGGGATGGGTTCTTGAAAGTCCTCAGCATTTCAGATCTAAAATTTCTCTCTCTTGTTGGTGTAGAAAACCCAGACAAACATAGAACTCAATGGGAGCTCACAAGGCAAAAATGGAGAAAATGTGACCAAGTGTATAGATCCAGAGTGATCTAATAGGCAACAAAATGTGACTAATGAATGGGGAAAACCCTTCTATTTATAACAAAATATTAGGGCGATCTAGAAACTTGGTGCATGAATAAAATATTATTAATCAAATTCTAGAACCACCCTTTAGGAATATTTTATTATATTTGTTGGACGGAAAAGGATTTTTGACTTGGGTCAATTCCTTTATTTATAAATAATAAATAAATAAATGATTTATTTACTATTTTAAGGAAATGGTGGGAATATAATTAAATAAATAATGATTTATTTAATTATTTATAAATGATTTAGTCAAATTTAACTAGGAATATTATTTAAATAGGATTTAAATAACTTATTCCTAGGAAATAATCAAATAAATAACGATTTATTTAACTGATTTCCTTGTTTTGGGTTAAATATGACCAGGGAATATAAACAAACATAGATTTGTTTATTATTTCCTTTTGGGGTTTCTTGTTTAGACCATAAACAACTTAATAAAGGTGTTTTACTAAGTTATTTCACATAGTGAAAGCAATTTTACTTAGGGTAAAATTGGTCTTACATGGTGTACTTGGGTTCATCTAATGATAGTAGGTAAGATGACCAAAAAATTGTGTAACACAGAAAATGGAACTAGATGGAGATGGCTGAAGATGATGCCCAAACTAAATATGCCTCCTCCAATGGATCTTCTGAGTGAAAGACTGATCCTATCAAGGAAGATCTCACCCTCCAAACATATCTGCAGAGCCCCACAGCAATTGCTCACTATAAATAACGGAGTCACTGAAGAAAAATGTGTTGTACGGGCAAGGGAATGAGTTTTCCCAATGCCAAGATCTGGACTAAGCTCTGAAACCTTCCTCACTAGCTTCCCAAAGGAATGGAAACTCCCTCCTCTGAAACTTAGCTTCGAAAATGGGGTTGAGGTCCTCCACTGCAACACCCTACAACACAACGTTAAACTTGGGCAGAAATAATGCTGTAGCTGGAGGAGGTGGCTTGGCCTTGAGCCTGAATGTTGAGAATGAAGTACAGGATCCTTCAAGACGCCTCTCTTGGAAGGAGAATGATTCCTAAGCAGGAGATCCTTGTGCTAAGCAGCACTGCAACTTAGCTAAACAACTGGAGATTGCACAAAGTTTGAATAGACAATAAAATGAATAATACATGACATGAGAAACAATGGCTGCCTTGCCCTCCTTTTAAACAAGTGAAAATCCCTCTCTCCATGGGTCCCATTCTTTAGGGTTTCCTCCACCAAATAACCCTCTTCCCATTCACACTGCGCTGTCTATCAAAGTGTTTTCCTCCTCCTCTCCCAATGCTATTAACTTGGTCAAACTTGACCTTGTCTTAATGCAAATGTCCCTTTTCACACATAGGGGCTCTTATGACTATCCATTTTCACATTTTAGGGATTTTATTCTTGTTTTACTAAGCATGGGATTCCTTGCCCATTTGTTTAGCTGCCAGGTGATGAATTTTTTTTTTTAATATTCCATTTAGCTGTGTGCTAAAATGGGAATATTACATTGACTATGGCCACTTCTTATTTTACCTCTCAAACTGCCCATCTTAAGTCAGCTAGTCGTACTACTTCCACATTCCCTCCCACTTATTTTTTCCATCCCCATACTCAAACATTTATACAAAACCCTCTCCCAATATCCATCCTACTTCATCCACTGTTCACCTTCCTCCACCACCTCCACCAATCATGGTGGGTAGATATGAACCATTAGTGTTGCTAGCACCATTGGCAGCTATGCCACATGATTATCAGTAAAAAATTCCACAATTTGATGGGACTGGTCCTGTAACTACCCAGCAGCATGTGGATAAAATGAATGACTATTTTTACCTTCAAGAAGTTGATGAAGAAACTGTCAAGTTGAGAATGTTTGCTCAAGTTTAGGTGGAGAAGTCAGAAAATGGTTTAAGGGTTTATCTGCAAACATTATTAATGATATCCATGAATTTCATCAAACATTCATTAATAGATGGGAAATTAAGAAAAATCCTCTTCAGATTTTATCTGAATATGAAAACATCAAGAGGTCTCCAGGTGAGAGTGTTCAAGGTTACTGCACTAGATTCAACAATGTATACAATGCACTTCCTGATCACATGAAACAACCACAAGGTTTAGCCTTAGTTAAATTCCTAGATGGTTTTGAACCATAAATGGATTTTCAACTCAGGAGAGAGATTCATCAACTTTAGAAGAAATGTAGAGGGATGCTCTAAGTGTAGAATCCAACTTGTTGGAAAAAAGAGCTATGATGAGAACTGAGAGAAGAGTTACTGTAAGAGATGAACCAGTACCTTCTACATGTAATGTTAAAATTGACAATTTGGTAAGAAATATGGAGAGAATGATGGAGAGGATTAAACTGAATGAGAGAGCTATTCCTAGAGAAAATCAACCAGCTCCTCAAAATAGAAATCAAAATCCTAGAAGAAACCCTCCTCAGATAAGACAAAGAGAGTAAAGAGGTCCTGATCAGAAAATTGTGCCTCCATTCCAAGAGAATTATGTTGATGAAGATGAAGGAGTAGTTGAGGAAGTGGAAGAAAATTAGATAAATTTAATGGGGATTAATGAAGATGACTCAGTTTTTCTCACTGAATAAGAACAAGGTTTCTTTTTATTAACTCAAAAAGATTTAGAATATGAGGAATCTGATGATTATAAACGAGGATTTTAGAATGCTATCATGGAGATTCACAGATAATACAATCTAATAAGTAAGAAACATTTTGACAATTCCAATAAAAAGAATTCAAAAAATATTGCCAAAAAAGTGTCTAAATCTGATCTCAATAAAACAACATAAAACTCAAAGAAAACAATGAATAATTCAGAAAAAAAGAATGCATAAAACAACACTAAGAGAAAAATTGATATCCCTTCCAAAATTTCTCAAACAGATATTCCTAGTACAAGTAAACAGGCTAAATTTACCCAAAAAGTAGTGGCTGAAAGAACTAATTTTTCAAATCCTCTCAATGTTCAAACACCATTCAGTATTGAGAATGAACTTGCTAAAGTGAAAATATTTATTCCTCTCACTGAATTGATAAACAAGAATTTATATGCCTCTTAGGTCCTAAAGGTACTAAACATAGGGGAGATTATTGATATTACTAATTAAATGATGATCAACCTGTACTTTTTTTTGGGCCAGAAGTTGATGTTAAACCCCAAGAAGGAGGTGTCCCTCCCTTTTATGTCACTCTTAATGTTCATGAAAAAATTATTCATAATTCCATTTTGGATTCACGTGCATCACATAATCTTATGCCAAAGGCTATTATGGAGAATATTGGTCTTGAAATCACTAGAACTTACAAAGATTTGTATTCATTTGATTCTAGAAAAGTTGGATGTCTAGGTATTATTAAAGATCGTTGTGTCACTCTAGCTCAGATACCAAAAAAGAGTCTAGTGATGGATATAGTTGTAGCTGACATTACTCCTAAATATGGCATGCTTTTATCATGCTCATGGGGAGAAAAATTACAGGGGACCCTACAAATGGACATGACTTATGCTACAATATCGGTGTTTGGTCAATTGAGAAGACTGTATAGGGAATCCTTAATGAAGTACATGGTGAGTAGTGAATAAAAACCATACAATTACCCTATGTAATCTATCCATACTGACCTTGATTACTTCATTCTTTATAATGATGGATACATTGATTCACATGTTAAAGAAAAGAATCACAGTCAAATACAAACAATACAACAAGATCCTGGAAATGAATCCCTTTGGAATATGAGTATTGATGACTCATGTGGCAAAGCAGGATCAAGATTAGGTATTTGGGTGTATAATGTAGGGAACAATCGTGCACAAGGTTACTCATACAAGCGAAATTTTTAGTGCACAAACAACATAGCAGAATATGAAGTGCTACTCTTAGGATTACAACTGTTGAAAAGATTAGGAGCTAAGAGGATTTATGTCCAATAATTATTCTCAATTATTCATAAAACAAATAAAGGGACAATATGCTGCAAAACATCATAGGTTGAGAGCATACATAAATTTTGTACTTTATTTATTAAGAACATTTGATGAATATGATTTAGCAGTTATCCCCAGAAATAAAAATGTCTTAGAAAATGGTTTAGCCTTTTCAACAAATGCATGTCAATTGCCTCACCCAAAAAAACAATACACAATAGAGGTTAAACATCGTCCTTCTGTGCCAGATAACATGAGATATTGGCAAGTATTTTTGTTGGAACATCGTCCCTTAAAAGCTGCGAATTTTGTACAATTTTGTGTATTTTTGGTATTAATTAGTCTAACGCAGGGTTTTGGGGTGGGTCAAAACCCCAAATGCATTGTAATGGGTCAAGGGTAGACCAAGAGTCCAAAAACCATGGTTTCCAGACCATTGGAAGTGTAGGATAAGTCGATATAAATGGATGGACATTTTGAGTCTTAATATAGGCAAAAATTAAGGTTGATGCTGCGTACGAATTGTTAGATCTGTCGCGGTTGTTTTGGGTGAGGACTCCTATTGGTTGTGTGCATGGAGATCCTCAGTCCTGCTTTGTGTAGACCCTGCTATGCTGTGTGCGTAAGCTGGTTTTGGTTGTAAGTAGATCTGAATATTAATGAATGCGAAAGTATTATTTAATTATCTGTGTGATATTTGGATCTACTAAAGTTACTGTTGATGCGAACCCGTGGTGCGAATATCTGTTTAGATTGTGAATACATTTGTTATTCGTTATGTTGTGAAAGTACCTATAGATGTGTTTATGATATTGTTGGCTCCCTATAATTTGTAAGAGTGGCAGGAACAAACACTGTAGGGGCCACATTAGAACCACTTTGGAATCATAGGGCCATGACTTCCTAGATTCAAAGAGGGATCTCTCTATAAAGGCGTTTTCAATTGATATATCTTTGTGCTCTTTGTTTATGATTTTAGGTTAGTTATGAAGTTCTAAGGACTTGTTTGTTTTTGGTTGGATTAGTTGATAGATTGAAGGATCAATGGTATGACTGATTGAGGGAATGTTTCAGTTGAAAAAATATACTATGAGAAAACATCAATCCATTGGGCTATGGAGTCATAAAAGGATTTAATTTTTCATCAACTCTGCAAGGGCATTCATAGGGCAAGCTAACTATATCAAATAGATTCCTTAGATTAGGTTTTGATATGAAACAATAACAAGTTGTGAAGGCAACAAAACTATAGTCAGTTAAGAATCTTCTAGCTCTACTCAAACAAGAAAAACCTTTTAAGGTAACTATTTGGAGCAAGCCAAAGGGCAGGGCAAACCAAAAATATTTTTGGACAAACCTTTAATAAGCAACCTTTCAGACAACAATCCAGCAATCAAAGACTAATTTCAAATAAAGAAAACATGTAAGATAACAGTAAGAGTGTCCTAAGATCAAACAAAAAAATAATCTAATTTGATTTTGGCAAACTCTCAAAAGACTCTTCAAAGCAACATTTCAAGGCAGACCAAAGGGTAGGGCATACCATAGACTTCTCTAGTTTAAATTTTAATAAGCATACTTTAAAGAAAGGTCTTAAAAACAATATCTCAATTCCTACTCAAAGGAACATGGGCTCACCATAATTTCCTTGGTTTCACTCTATTGAATCATTTCCAAAACAACAGGCCAGATGTAACTAGAAGGAAATTAAGAATCTTCCAATCAGATCTTGCAGAAGAAAACATAAACATACAGAAATACAGACAGAAATAGGGTGCTGAAACAACAAATCCTAATCTAAAACTTATGTTCCCTTATCAGAGAAATATGAACAAAATGGAAAAACATAAGGAGAAACAATAAAAATTTAGGAAAACTTCACCATTGATATAGCTCAAGGATCCTATGAACATGCTTTTTTTATTGATGATCAAACTGGTTACAATACTCCATGTACAACAGTTCTCTGCAACTCAGAGCTTTCTTCGGTTCAACCTAGCATTCCTCAACTAGCTTAGAAACAGAAATCAGTCCAATAACCATAAAGTAACCAACATTTGAAATGAAGCTCATATGAAATATTTATATGCAAAATGAGGAGGTGCTGCCAATCTAGGGTCTCTAAATGTTATTTATTACAGAGTTAATGATTTTTGACCTTTGAAACCATGCAAGGCCCAAGGCAAAAATATCTGAAAGAGTTACTCTGAAATAATAACTTTGTCTTAACTTATAAGTTATTTTAGTTGAAATATTTGACTTTTAAGGCTTCGTAATAACTTTGTAATAACTATTGAGCTGCTTTAAAATATCTCTGACTGTGCAATAGCTGCCTGATGCCTTTATTGAAAGAAAACATGTTGTAGGTGGAAAATCTGTCTTTGGAGAAGTAATTTCTTCTTTGTTGAGTCATTCGAAGCAATCTTTGGGTAAATCTATCCTTGTTTTAGTCATCAAACCTCAATAATTAGGCCTTTGAACCTTGATTTTGCTTTAATAATCTATCTTACTACCTTTATCTTTCATTCTTCTTTATGATTGTTTTGTCATTTATCCTTTTCTTTAAGCCTTTGACTTTCATATTCAATCATTGTCTTTAAGGGCTAATCTTCGGTGTTTTCTCTTTGATTTAGGATTCAGCCTTAATCCTCCAACTTCCTTCACTTCCTTTGCTATCTTCTTTGACTGTTGCTTGTTTTCTGTGTGCAGGGAGGAACTCTTCATGGTATAAGGGTTTATAACCCATCGATGATCATGATTCATCAAGGGTTAAGTGCTTTATGTAAAACCTTGGCCTTATTTATATGTATTTGCCTTTCAGATCGTCATCCAGAGGTTATTTCATCATTTGAATGCCCCTTTGGGAATTACCGCCATTAAAACATGCAAACACATAAACAAACATTAATTGAAAACATGTGGGATTAGATAAAACTTCATTTTTTGGGTTTCTGAGGCCTTGGGGGCGATTTGTAGAGGAGGAGGGAGCCCAGAGGGAAGGTTTCGTAAACAAAACTAGGTGGAAAGATGAAAAAAGTTTGAATTTTGGTGCGGGAGGGGAAAGGCGGTTTTGGAAAAACTGTGGTGGTTTATCACGCGGACATTGGGCAGTAAGTGGTATTGGCCTGGGGCTGCGCGATACCATAGATTAACTACGCATATCCAAGTCTTACACCATTTTTTGGTCATCTAATCCATTGTTATTAGATGGACCCATGTACACAAAGTAAGACCAATTTTACCCCAAGTAAAATCGCATTCACTATGAAAAATAACTTAGTAAACCACCTTTATTAAGTTTTTTATGGTCTAAACTGGAAACCCCATGGGGAAACATTAAATAAATCCATATTTATTTAATTTTTCCTCAAGGAATAATTAGTTAAACACCAATTTAATCAATATTCTTGGTTATATTTAACCCAAAACAAGGAAATTAATTAGATAAATCGTTATTTATCTTATAATTTTCTAAGAATAACTATTTAAACATTATTTAAATAATATTCTTCGTTAAATATGACTACATCTCCCTTAAATAATTAAATAAATCATTATTTATTTGATTATTACTCAACCATATCCTTAGAATGATAAATAAATAATTTATTTACTTATTATTACTTAATCACATCCTTAAAATAATAAACAAATTATTTATTTATTTATTATTTACAAATAAGGGGATTTGACCCAAGTCAAATTCCTTTTCCCTCCAACAAATATAATAAAATATTCCATAAACTTTTGGATCTTGATTTGGTTAATAATATTTTAACTATGCACCAATATCTAGACTAACTCAATATTTTGTTATAAATGGAAGGGTTTTCCGATTCATTTGTCACCTTTTGTTGCCTAAATATCACTCTGGATCTCAACTCTTGGTCTGGCTATTGATCCACTATCATAACCATATTTTTCCATTTTTGTCTGGGTTTTCTGCACCATCAAGAGAGAGGAATTCTAAATCTGAAGTGCTGACGACTTACAAGAACCCATCCCATTGAGGAGAATAGGGAATACTCTCTTTTGTTTTCCTCCCAGGTGCCATTAATAAAAATTTCATTGGATATATTCTTGTATTGTCTATTGGATCTATGGAGTAAATCTTATTTTTCTACTATTTAGTGTCTTCTAATGCATAGATTTAGATTTTGCAGGATTTGTCTTGATCATCTAACTGAAGATCTAAAGATATTAGCATTCATTTCTACTATTAGGGATGTTTGTTATGCCCGGATAAAGTGGTTTTTTTTCGTACACCTCAAATCAAGATTCAACTAGCGACTCCACACGGGTTTATAATTACGACCGCTGTCGTTTTTCTGATCCTTGCATATCCAACTGCTTAAAACCCTAAGATTTCTCTTCAGCCCCTTGTTTTTTCTTTTCTTGATGTTGTTTTTAACCCATAAAACCCTAAAACGAAAATAATTTTGACTTCTGTGTGTTTTCAGACCTATTGTGCAGGTGACAGACATCAACCGCAGTTGAGACGACAACTTTTTCTGAAATATGCCGTCAAGAGTGCTGGAAGTGCAGGTAACACTTTTCAGCCAAAAACCTGTGCCCTGGACCTCCAGGGCACACTTTACTACCCAAAAAGTGTGATGTCTACTGAAAACAAGTCAGAAATTGCGACATGGACTTTCTGCTGGGATTTTTCTGAAAGTTTTTTTGGTTTTTCTGAGCCTCTATTTAGGGTTGTCTGACCACCGTCTCTGCCCATTTTGGACCTGTACTTTTTCTATTTTACTCAACTAAGTGGTAACCTATCCCCCTAGGGCTTTAGTACCCTCCACCTTTTGTGGAAGAGTTTTTTCTGTTGTAGGTTGTCTGAAATTTCCGAGTCTTCAGCCATTTTTTTAGATCTGATACCTCAGCTTTAGATCCACTTTAGATCAGCTTGTTATCCATCCAAATATCCTCATTTATATTTGTTTGGGTTTTCCTTTAGGGTGCACTCTGCTTCCCTCTTGGAGATAGCCTTTCGCCACTTCTTTTTACAAAAATTCTTCCTCTGATTAGTTGTTGTTTCTGCACCACTTTCCAGCAAATTTTGTCCTTTAGATCCCTGTCCCATTTGACCTTAGATCTATTGGTTGTTTTAGTGTGTTTTGATTATTTTTTTCACTCACCTATAGACTAGTTGTTGAGAGGCCCACCTCCTTGGGTTTATATTATTGCATTATTAGATGTTTATTTTCTGTTTTGCAGGCCTATATACTGTCATTTGCAGGTTTATTTACAGCTATACAACAAAACTTTTTATTTTCTCTACAAATCTCTGGGTTTAAAAATTAAAATTTACACACTTTTACACACATAACCTAAGCGAAAAAGGGCTTGGTTAACACCGTCAAGAAAAGACTCTAAAACATTGAAATCAATTGATCCTGCACCTTTTTTCCCTTGTTTCAATGTTGTAATCGATTGATCTTGCACCTCCCTGCCCTTGTGGGTCTCTTTCTCCTTTGTGCCGTGTGTGTGTCATCATTTCTCAACCTCCCATGGGCTCTAATTTTCCTCAGGGGGGGGGGGGCAACACGTCCTGCATATCTTCCCCTCCTTGTAGCACGTATTCAGGGAATAACATGCCTCCTCTCTTTGCCCAACCTCCTGTTTACCACAATGTTACCAACATCTTCTGTCTAGTACCCCCGATGACCAGATTCTCATGATGAAATCCGATCAACCTTCAACCGTAGACATCAATCTCCAAACTCGATCCTGTCAGTACAACAAGCCTCCTGCTACGTCTGTGTCCGAGCCGCCTTCTTCGGTCTCTACAGAGCCTCTTTCGACATCCAAGAGTCCCTTACAAATCCCTCAGCCTAGGGCGAAGGTTCATACCAAGATACCTAAGGAACCATTGTGTCGAAATGTTGCTTCTGGAAAAGCCGCCCATTCGTATAACATAGTTGATGATTTGGAAAAATCCCCTGCCGCCATTTCAACGCTGGAACTCCTCCAGTCATGCCCTTCACAACGAAAATCTCTTCTGTCTACCATGGGATCTATAGATCCTTCCAACAATCGATTGATTGTCTTGGATGTTGACCAGTCAGAGCATCCTCCTCTCCCTGCTTCCGTCACTTTCCAAATCCCAGTCAAGATCCGTAACGCAAACATTTCTCGGTGCATTATTGATGAGGGGGCATACACCTGCATGATGTTCACTTCGGTTTGGAAACAACTCAGATATCCTGATTTGGCTCCTTCCACGATCACCCTCCGAGCATGGGATAACCACACCTCCAAGCCCATTGGCTTATTCTGCAATTTTCCTATCACTCTTGCGGGCAAGATGGTTTGCGTTGATGTAGAAGTCATAAATGCCCCCTTATATTACAACATTCTGTTGGATCGTAGCTGCACTTATGCGATGTATACTATCCCTTCCGTGGTCCACCGCAAGATTTCCTTCCCCCATGACGAAAATATATTCACCATTGATCAGTTGACGTATTACGAACTGAAGTCTCAGACCTCCCCTGAGTCCACTATTTCTTCAGTGGCCAATAAGAAAACAATCGACCCTTTGACCAGTGTCTCACCCGGCGTCTACAATGACTCCTCCTTGCTTGGAACATTCCTTGGTCTTCCTCCTCCCATATATGATCCCAGATCATCGAATGTTTGCATGATGTAATCATCTCGGGCTTCTCTCAAGAGGCTCGCCTCAGCTAGTTAGCAGCTCCCTTGCCCTCCGCAATTCTCTCCTAGCCCTTTGATGCAGCCTCTTGGACCTCCTCCTCCTGGCCCTTCGGATGGTACTCATGAGCCTCTTTATCCTCCTAGGTCAGTTCCTCCAGGCCTTAACCATTTAGGAGCCATCCTACCTGGCCATTACCCCTTCAGTCAGATACCATTACTAGTCCCTCCACCAGGCATCTATATGGCACCTATCATGGCCACCCTCTCTCTTCCTAACTTGACTATTGGGCTTTTGGTTTGGTACCTTGATCCTCCAACCGCCACCTTAACAGGTCAACCTAAACCTTATCTTGCTTTTACCCCGGTCCAACCGATCCCCCTGACTTCTCCCGTTGTCATAGTGCCTCAGCCACCTCAACAGGATCCGCCTCCTGTTGCGACTGCTTCGGGTAAGAAGGGCAGAGCTCACAAAAAGGCCTCAAAGGAAAAAGCTACCTCAACTGACCCTGCACCTCCTCCACCTCCAAAGCCCTACGCTTTATGTGATGTCATCAGTCATGCCACCCATACTTGTCCGGAGTTTCCCCGCATCAAGCCCATGGTTAATGTCGCGTTCCCTGAGTCTACGGTCCCTGAAAGCTCTACTTCTTCATCGACCGCAACCAAGAACACCAATACTATTCACACAAAGCACCCTTGTGCTTTGTGTGGTCTCCGTGGCCATTACTCCCATCATTTTCTTCGCCTTTCACATTACCATGCCTCTTTGGAGGTAGTTTGGGTGTACGAGATTGAACAGAATCAATTCGCTTCTCCCATGCTTGCACAGTATGCTATAGGCCAAACTGAGGATTTACCTACTCCTATTGACATTCCCCCCCCTGATGTCGAAATGATGGAGCATGCGGTCACCATCCTCTACCTTTCATCATCCTTGAGACCCTCGACAGAAGCTCCCTCTGAATCTTCTCCTATTGTTTCACTTGACCTCCTTTCAGCAAACACCCTGGGCTCAACATCATTGGATCCTTTATCGGCTTGTTCTT
The DNA here is from genome assembly GCA_034641835.2 of Pinus albicaulis. NCBI lineage: Eukaryota > Viridiplantae > Streptophyta > Pinopsida > Pinales > Pinaceae > Pinus > Pinus albicaulis. The sequence continues at coordinate 224,182,439 of CM076575.1, forward strand.
ACGTCATCCTCCACGATGATGTGCATGTGAGTCTTTCTTCTCATGATGATGAGTCAGGCAGCCTCGCCGTGTCATGTGGTCTCCCTTCCTCCTATCCTTCCACCTCCTGTTGTGATGACGACATCATGGAAGCCACGTCCACCCCTGACTTCATCTTTCCCGCCCATAAACGAGATACCATCATCCATATCCTTGGTGACTTATGCAGCCTAAGCTCAAGCTACACCTCTAGTAGCTCCCACACTTCCCCTCACCGGCGGCATGTGGGAAGTAGACATCCTACCCAGATCACTCCCTTCTGCGGAGTTCATTCGATTTATACTGTGCACACAGGTTGCTAGCATTATTCTTTATCCTCCCATTTATTGTCTTGTGACACCTTTCAGAGGGACCCCCCTGTCAACACCTTCTATCGGTTTCGCCGATAGTGAAATTCATTACTCCTAGAAATTAGCCTCGGTAGGTTGGGCCATTTTTACCCCTTTACATGCGCTTGTTCTTTCAAACGGTGTATGCATTGGTACTGCTACCAATAATCAGGCTAAATATGATGTTTTACGAGGTTTATTAGCCAATGCCCTTTCACATCGCATCCTCCCCCTTCATGTTCGTTTAGATTCCCTGCTTCTTTTCATGCAATTGAATGGTGTATATCATGTGCATAATCCTATCCTTTTCAGAAGATATTTACGATTGAAGATTTTGACGCGTGAATTTGAAATCATTACTTTCAGTCATGTACCTAGAGCACAAAATCACTATGTAGATAGCATTGCAAACCACATTCTGGATTGACATTTAACACACACATTTAACACAAGACAATAACATAAAAATATCAAAACGATGCATATCCATAGTATGTGTCGTATAAAATGTTTTAGAGTTCATCAACTATGATACATATGACATCCCCATAGCATGTTACAAAAACTCAAAACTGGGGGCACCACCGGCCCCTACACACTAATCACTATCTGGAGGGTCCCGAGCCAATGGCTCTGCCCTTGCAGCTCATGGATCACACATGCCCTGTCCGGCCATCGCCATGCGCTGCATGACCTCTCGCTATTATGAGGGTAAACCAATATATGGCTCTATGTACTGGTCATCTAATTCTTGCCAGCTGTGTTCCGAAACACCAGTCAAAAGACTCTCACATCTATGATGGATATCCTCCAGAAGGGCTGTTGCATCCTCATTATGTTGCACCCTTGCTCCACTAGATCCTGCGGCCCCTGATACTGCAGGTCGTCCCATGTACCCGACCGGTTTTACCAGTTCTGTATCTGCATACCAAATGTAAAAGAATCAATATGACATATAATACTCTAGAAAATTTACATGCACATAAAAAAATAGAAATTTTTCACTTACCATCGGGTCCCCATATACGACTGGGCGGCAGTGGCAGATGCGGGTCCCCACAATAACTCAACCCACTATAGGGATAGTCGTCTATATACAGTGGCATCTGATCCTAATGAACAAAGAAATCAGGATGGAACACCCACACAAATACTCCACCTCCTCCTCTGCACAGTAGTCGCCCCCACCAACGCATCCTAGGCTCTCTCGAGCCCCCATCTGGGAGTTGTATGCGAGATCAAAGTGTTGAGATCTTCTCAAAGAAGAACGAGAACAAAACTGTACCATATGCACAGTCATGGTTCACTTGCCGCTTATATAGCGCTAGCTGTTGTTTCAATGATGAAACCATCATCTGGGCCCACGCATAGTCGATCCCACTCAAAACACTCTCCACAAGCATCATTTTCCCCCTCGTGATGTGATGGAGTGTCTAGTTGCCCGGGATTCGTAGAAATGTTGTAGCCACAGCACGGATCTCTAACCTCTCCAAATCCCCGATGGGTATTCGAGCCCCCTTGACTTGGAGACCTGGTAAAAAATGGCACTCTACAAACTCTATGATATTCTGCCCATGCGATAACACTGGCTTAGTATTCCTTACCATCGAAGTGGTGGGAGACCAGTGAGGAAATATATATCCTGGACCGCCAACTCGATCCGGTGCCCCTACACTATAAAGACCTCATGGTCTGGGTCCCAATAGCTGACAATCTGTGCCAATAAGGGTTCCCCAGCTCTCATCAAAGGGTTCTCCACAAAATTCAGAACCCCAAACCTAGCCAAAGCACTGTGGACACCATGATCCTCCCGGATCTCCGACCGTAATGCACCTAGGTCTCTCTCTCTCTAGTTAATCCGTAGCTCTGCTATATCTACACAAAAGCATCATATTTGTTAGTACATAGATAGGAAAGACTACTTCTCATCACAAAATCCTAGTTCTCAGCCAAAAAATAGCACAGAAACACCCCTCCCTGCCAGGTCAAACTTTTCAGGCCCAAACCTGGGACAGATCACACTTTTCTGCCCAAAACCTGCTACCCAAGTCGCACTTTTTGCCCCAAAAAGTGCGACCCAGACGTGAGGATGAGTGGGGAGCTATTCCAGAGCCCTAGGGACCTAATTTTAACTTTTAATCCACTGAAAATAAAGAGTAGGGTTAGGCCTCTTGTTAGCCCCCCATAAATTCTTCGATAAGCAAGAAGGGGGCTAAATTGTTTGTTGAGCCTTCAAGGAATGCATTTCCTTGGTAACACATCATCCTTGAAAGATATTTCATGCCCTCTTCCCTGTGATTTATTTCCTCTGCTATTTCTAAGCCGATAGGCCCCACTGATTGTGACAAATTATGCTCCCAAAGGCCTTCATTTGCCCCTGGTACCCCTGCAGAATTATCCATTTCATCTCTTTCTCCCCCATTTTTCAAATCCTCCTTTTCACCCCAAAATCCCTCCCTTAGTCCTTCTAAATTATCCCAAAACCTCTTCTAAATCCTACACACACTCCTGGTGTGGTTTAAATTCCCCTTCTTTCCCCTATCGTTACCCTTTATTGGCCTTAAAATGCACTAAAAATGGGCCAAAAACCATATTTTGTACATATATGGGTCTTAGCCCCCTTCAGGCCAGCACCCTTAATTCCCCCCCTCACGTGACCCAGGCACTAGAACCTAGCACTAGCCCAAAGAGCACTCATCGCAAATGTGTATCGGGGGCAAGGTCTGCTGTCGATCTACACAGATCTGACAGTCTTCGTAATCCCATCGCGCCCATGGTCCCCACCCCTTTCATTTCCCCGATCGCATCACAACCGTCCATTTAACCCACAAATCAACGGTCCATAGTTCATTCATCCCAGTGGTCCCCGAGCCGCACTATATGCAGAAACCGACGGTTTCCATCACACCTCTTTTGAGAGGTAGGCGATATTTGTCATTTCGGAGTGATTCCACTCATCGCATGACACATGGCTCCGCGCACTGTTCATAAACAGCCCTCCATCGCATGTTATCATTCAACCACAGATTTGGCACGATATCATTTTACACCATCCGATCTGGGGTGAGCCATCCGATGGTAGTCATGCCACGAAGTTGCGCGGGAGTTAACCAAGGCAAACAGTACCCATGGCCCACCATCTGTCGCCCTCCACTATGTTTTCCATCGTCGATCTCCTCTTGAGATCGGACGGTCCAGATTCGATCGCCCCTCAACGGATTTTCAGCCATCAATCTCCTCCTAAGATCGGACGACGCCGATTTAATGCACGCCCACCATTGACCCGGTCCCGCCACGCCACCTGTTCCACGTGTTTTCGTCGTGTCTTCGTCCGTTTCATATATATATTCATTCCAAGGTAAAATTTTAATGTTTTACGTTAAAATTTCCATTCTCAACACCTTCAACTACATCTCCCACTGATCCACTACATTCTGCCACAACATCCTCTACATTCATCGTCCTCGTCCGTGCCACGCTGCCATTTTCACAATCATCTGCGCCACCCTCCCCGTGCATGTTTTCTTAACGTGTTTTCGTGTTTTGCAGGGTTTCAGGTGGTAAAAACCTTCTCTGTTGAGATTCACTTTCACGGTGGTGAAGAACGCAGGTAAGAGTATGCACAGAGATCGTATTTATGAAGAAATCCTGGGAAGGAGCCATGACAGGATGTGCATTCAAAGGAATAAGGTTAAATTATGTCAAACATTCCAGAGCCATTTAAAGCACAGACTTTGCAGACAGAGAGTATCAGTGAAAAGCAGAGAGTTTAAAGGCGTGTAATTGTATATTTTTAGCCTTAACCTAACAATTTAAAGGCAGGGTACCAGATTTAAGACATCATGGATCACACAGAAGGTTCAATGCACAAAAAACCATATCATCAGGGTGTTTATATCATCAGAATGTCTCCTCCTGAGAAAGGACACAGTACTCATCACGATTTTAATCTACATTGTGTCCAAATGAAGTTTTCCAGCCCTGACAATAGTCCTATGCTATCATAAGCATTTTTGACACAGTATGGCAGACCCTAGCATCATTATTCTACCTTTTGTTCAATTCACCAGAGTGCTATAGCAAGTACATCAAATGACCTCGTGCCTTTTGTTCATTATTCCTCATTGATTGAAAGCTGCCTTTGAGTATGTCCAAGTAGGTCTAGAGTTAAATGACCTCTGACCTAATCTATAGACAGAAATTGGGTGTCTTTCCTTGTTTCACCTTCTTTCCTTAATGTTCCATCCCACCATCTATCTAAAAAGATCCTTTAGTGTAGATGACTTGCCCTTTGAAAGCCTTGGCTAGTTGTTTGCATGTAATTACCTTTCATGACTCCATAGCCCAATGGATGGCACTATCTTGACTCATCCTCTTTTGCTGAAACGTCCTACTATTTTCTCCTTTCATCCTATTACCTTCTCAGTATATGATCTCATGACCAACCCAGCAACCAACCAACCAAATCATTTTAAACGCCCTTTGTGCTTCATACCTAGCCTAACATCTCATTTGAGCTTCAAAGATATACCATTCTTTGTTTTATTGGAGAGATCCCTCTCCGGGTCCAGGAGGGATAGATCCTAGGGCCCCAAAGTGGTTATGATGTTGTCTCATCTTTTGGTCTTGCCAATCTAGCCAAAACATGGGAACCCCAACATAATGGTGACTCCACTGGGGAACTTGAGTGCATTTCACCTTAAACATCCTTAGGCACCCAAAAGACCCAGGATCTCTGGTTAGATTGGCTTTTAATTACTGATGGTGGACAACAGCCTACTCCAAACAGTCAAATTCATCCACCTGGTGACTCCACACTCCATAACCCCTAAAAGACCAAATGAATCCACTAGTAGAAGACTCTGAACTGGTTGAGAAGATGTAGTGATCATCTTTGCAGGAACATGGATCCAGACATGGACAAAGATACAAAGCTAGATGATTTGTATGATCAATTAATTGGAATAACAGAAATTTTTGGTAAAGTGTTGAAGATGTATATGGCTATTATGAATGCAAATGGTGATTATTTAGAACAATCCATGCCTCTCCCAGAACAAGAACAAACTCAAGACCTAGAAGATGAGCAAGACATGTATGATGCTCAAGAATCTGTAGAAGACGAAGAGGAAAGTGATCAGGAACTGCCTGATTTCTTACCTATGTCTTGTGTTACGCTGACTAGAGAATATCTGGATCTAATAGTGAAAGCTAATAGGGAACGTTGCTTTGAGGAAACAAGAGACCACATAGAAGATGCAGAATCTGATGTGGAAGAAGAAACCACTCATGAGCCTTGTAGTCTAACCGAGTATCATTAGGTTCATGAGGATTGGTTTGAATCAGAGAGAGATCAAGAAACGTCAGAAGATCCTCCAGATTCCCCTGCAAGCACAACTGAAGATATTCTAGAAGAGGTTCAAGAAGACATCCTGCCTCCAAATCAGCTAATACAAGAAACAGAGAGCTACTACACTTCTGCTCAAAGAACCACAAGAAAATCTTCCCCTTTGACAAAAGAAGAGATTGATCAGATATTAAATCGGTAGTCCACCTCTGAAATATTTTATAGAACACACACTCTTGCTCATTCATCTTATGAGTTTGATGATACAGATCCAGAAGACTCCTCTGTGGATCAAGACGAAGAAAGACCTGCTGAAAATCAAGAAGGTTTGGTGGGTGACATTACTTACAGTTATTATTTTCCTATTTGTGATCTGTTTGATGATGATTTTTTTCAAAGGGAAGCTGAGCTTGCAGGACCATCATCCTTAGATTCATGGGAGGAAGTTTAGAGCCAGCGACTTCAGAGAAGTAATGAACCCAGTCAGCCTATCTATGATACTGATGGGGAGAGTTTTGAAATCATAGTGATAGATGCAGATTCATTGAATCTTCACTCTGTTACACTTCAGATCATCAGTGGTGAATGCCATAAAGATGGAGATCAGTAGCCTTTCATCTTAAGGGAGGAGGAAGAAATCAAAGAACAAATTCTTAAGCATGATGAGAGTAAGGAGCCTTCTCTTGAAAAAGAGGAAGCAATGGTAAATACCTCTGCTCAAGAATACACAGATATTCTCACGAAGCTCAACCCAGCAGAGCAGAATATATCAGAGCTCCAAGAGGACTCAACTCCAATATACAATGAGTCCTCCAGTTCATAAAATGAAGAAGATGAGGGATATTCTCTTTCTCAAGAGAGTCTTATTCTTGATCCAGTGGAAGAAGAGGAAATCCTGGTTGAAGCCTGCCTTCCAGATATTCATAACCAAGTATCATTTCATGATCCTTATGCACATTTCCTGCAAACATTCGAAGAAGGATAAAAGATCTTTTTGAGCGGCATGTTGCAAACATAAATAATTTTTTTTAAAGTTGTTCTTGTCAAACAAAAAGAGTGGGAGCAGCCCTGCCTATCCAGCATGCTCAAAGAGTTGAGCAAGAAATACCAGTCATGGGATCACTTGATGGACTAGTTCCATTGGAAGACAATGTTTTTAAGCTAGACTTGTAAATAGTCTAGCTAGAGTAGGGTAGGTAGGAAAAGCTCAATAAAGCTCAGTCTGTGAGCATGTAGTTAGTTTCTTTTAATTTTTGCAAAGTCCAGCAAGCCAGACAGTCTAAACCTGGCTTGACTGTTTGTTTTTCAATTTCTGTCTTAGAATGTAGAGAAGAAATCTGCTAGACAGTCTAATCCTAGCAGATAGTAGTGTAGGTAGAGAAAGTCATGAGGCCAACAGTCTAATCTGGTCTCATGGAGTAATAAGGGTAGAAAAAGAATAGGTTTATTTTCTGTTTATAAAAATAAATGATGTAAAGGGTCTGCTAGTCCAAATGCACCCTGGAAGAAAAAATGCTAGGATTTAAGGATGGGTAGGTAGATTGTTTGAGAATTTTTCTGTTGATTTGATGTCTTCACAATTTGTGGCAGTTTATCCAAGAGAGAAAATGGATGGGTCAAGCAACAGGCATATGTCCTACACCAAAGATCATTTTCTGAATTCTTGACTCCTTCAAGAAGAAGCCATCCCCATGTGGAGCCATTGTTAGCCCCCCATAAATTCCTTGATAAGAAAGCAGGGGGCTAAATTTTTTGTTGAGCCTTCAAGGAATGCATTTCCTTGGTAACACATCATCCTTGAAAGCTCTTTCGTGCCCTCTACCCTGTGATTTATTTACTCTGTTGTTTCTAAGTCAATAGGCCTCAATTATTGTGACAAATTATGCTCCCAAAAGCCTTCATTTGCCCCTGGAACCCCTGCAGAATTATCCATTTCATCCCTTTTTCCCCCATTTTTCAAAGCCTCCTTTTCACCCCAAAATCCCTCCCTTAGTCCTTCTAAATTATCCCAAAACCCTCTCTAAATCCTACACACACCCCTGGTGTGGTTTAAATTCCCCTTCTTTCTCCTATCGTTACCCTTTATTGGCCTTAAAATGCACTAAAAATGGGCCAAAAACCAAATTTTGGACATATATGGGTCTTAGCCCCCTTCAGGCCAGCACCCTTAATTTTCCCCCCCATGTGACCCGGGCACTAGAACCTGGAACTAGCCCAAAGAGCGCTCATCGCGAATGTGTATCGGGGGCAAGGTCCACTGTCGATTTACACAGATCTGACAGTCTTCGCAATCCCATCGCGCCCATGGTCCCCACCCCTTTCACCGCCTCGATCGCATCACAACTGTCCATTTAACCCGCAAATCAACGGTCCATAGTTCATCGGTCCCGATGGTTCCTGCGTCGTGCCCTGTGTAGAAACCGGCGGTTTCCACCACACCGCTTTTGAGAGGCAGAGCGTTATTTGTCATTTCAGAGCGAATCCACTCATCGCATGACACATGGCTCCGCACACTGTTCATAAACCGCCCTCCATCGCGCGTTATCATTCGACCACAGATCTGGCGCGATATCGTTGTACACCATCCGATCTGGGGCGAGTCATTCGATGGTAGTCGTGCCACGATGTTGCGTGGGAGTTAACCAAGGAAAACAGTACCCCTGGCCCACCATCCATCGCCATCCGCTACATTTTCCACCATCGATCTCCTCCTAAGATCGTATGGTCCAGATTCGATCGCCCCCCAATGCATTTTCAGTCGTCGATCTCCTCCTGAGATTTGACGGCCCCAATTTAATGCATGCTCGCCATTGACTCAGTCCTGCCACGTCACCCGTTCCATGTGTTTTCGTCGTGTCTTCGTCTGTTTCCTATATATATTCATTCCAAGGTCAAATTTTAATGTTTTACGTTAAAATTTCCATTCTCACCACCTTCAACTGCATCTCCCGTTGATCCACTACATTTCGCCACAACATCCTCTACATTCATTGTCCTCGTCCGTGCTACGTTGCCATTTTCACAGTCATCTGTGCCACCCTCCCCGTGCATTTTTCTTAAAATGTTTTCATGTTTTGCAGGGTTTCAGGTGGTAAAAACCTCTTCTGTTCACAGTCACTATCACGGTGGGGAAGAACGCAGGGAAGAGTATGCGCATAGATCGTATTTATGAAGAAATCCTGGGAAGGAGCCATGACAGGATGTGCATTCAAAGGAACAGGGTTAAACTCTGTCAAACCTTCCAGAGCCATTTAAAGCGCAGACTTTGCATAAAGAGAGTATCAGTGAAAAGAAAAGAGTTTAAAGGTGTGTAATTGAAGATTTTGAGCCTTAAACTAACAATTTAAAGGCCGGATACTAGATATAATACATCTTCTATCAAACAGAAGGTTCAACGCACAAAAAACCATATCATTAAGGTGTTTATATCAGAAAAATGTCTCCTCCTAAGAAAGGACACAGTACTCATCACGATTTTAATCTACATTGTGTCCAAATTAAGTTTTCCAGCCTTGAAAACAGTCCTATGCTATCAGAAGCATTTGTGACACAGTATGGTAGAGCCTAGCATCATTATTCTACCTTTTTTTCAATTCACTAGAGTGCTACAACAAGTACATCAAAGACATACCTGGAGTAAATGGAAGCCTGACGAAGACCACTCTTCTCATCCAAAGAGTACCAGAGATAAATGCCCAGAATTTAAAACAGAACGAGGCCTCGGCCCTCTTCCTCTTCTGAGTTTTAATGTTGCATTTAGTTTTCAATATACCTTCTCTGCTCCACTCGAGCTATAAGAATCCCCGAGAAAATATTGTAAAGGTTGTTGTTCGGTTGTTTCCATTGCTGTTTGAGGGATTCAGTTTGACTGTTAGAACAGTCTTGGGAGATAGTAGCAGACTAGTTTGTAATGTAGTAGGTTGGGAAGAGAAAGTTTGGACTGTGATCATCCATTGAGCTCAGTGTATGTGACTGGTTTTGCATCAATTAATCAAGAAAATTTCACAGGATCCTGGTCTATTACTACGGGTGATGTTTCTCTTATCTTATTGTTTTATTACATTTTCATGCTGTTCATTGGTGTTCTGGCTCGCATTAGAAATCTGGCATAGGATTTACCCTTGTTAGGTACCCTATGTTTCTTCTCTCCTTGCCTTTAATGTTTTCTGTCGATTGTGAATCTAAGAGTAAATTCAGCTAATTTAACCAGTGTAGTGGTTCCATATGCTGCTAGCTGATGTATGAATTCAGGGTTTGCTACTTGGATATTCTTGCTGGTGTCAAAGCATTGAAGGTTCAAAGTCCTTCTCTGATCTATAGACCCTAGCTCTATTTTAAACCTTATCTCTGTTTTTCCCTTAGAGCATGCTAAAGTTGACCTGGAGTTAAATGACCTCTGGTCCGATCTATAAGCTGCCCCTTTGTCCCTCCATTGAAAGCTGTCTTTGAGTATGTCCAAGTAGGTCTGGAGTTAAATGACCTCTGACCTGATCTATAGACAGAAATTGGGTGTCTTTCCTTCTTTCACCTTCTTTCCTTAATGTTCCATCCCACCATCTATCTAAAAAGATCCTTTAGTGTAGATGAATTGCCCTTTGAAAGCCTTGGCTATTTGTTTGCATGTAATTACCTTTCATGACTCCATAGCCCAATGGATGGCACTGTCTTGACTCATCCTCTTTTGCTGAAGCATCCTGCTATTTTGCTCCTTTCATACTATTACCTTCTCTGTCTATGATCTCATGACCAACCCAGCAACCAACCAACCAAATCATTTTAAACCCCCTTTGTGCTTCATACCTAGCATAACATCTCATTTGAGCTTCAAAGATATACCATTCTTTGTTTTATTGGAGAGATCCCTCTCCGGGTCCAGGAGGGCTAGACCTTAGGGCCCAAAAGTGGTTATGATGTTGTCTCATCTTTTGGTCTTGCCAATCTGTCCAAAACATGGCAACCCCAACACCTCTTACCTGCAACTGACGGATCTCAATTCCAATCGTCGGTTTGTCAGCTACGATCGCCACAAGATTTAGGGCCTTCTCTCCTCTCTACATTCACCACAACTCCACATGCAAATTAATGAATTTTGATTGAAAATGCCTTATTAAAAGAGAAACCCCTGTTTTTTCTTTTGCCTGCTACAATCCAACCATAGCTCCGTTTACCAAACCGTCCACACCGTTGGAAAGCTCTCACCGTGCCCTCAAATGGGTATCTGTTAGTTTTTAGTGATTTGATACTTCACCACGACACATATTCCCATGAAGCGCCACTTCACCCTTCCTCAAAATCGAATTTCTTCACTTGCAACACTCGTGCCGAGGGCACCATGTTGCCTCCATACTTGCCCATGCTCGTGCTGACTTTCGTCGTGAGTTACCATCTTGTACTCATGCTTCTATGGTCCCCATTGGACCCTTTTCCTATGTGGCAGCATTATCGTGTCACCCTTGTTTAGAGCATCTGAGTTGAGTCATCATTGCTTTCATGGAGTCTATCCCGAGTCCCTTCACACCCCGCTATAGTCCTCCATCCTTCATTGCTTGGTCTGTCTCTCGTGTCGCTCAGTATGGCCTTCAGTCCCACTGTCCCCTATCCCTCATGATATTATGTCAGTCGCTGCCAGGTCATCCATGCTGTTTATGCTCTAACAAGGGAAGTCATCCGTTCGCTACTCATTCCCCCCCATTTCATCATCATGATTTGTGTCAGTCTATCAGTCACTTTACTATTTTTTCTCATGCCTTAGTTGAGGATCCCTTATTGCCTCACCTATGGAAGACCTCCTTCTGTCGACAACAGCTCATTCATTCTAGAAGACAGGTCTAGAGGGCGGTGTACCTTAGTCCCATCTTCCACTCTTGTTCGGTGCCTCAGATCAGGCAAAGGGACTCTTCATGGCCCTTTGACTTGATTTTTTCTCATCTTCAGCTCCTTTTCACCATGATCGAGATTCGTATACTCGATGGTCCAGTGCTGTGGCAGTTGACATTGGTGATTCCTGGGTGTGTGTGAGATGTCTCAGTCCTCATGAGTGGGTGGCCCTACAGGTAGTCCCCCACACACTCATATGACCTCTTCATTATACCCTTCGATGCAGCTCCATACATTTGATGATGTTGACTTCAGCCGCTTGCAAGGCCTTTTTGTTTGCATGTATTAGTCAGATTTTCAGAGCCCTTTCCTGTTTTCAGGGGCATCTGGGTTGTATTTATATCTCATGTACTCAGATATTATTGTACAAGTCCCGGCTATTATCCTAGGCACAATATGTATGTGGGATTCATTATTATGTTGTTTATCTGGCTCATGTTTATGCCAGCACTATGCCGTCTTGTGGTTTTCTGGACACCTTATTGTTTGTACTATTGCCTTGACCGGCATAGGTATGCCTCCCCCACCACCTATAGCAGGTACACACTTATCAAAAAGACTTGTCACACCTACAAGTCACCTCCTCAGGGTCTAGTTCTTTTAGCACTTTGGTCTACCTTACAATCCTCTCTCTTTGACTTCCCCATGGTTGTCGAGTGATTGAGTTCTTACAATTTACTTCGGTCATACGATTAGCTCCTAACGCTTTCATGCTGGGGGGCAATCTGTTACACCATTTTTTGGTCATCTAATCCATTGTTATTAGATGGACCCAAGTACACAAAGTAAGACCAATTTTACCCCACGTAAAATTGCATTCACTATGAAAAATAACTTAGTAAGCCACCTTTATTAAGTTGTTTATGGTATAAACAGGAAACCCCATGGGGAAACATTAAATAAATCCATATTTATTTAATTTTTCCTCAAGGAATAACTAGTTAAACATTAATTTAATTAATATTAATGGTTATATTTAACCCAAAACAAGGAATTTAATTAGATAAATCATTATTTATCTTATTATTTTCTAAGAATAACTATTTAAACATTAATTAAATAATATTCTTTGTTAAATATGACTACATCTCCCTTAAATAATTAAATAATTCATTATTTATTTGATTATTACTCAACCATATCCTTAAAATGATAAATAAATCATTTATTTATTTATTATTACATAATCACTTCCTTAAAATGATAAATAAACCATTTATTTATTTATTATTTACAAATAAAGGGATTTAACCCAAGTCAAATTCATTTTTCCTCCAACAAATATAATAAAATATTCCATAAAAGTTGGATCTTGATTTGGTTAATAATAATTTAACTATGCACCAATATCTAGACTAACTCAATATTTTATTATAAATAGAAGAGTTTTTCCATTCATTTATCACCTTTTTTTGCCTAAAGATCACTCTGGATCTATACTTTTGGTTTGAATATTGATCCACCATCATAGTCATATTTTTCCATTTTGTCTGGGTTTTCTACACCATCAAGGGAGAGGAATTCTAAATCTGAAGTGCTGACGACTTACAGCAACCCATCCCATTGAGGAGAATAGGGAACACCCTCTTGTTTTTTCCTCCTAGGTTCCATTAATAAAAATTTCATTGGATGTATTCTTGTCTTGTTTATTGGATCTATGGAGTAAATCTTATTTTTCTACCGTTTAATGTCTTCTAATGCATAGATCTAGATTTTTGCAAAGATTTATCTGATCATCTAATCATAGATTCGAAGATATTAGCTAATTTGTCATTAGGGTTATTTGTTACGCGTAGCTAAACTGGTATTTTTTCGTACACCTCGAATCAATATTCATACTAACACCAAGGAGAAACCACTTTTTTAGCGCGAGTTAGGAGTTTTAAACCTCTGCGCAAAATCCTGCGTGATATGAGTGTGAGCCGTCAGATCTCAAGAGGTGAGATCGACAGTGCAGAGGGCTTTTGGGGCCAGGGCATAGATCTGTGGAGTGGAGCCCAAGACAGGTGGCAGGATTTTATTCGACAACGGTTTAAATGGAGAGCGGGGCCCGGGAGTGATGATGTGGCAGATTTTGTCATGTAGTCTGGGGTTTGGATTATATGCGGGGTTGGAGAGAGAAGAGGCGATGGCCGTTGGATCGGGTTGAGAGCCTTTGATCAATAGTGGAGATTGCATGATAAACTGAGCGGTTGGAAGAGAAGCGTGCCAGTGTTTTAATTGTTTTTCGAAGGTTATGGTGGGTTTTTTATAAGGTTGGGGGTTTAAATAAAATGAATGGGTGGAAGAGTAGTTATATGGTGAAAGGGGTTAGGAATAGGTGGAGGGTCATGGTTTTAGAGTCATATGGGTTAGGGGGCTAGGTTTAAACTGAAAAAGGGGCTTAAAGGACCTTTTCACAAAAAGGTAGGGTTTTATCATAAAAACATAGTTTTGCAAGGTTTTGAGAGGATCCGATAGGTTTAGAATTTAGGCTAAAACAATGTAAAAGGATTTTTACATTGTTTAAAGGATTTTTAGAAGAAAATAGTGAATGAGGGAGGATTTTGTAGGGGCTTTTTTAGAAGAAAAAAAGGGGAATGAATGAGGGTGTCAGTGGAGTGATGAATGAGGCCAGTGAGCCCAAAACATGGAGTCTTCTTAGAGAAACAGGGTGAAATTTTGAGAAGGAAAAGGATAGGAAAGTTTAGTGAAAAATAGTCATTATTAGGATGATGAAGGCAGTGAGATTTCTAGAACTCACAGTGTTTCTCAAATACTGTTTCTAGAAATTCAAAATCAATATTTAGTCATATTTTAATATCAGCAAAAATTATAGATGTATAACAGATATGATATGATGGTAATTTTTGTTACGCACATGGATGCGAAGGAACTGATTAGATCTGTGAATGATAATAGCTTTTTTATGGTTAATAACTGATTAGGCTGAGAAAAGCCTTCAAATGCACTTACTCTGTGCGACCTGATAAGCTGCGAACGCAGATCTACTAGACTTACCTACTCTCTCTCATGGTGCGGAAACCTAGTTCCAACACCCCCCCATACTGCTTCGGGTGAGACTTTGGCCTACGTAAGTAGGTCACTACTGAAAGGGCTAGTAGTATAGGGATTTTTTGGCATACGTTAACCTCCGAACCTGGGTCAAGACCCCTTGAGCCAACAAATGGTTCTGTTGCCGAGACCATGAGAGTTTTGGGAGAGATATGGGGTAATGCCAAGAGAACATTGAAGACCTGAGAAGAAATAAATTGAAGAGTGGTTTGAAAAATAGGTTGAGGAATTTGAGGTAAAAGAGAACTGCAACACGAAACTGATGGCGGAGAAATGGAAGAATAAGTACACTTTCACTGAAGTCTATGAAATATTCTTTGTAACATTTTCGAATGAGCTTCAGGAGTGGTTGGCAAGGTTTGTATATTTCCAGACGTGTTGGAAGAACGAGCGGGTCACATAGTGGACTCCAGAGTTGATCCAACAGTTAGAAAGGATTGATAACACCATCACTCATACGGTAGATCACTGGGTGGATAGTGTGCTGGGAAGATTTGTGACAGAGTTTGTAGTCAATCAATTCATGTCCTATTCTGAGGTATAGAGGAGGATCTTCAAGGGTTTCTGGGGTAAGTCTCTGAAAACGTTGCCATTACTGATTGAAATATTATTGTGCGAAAAGGGCTATTGGCTCAAATGGTCCTGACCCAGGTTCAGAGGTCAAGGTTTTCCAAAAAACCCCTATACTACTGGCCCTTTTGGTAGTGACCTGCTTGCACAGGCCAAAGTCTCACCCGAAGCAGTATGTGAGGGTGTTGGAACTAGGTTTCCGCACCTTGAGAGAGAGAGTAGGTAAGTCAAGTAGGTCTCTGTTCCCAGCCTATCGATTTCATACTTAAATAGATCTATTCGCAGACTTATATAGCTATTATCATGCATAGACTGAATAAATACCTCCGCATCCACATGCGTAATACCAATTATCAACACATAACACTATAATCGCAGCAATTAATAGATCAAAGATACATATACTAGAAACATAGATACTTTCATTGTTTGCAACAATTAAACCGATACTTGAAGTACTTAATCATATAACCCAGGTTTGCATCAATCATAACAATTCAGATCCAGATAGCATTAGATGCCCAACAATACTTCACATATATATTAATATCAAAATCCACTTACAATCCCAAAATACCGTCTGTGCACACAGTCAGTAGGGTCCACACACAACAAGACTAAGGATATTTGCACACACAGCTAGCAGGAGTCCTTACCCAACAACCCAAAAATAGATCTAACAAATCGTGCTTAGCATCAATCTCAATTCTTTCCTACCTTAAGAGTAAAAAAGGTTCATCTATTTATATCAATTCAGCCCACGCATCCAATGGTCCGCAAACCATGGTTTGTGGACTCTTGGTCTACACTTAACCCATTACAATGCATTCGGGGCTTTGACCCACCCCGAAACCCCTGCATTAGACTAAATAATACCAAAAATATACAAAAATGGACAAAATTCGTAGGTTTAGGAGACCCTGTTCCAACAGTCCCCCAACACAATCTTGTGACTCGTCCTGAGTCACTACGATGGTGGGGTCTCCACCTGAGCCTAAAATATTCTAATTGCTTCGACTAATTTTGGAAGCACACCTTCACTCTGAGCAAAATAATTTTACACAATGTCTAACAAATTCTATGAACTTGGGCCTTCTGTCACAATGGTGACGCTCTCCAGAGTCTGGTTTAGCTGCTTAACAACAACGTCAACATCTTGTGAAAGATTGAGGGCTTCATCAGCCCAAGGCTTCAAGCGGTCACCAAGAACCTTCTTCTTATGGTGGAGTTCATCAATATCATTCTGGAGGACGTGGTTGGTTCGCAGCCGTGCCAAGTGCTGAGCCAAAATCAAAATGGGCATGGCAGCTTCTATCTTCTCGAATGCTTCTTGCTTCTGCCGCAGGTCCTGGTTGATTTCTCGCAGGATCAAGACGCATTGAACCTTGGTCCATAACTGCATGGCTGTTTCCAGTAATTGGGTGCCCTCAACGGTCTGTCTTGTAACCACGTTTGTAGCTATGGTAACCCACGTAGCTCACTGGGCCCGTACCTCCAACGGTGTCTCTGGCTACAGCTTAGCCTGCAAATCTGCAATCTGCTATTCCATCTATTTTTTAACCACCCGAGTCTCAATCCTAGAGGCCTTTAATGCTGCGAACAACCCTTCAATATTAGCCTGGGGGTGGCTGTGGCTGGGATTTCTTTTTTAACATCCACACAGAGTCTATGAATCAAGTGTTCCAGCTCTGTTTGCTGCGCGGTGGCGAGGGACACTTTAGCGTTCTTTTCTACGATCATCTGCTCAACCACACCGAGATGTTGGTGCACTTGTTGGTCCTAATGGTGAATTTCTTGAAACAAGGAGGTGTGGGGAACCTGCAATGCCTCATGTGGCAGCTTGGCTAAATCAAACTATACTTCTGTACCGACTGGGACTTGCATTCCCAGGTCAGGGGGACTGATCACAAGGGCTCCGCAAGGTAAGGAACAAAGGCAATTTTCTCCTGTAGCTACTGCTGCACCGCTCGTTGCCGAGGGTGTTCGTACACTGAGTCACACTGGGCTGGAACATGTCTGTCTTCAGCTATAGAGTGCAGAGCTTAGCCTAAATTATGTTGAGAACATCTCTCTGATATTCTTCTAAGGCTAACCATCTGTCTTCAGTGGCCAAAGTGACCGTGTCAACAATTTTTTCGAGGTCCCCTTTGGTCAGTGTGACTGTCTCATATCGTTCTGTCCGCTAAGAGCGCTAATTATTTCAAAGTCCTTTGACAGGCTCGCTTGTTTGCTTTTTACCTCAGGGGAAGGAAGTTCCTCCCACATCCAGTCCTTCTGTACCCACGTCTGGTGGTGAATCTAGCTGAGTCTCTACTTCTGTGTCCTTCTCGGTGGTCTGTTTCTGCTACGCATCCTTTTGTGTTGTTGCGTCTGTGTCCTTCCCTGTACTCTTGGTTGGTCCTCCATTATCCTTGATTATGATAGGTGGGATGACTTTCATTGTGATGATTCCTTCGGGGCCCTTTGTACCAGTTTGGAAGTTGATCTTCCAATTAGCATTCTAGAGTGCAATTAAATTGTCAATTTCTTCGTTCACCACCATATAAGGTAGCGAGGCCCAGGCTATGTCCTTGTGTGCTGTGATCTGGACATTGTGCATGGTGACCTGGAATGCCGCAATGCCCTTGTATCTATCATATAATGTTAAATACAACTGTGGTTAAGTATTAATGGCTGCTGCCAAGCTACTCTGAAAGAGGACCCAAAAGACTTGGTTGTCCTCGAGACACTTCGTATCCTTAGAATCCCATAAGTTTATATATCAGGCCCCCTCGCACATGTCAGGGGTGAGCTCCGGGAGGACCAATTCCTCAGTGCTTCCTAGGATATCAATGCGATGAGAAGTAGCAGCCAAGAGTAGCAAAATTCTGGTCCCTTCTCCTGGGATTCGTGGACATTGGCCAAAAATTCATTGCACAAATATTGTGACTAGTTGAAGCAGACCCCTTTCTCGCCCTAGCCTGCTAACTAAATTACGTACGGGTACGGTGGCCACCTGGAATTTTCGTATCATCTTACATGCCAATAACATGGTACCTAGTTGTGTAGTAGGATCACTGATGGTTTTTATCATGAAGCCGCGAGTATTCCGCTCCACATGGTATTTTTGTCACACATATTTAGGATTTTCCCCCTCATACTTCTTTCCAACACGCTCCAGAGGGTTCGAACCTTCCATAGGAAGACTAGTGATTCGATGGATGAACACAACGTCGATAGGGATTCGATCCTTGATCCACAAACACCCATCATGGACTAGGGAAAGAAACTGACGCACTAAACGGTTTGTGATATTGTAGTGGCTGAAATGCGACATCTTGAGCAGGCTGAGGAGCCCGGATCCTACCACTCTGCGTACCTAGTTTACGGGGTAAATTTTGATCCCATCATCCTCTTGAAATCGTTTGAGATATAAATTGGGCACCAACTCATTGAAGGCCTCCAAACTGGCTAAGTCATGATCATCAAATTTGATCTCATGGAGCCTTCCAAAAGGTTCACCAATAACGAGGACCTCTCCTGGGGTCAGTGACATATGTAAGTAGATGATCAAGCCATCAAGGTTCTTCAGCGTGCGAGTCGAGGGTCTACATAGCTGAACGAAAGGAGGTAACCAATTGATTGATTCTGTAGCCTGAGCCTCTTCTCGAGCAACACGCGCATGGGGCGTCACTTGCAGGGAATTTACATTTCTCGGGGATGTAAGGGGCTGCCCTTCAGCCCATTTCGTGGGTTTCGGGGGCTTTCCTGAGCCCTGTGATTTTTCATTTCCCTTCTTCATGACTGGGCTCGGCGTGGAGATAACCTCTTCGACTTCAGACTCAATATCCACCACTTCCTCGGTTTCTGGCTCTGTCGAGGTCGTCGGTGCTGAGGATTCAACAAGATTAGTGGCCATCATTCTAGCGCAAAAAATGAATCCCAACCCCAGGTGGTTACTGTTAGAAGGAGTAGGTCGCTCAAACATGAAAGGGACTATATAGGCACATAAATTATTACAACAAAAATTCGTCAAGGATAAACATGCCAAGTACAAGCTATTCAAGCGATATGGAACCCTTGTCTGATCCATCTTGCCATTTTTATAGCCTTTGTGATCGACCAAAATTACGGTAAACTTCACTTGGAAATTACCATCAAGTAAATGGTAAAAAATCTCCAAAAATTGCCAAAAATATCAAAAATGAAAATCTCCCAAAACTGCTCTAGGCGCAGCGCTGGGCCTGAAAATGAGGTAGAAAGGTGAAAAATGAGGTGCTTTTTGGCCTTTTGAGGGACCAAAAATGCTCCAAATGCTTTGAAACTTGGTGAGCATGCTATAACTGAGATGAGTATTCCAAAAATTCCAAGTTTCCCTCTTGAGGATGCCTGATATGAAAACGTAGCACCAAGGGTGTTGCGCTTAGAGGCCTCCAAATTTGCAAAAAACCGAAATTTGTCAAAATTTCCCAAAATTGGTGGATGTCTTCCTTATGGGGTTTGAGAGGCCTGTAGAGAAGCTTCAGCCAAGATTCCAAGGTTTGCTTGGTATTTTGCCTTTTTGAGTGATTCTCCCTCATTAGCACCTACCTTATTGTGTTCAATATTATCTCTGTTGTCGTTGTTATTTTGATCAGTGTAAACATCATCATCATCATCATCATTATCTCCACTGATATCATGATTTTCATGATTGCTGCTCTCTTCTTTATTTTCACTGCTCTCTGCACCATCATCATTTCCACTATGGGTTTCATTGTCTTCACTGTCCTCATGTTCATTATGAATCCTATCATTATCCTCATCACCATAGTTGTGTGCCTCATTGTTAGCCTCATTGATATCTTCATTGTTATCATCTTCATTTTCCTCCATGTTTTCTGTTTCATTGCTTACCTCTGCCTCTTCATCTTCAACATCATCATTATCATCTGTTTCTTTGCCATTTTCTTGTTCACTACCACTTCCTTCTTTTGTGTCCATACCGTCTTCTGCCTCATAGGCACTTGGCCTCTTTCATTGCTAACTCTCCCTTCTTCTTCTGACATGGTGATTAGTGCTACCTTTAAACAACCCTAGGCCTGCTTGTAAAACTTGATAGGAGGAGTGAAATGAAATGATGGTGGAAGGTAGTTCTTGAAAGTGAGTGTGATGGAGGTCTGGGTTTATGACTAATTTCCTTTTAGCTTTGATGAAGGGTTAACTTGAAATCACTGTAGTTACCCTAATTCACACCCTCCTTGATTGATAATTTCTTTCTTGGAGATCAAAACAGAGTGTTTTCCATGAGGACTTAGGTTTTCTAGTCACTAGGGTTTAGTCAATTCCTTTAAGCATAAAATCATGAATTTCACTGGAGGAGAAGGAAAACATGCACCTACCAACTTTTGACTTCTTTGCAGGTCCTTGGATGCAACTTGGAGGTCCTCCCTTGTGATTTTTTGGCAATTTTGCAAGTGGAAGAAGGTTTTTGGCCTAGGCGCAGTGCCTAAATGTGATGACAGGTGTCAAGCCTCATGGGAGCAGCGCTTGCCCGTGTGCAGGTCTGTTGGGAAATTTATAGGCTTGTTGGGCCTTATGAGCACAACGCCGAGCAAGTTTCTGGTCCTGCCGGGCCTCCTGAGCGCAACAGCGGGCAAGTTTTTGGGCCTCTCAGGCCTCCTCCTAGGCGCAGCATTGCACAATTCCCTGCCTGATGAGAAATTCTGGGCGAATGGGTAGCGCTCGCCTGAACGCGCAACGAATTCACCCAAATGTGTAGCGCAGTGTATTTTTACGATGCAAAAACCTTCGAACATGTAGCACTAGGTGCTATAAGTGCAGCGCTAGGTAACCTTACCTAGATTTTGACTGAAACTCAGATATTTCTCCTTGAAGGATTTTTTACTCATTTGCAAGTGCATAATGAGTTGAGTGATAAAAAAAAATACTCTTTATAGTCTTAGGAAAACAAATTTATCCTTTGTAACCCATTTTCTAATGTTTTTTAGTCTCTTGTCACTTTTCACTAGTAGTTCTCTGTCCTTTACTGTAGGTGACTTGAAAACCTTTAAGTGGCTCTTTTCCCTTTTTGGTGGTAGCTTGATTAGCACTGTCAAAAATTTTCTTTGCTTGTATTAGTGAGGTTGAAATCATGTTTTTACCCCCTTTTACATTCTTGAGTGTGGTTGACCTGAATACATGTTTTCTTCCCTTTTTCAATTATTTTTGGGAATGATAAACTTACCCTTTACAATGTCTATAATCATGTTTTCCATATCTCCTCTTTGGCCACTTCTAATTTGTTGTAGGTGCCATGAAATATTGATTTAGCCTTTTCTGATGCTCTTGGTTTTCTTACATATTTAGTCATACATTATCTACCTCATAATCAGCTTGGGTTTCCATCTTGGAGCTTAACCCTATGTTTTTATTCCTTAGATCATTAAGTGTAAATGACTGAAAATTGGAGCTTGACCTTTCCTTTCACTGATACTCTTTGCATTCTGTTTTTTCTGAGGCAGTGAGATACTTTACCTTGGAAAACCCTGGAATTCACCTATAACAGTCTCTTCAAACTTTCTTTCTACTGTCATCATGGAGGCCTATCCTCTTTATTTCATCTCCCTTGCCTATCTTTCCAAAACCTTAGGTTTCTGGGCTACTTGAGAAAAATTATTAGTGTTGTCTTCTAAGTTCTCTATAGCCCTATTAAGTTCATTCATTTCTATTCAGTTCACCTCACCCTTTTCCCTTTTCCATCTATGATTTCTAAAATCTTCAATTCATGGTTGATTGTACTGGTGTGCCTCTTCCATGTGTTTCGTTGTAGTAGATCCTTATTAGGCACACTGCTCACCCAGTCACTCTTAGGGACCCTGATTTTTCTTGAACATAGGTTGCTTCCTCTTCCATTTTCTTGTGTATATATCTAAAGAGGAGTAGGCATCTTACCTTACCATTTTTCTTGCTGATAGTCACCTTGAAACTCCTGTAGAAATGTAAAAAATGAACAGTTGTCCTTTGCAGAATTTTTAACTTGATAAGGAGGTCTTCCTTGGAGTATTTTTTGATTTATCTTGGAAAAACAGGTGCTGACCTTTTTTCACATTTGATTAAGCTTCTAGCACATGAAAAATAGCGATTTAGAACACCAAAGATAACCCTACAACCTATGAAACCCTAATGACCTAGTGGGAGGCTCTTTTTATTTGGACTTTGACTGAAACATTGGCTTGGGGTCTTTAAGTATGAAAAACAAACTTTTTGACAAATTGATGTATTGAAGATCCAAAATCCAATGTACTTGATTTATCTAAAGAGCCTACAGAGACAGTTTTGAGACCATCAATGTTCTGAGACATCTAGTGAAGCTGGGAAAGGGTAGGCTATTTGACAATCCTAGATGGAAAGTGGAGAGGTTAAGCATAGGAAAATCAAAGTACTGAGGTTATGGGTGTGAAAATGGGACAAAGATGAGTGGCATGAGCTCATGAGGGGTATTTTAGGAGTGGGATTCTAACCAGGGAATGGAAGGGTAGTAAAGTAGTGAAAATTTTCTTCTAAGGATAATGAAAGCAGTGAGATTTCTAAAACTCACAATATTCATGAATATTGTTTTTAGAAATGTAGGACAAGTAGTTAGTCATCTACAAATAGAAAAAACTACTGATGACTAACAGTGGCTCCACTTGGGGAGGGAAGATCCTTTTCAGGAGGTGTCCAGAATTTCAGATATCAAATCTCTGAGTTTATGAAGACTAGCGCCTCATCCATTGGGAAGATTTTCTTCTTTTATTTGCTGATGTTTCTCTTGAAGCTATGATCTTAAGAATCTGAAAAACATGATTACTTCAACCTCATATCTACCTACCCAACATACCTTTGCCTATCAGTTTTTCTTCTTGTGGGTGCACTTGGACTAGAAAACCCTTGACATTCTTTTTCTTTTGAAAGAAAAACAATCTATCTACTTGTACCCTTATTACTTCCAAGAGTTCATATTATGCTAGTGAACTCTCTTTTTTCTCTACGTAGTCTAATCATTTGTCAAGATTAAGCTATTTGAAAAACTTTATTGTCTAACATACTGACATGAAATTAAAAACATGATCAAATCAAGATTAAGCAATCTGATTTACCATGGGTTGTGGCATTTGAACAAGCTGCACATAGACATTATTTTTGTACAAACAAAACTAGAAAGTATGAGGGTTATGTTTCATCATTTGTTAGTCATCCCTATATTTCTCTTTGGTTCATATTTTTGCATTGAGAACTAGCATATTTTCTTCCTAATATATTCCTACTGACAATTCAAGCTTAAATGATTTGAAAAACCTTCTTTCATTAACCTATCAGCAGAAATTCAAAACATGTTCAACCATGATTAGGCTAGATGACTGAAAAAGACTCTTCTTTCCCAACAAGTAGTGGCATTTAGACTTGTTCACTTTCAACAAAACTCTTTTTTTGGTATGGGGCTATACCTTTTATTTTCATCTGTCCTCTTTTTCATCTTTTCTTTATTTTTTGTATTTTCAAGATTAGTATTCTAAAACCAAAAACTAGAAAGATGCTTAGAGTGCTAAGCTTATTTCCAATACAACCAATCAAGTAGATGATTCCATGAGGGATCTTGGTTCATCTCTTTGAGTGTTTTGAAAAAATCAAAAGGCCATGCGCACCTCACTTGTGTTTGAACAGTAGTGCATAAACTTTTCTTTAAACCTTGCATCAAACTTCTCTTGACATATTTTACTCCCTCTTCGACTGTCTCTATGAAAATAGAAAAGGGGACTTGAAATAATACCTGGCTTAGAGGATTTGGGAAATAAGCTTGATCTAGGACTGTTTCTTCCTCCACTTGGCTGAACTTGGGACTCTTTTGGGAAAAAAACTCCACTTCTTCCTTATGATCATCTGCATTGTCAGACTCATCATATATTGAAAATTTTTCCTCTAACAAACTTGATGTGCTTTGATAGAGTAGGATAATTTCTCTGTGAAGTCCATCATGTTGATGAACAGGAGTATTCTTTGGCAAAAAATCTTTTTGAGGAGGCAGTATAGAAACTCTCCTGTGATTATCCATTTCTAAGACTTCATCTACAATCTGAAATTCAAGGGAACTTGGTGGTTGCAAATCTGGAGCTGAGAAGGAATCAATGTCGTCAAGGATTTCCTCAACCATGTCAGAAAAAGGCTTCTTACTGACAACTTGCTCAAGAAGTTCACTATCTTGCTCAACCTCAACACCAAAAAAAAAAGGCCAATGATTTCCAATCACATGAAATTTATTTCTAATGGACTGAAATGAAGTAGAGAAAAGTGTTAGAGATCCCTCACTTACTTCTAAACTTTCAAGGCTTTTCTCATCAGTTTCATAGGTTACTTGTATTGGATGATTACTGTTTTCAAGCTGATGATAGTGAAATTCATCCCACAAATCAACTGCTAATGGTTCTGCAAGGTTAGCTTATATTTGAAACATATGACTGTCATCATACTGATCAAACTTTGGAAAATCATCAAAATAGGTAGTATTACCAATCAAGAAAATTGGATTATCGATTTTTTTTTCTTTGAATTGATCTGCAAGTTCACTTTTTGATTTATGGTAGATGGGATTAGTAGGCAAAAGAACAGAAATGTTTTATTCACATGAAGTTTTAGAGGTTGAATGCATGTTTAGCATCTGATTTATTTCCTCTTTAGTCAAAAGAGGAGGAATTTTTCTCTTTTTTTGGATAGAATTACAAAATTTCTCCTTCTCTTGTGAAGGGTGATTTTGAGGCTAAATGTTTTCTTGAGCCTCACCTAGAAGAGATGGTGAATCGTCACTTGTGCATTTAGAGAGATCCTATGGGTTTTCTTCTATTTATTGGTTGGTTCGTTCCTCAACTAAATCCTCTAGGCTGTCATGAATGTTGTCTTGAGTATGAAATGCATGGAGTTATGCTAATAAATCTTCAGGATGCTAGTTCCATAAATCCTCATCAATTTTTACAAGGTATTGTATGAGGTCTTCAGATTGATCACAACAATTCTCAGCTAATGATAGATATGGACAATATTCATTATAATGTTCATAAAATACCTTGTGGAAATCCTTTAAGGAAAACAAACTACCAGGTTTTAGCCATTCATAACATTCTCTTGCCTTACCCTGTAATGTTGCCATAAACATTTTCATGAGGCAGTCCTCGTTCCATTCAACCTTTAACCTCCATACATGTATATGAAATTTGATGAGATGTAGCAAGGGGTCATCAATTTTTTCATCTTGAAATATAGGCAGGTTTTTTATCCAATTTATCTGAGGCATTTTATGTGGAAATACATGGATATGGTCTCTTTTCATCGGGGCATATCTCCTTTGTATCCTTGGATCCATGTTTGTAAATCAGAAAGGGTCACTGTCTCTTTTCAACTAGTCTAGATTTCTATACCAATGTAGTCATTAGGTCTATAGAGAGATGTGGAGTCACTAGGTCGATGATTTAAACTTTGTTGTCCACCATCAACATGATTGGGATTGCTTAATGCATTCCCAGGGGAGTTTATGAGAACTAGTGGGGTAAACAAGGCTACTGAAGACTAATGGAGACGCCAGGTGGATGCTTTTTACTGTTTAAGGATGTATTTGTTGTCCACCATCAATAATTAAATACAAATATAAGGATTTATGTGGGTTTCTGAGGTCTTAAGGATGTCTAAGATATCATGTATTCAGAAGGTCCCACCATGATTTCCATTATGTTAGGATCCCATGATTTCTTAGATTGGTGAGAACAAATGCACAGGGTAACATCAAACCAATCTTTGGAGTCCTAGGACCTAGCCTTCCTAGACTCACAGAGGGCTCATTTTTTGCAAAGGATGTGAAATTTTTTTCTTTTAGGGTTTTATTTTAGGCTAGTTGTTAAGTGTAGGGTTTTTTTGTTTGTTTGGTTGGGTAGATGATCAAGTAGAATATATGGAGTGAAGAAATATTCAAGTCATTTGGCTATGGAGTCAATAAAAGTCATGGAAAGTGTTGTTATGAAATCCCTCACTAAGCTGGAATGTCATATGAAAAGGAGCTTATACTGCAAAGCAAATACATCAAGGACCGCATGGATTGTAACAGCCCAAATTTCACCTATTGGGACCCCTGAAAAGGCTAAAATCCAACTTTTTTCTCTAAAAGCGCTCATTTTTACATATCAGGTCTCTACACCCCATTCGCTTAAGCCCGAGCCCCTTTTCCACCATGAGACCAGGCCCTGCGACTGAGAGCTAAGCCCATCGATAGTCACACGTCGCTCTTTCCAAGTTCCTACTTCCAAGCATTCTGTTTCGTTGATGGCCAATTCCTCAATATGATTTGGACCATCCATTCCTCAAGATCCAATGGCCATCACCTCACTCCATCCCATCGGCGCATCGCATTAGGGTTTTCCCTTTCCCTTCCGCCTCCCCTTCTACATCGATGATGATCCCCTGCCGATGGAATCCTAGCCGTTGATCTCTCCCAGATCCAATGGTCATTGCTCCATCACGCCATGCCCATCCATCACGCATTTCACATCGCAAAGTACATGTCCCTTTTACATTTTTCTGCCGATGTGTGAAACGTCGATGCAATCCTGACCGTTGATCTGCTCCCCAGTCCAAAGGCTATCGCCCCCCCCTCAACTCCATTTGTTGTCCCTCGTGATGGAATCCTCGACAGTTGATCCTCCTGATCCAATGGTCAGCGCTATCTCGCTGGATCTCCGTTCTCCACCCCATTCATTTATTTATGTGAGATCACGATGTATTCTGGACCGTTGATCCTCCTGATCCAACAGCCATCACTCCTTTGCCTTTCACCCCCCCCAATTTCCTCCAATTAATATCCACCATTGATCTCGTCCCAAATCCAATGTCTCTCAATCCCTTGACATATCGCAATCACTCCCTCTGCAGTTCTAGATCTCATCGGTCTGAATTCCTGATGTGCACGGTCCCGATTCAATCACAACCATTCAGTTTACCTCATATAATGGCCCACATTACTTCCACCTTTCTTCCTCCCCCACATCCTTTCTCCCTTCACGTTTAATCTCCACCGTCCAATCGACCCAGATCTCCAACCCATATTCATTGCGGAGGCACCCATCCCACAGACCCGTCCGTACCTCCAAGTTCCCCTGCAGTTGATCTCCACCGTTGATCTTCATCATGATCCAACAGTCCTCGCTCCATCACTCCTTCGCAAATTTCCTGATCACCCATCCATTATTGCATTCCCCACTCTGATCTGGACTGTTGATCTTCTTCATCTAACGACACACATCACTCATGCTTTTATAACCCCACAACTGATCATCTCGCTACACAATAGGGTTGCTGACGTCATTTCTGGTCCCACCCGACCGCGCAAGTATGTCTGTCACATTCAGCTGCAGCTATTGATCTAGATTTCCTAGGTCATATTGCTCTCATTCATTTTTGCATTCATTTCATCAAATAAAATGATCGTGTTGTTTCAACACAAAATGGGTAGTTTTTATAAGACACATGTCGTCCTCGAATCCGTATCACGTTCATTTGGCCCCAAACCGCTTACCA
The DNA here is from genome assembly GCA_034641835.2 of Pinus albicaulis. Classification (NCBI taxonomy): domain Eukaryota; kingdom Viridiplantae; phylum Streptophyta; class Pinopsida; order Pinales; family Pinaceae; genus Pinus; species Pinus albicaulis. Next base: position 224,210,210 of record CM076575.1, read on the forward strand.
CCTCCACCTCGCGCGAATACCACTCTGGTATTCCCAAAACCACTTATCATTAATTCTACGCCCATACTTCCTCTCAAACCATGCTTTTGCTACAAAAATGCCTCCGCTACATTCCTTGCCTCTGCACTACTCCTCTGCCTTCACCTGCGCCTTCTGAAGTAGTCAGCCACTCATCGCGGGATTTATTTAATTTGGTTTGCTGTGTGTGCAGGTTCTTCATGGCATTTGAAGTATGCTGGCCATCTCATAGCTAATCACAGTGGCCTGAGGTCGAGGATGATGATCATCCACACCCAAAGAAGTAGAGAAGAACGATGAAGAGGTTCAATTCCACATCTAAGTCAATGGATCATGACCATTGGCCATTCCACAAGAACCTCCAGTGCAGAAGACCCACTCAGCCACTACCAACAGTACCGCGGTCTCCAGCACAGAAGGCCAGTTCATCCCACGACTAACGGTATTGTCTTAGCCACTAGCAGCAGTGGCTCCGCCTCATCAAATAGCAATGATCATTCATGACAGGGTTTGTTTGGTCTTTTTACTTTATGTTCTTTTCACTCTGTCATTTCGGGTGAAATACTTATTTCACTCCTCTAGTTTTTACTTCCAGTTAGCATATTGTTTACATTTCAGTTATAAATGGCTTTAGGCCTGCGTTGTAAGATGATGAGAGGCAGTTTACCTCATCATAATTTTAGTTTTTTATTTAGAATTGAAATAGCGTGCAAGCACGCGTGGAAGAAATTTTCCCAAAATATCTTCTCTCGCATAGGAATCAGAGGTTATAAAAACAGAAAGAAAACACTAACAAAAGGATCCAGATTTTCCAAAGGACTCACTAGTTCGAGTGTTCTATATGTATTTGGTATGAAATTTGATAGTAGATGTTTGAAGAGCCCGTAGGGATTTAGTAATAAGAAGCTTTGTTGGAATTTGGGATTCCACTCTGGATGATTCACAGTTTGTAACTCTTTTTTTTTTTTGAATATAAATGTTCATTTCGTACGTCTCCATATCTCTTGTATCTCATGCTCTGGAATGCGAGTGCTCCCATGTTTGAATATGAATTTCTCATAGTAGATACTCATATTTACTCATCGCTTTAAATAGCCCCCATATGAAATTTTTGACAAGAAAATAGGGGGCTAGTTCATTGTTGAGTCTTCAAGGAATGCCTTTCCCCTGAAAATCCATCCTCCTTGAAGTCTCTCAATTGCTGTGCCTAATACAAATCCCCCTCTGCTAGTAAATTGCTAAAAAGGGCCTATCATTCCTTCCTTTACCCCTGCAACCTGCATCAGTTCCCCCTCTTTCCCTTTGTCCGAATTCCCTTTCTTTTACCCTTATTTAGCCTCTTTTTTCCCCCCTTGCCTCCCTCTCTTTTTCCCTGTTTTCCCTTCAAACTTCCCTAAAATCCCCTTTAAATTCCCCCCTAACCATTGTTGGCCACTCTCCCCCCTTTTTTCCCTTTATCGTTTCCCTTTAAATCCCTTAAAACCCATTAAAATGGGCAAAAAACCCATCTTCCGACCTTATTATAAGGCCTAGCCCCTTTCTTCCAGCCCCTGTCAAACCACTTCCCCATGTGACCCTTCCCCAAGACCAAGCGCTTAAGCCTTGGGGGCCAATCGCAATCGGAACCGTCGGGCAGGTGCAATCCTTTGTAAATATCAAAAAGCTCCGATGCGATCTGTTTATAAAGTTAAGTCTTGCGGTGTGTTGTGCACCGTCGATCTGTCGTAAGATCTGATGGCCAGCGCTCAATCGCACTACCCCTGTCCGATCGCAATCGCAAGTCGCAACAGAGCCGCCCCGATTACAGTCCTCTGATCCGCTCCTCCCGATTTAATCGCAGTCGTCCATCTCCCAGTCGATCGGACGGCCAGCCTTCAATCGCATCTCCCCTTCCGCACCCTCCTCTTTTCCCACCGATTGATTGTGAGCCGTTGATCTGATCGCAGATCCAACAGTCAGCGCTTAATCGCAACAGCCTCCGATCAATCGCAAGCCTTTTCCTCCGAGCTCCGATCGCGACCCTCCGATCTCATCCTGACCGTCCATTCTCCTCGCATATCAACGATCCTGTGCCAATCGCACCCTCCACCCGATCGCTAATCGCAAGTCTTCCTGTCTCTGCCCCGATTAAATCCTGGCTGTCGATCTGCCCCGCGATCCAACGGTCCTCCGCTAATCGCAAGCCTTCTGCTCCTTCCTCCGATTGCAATCCCCCGATTACATCCTGACCGTTGATCTGTCCTGCCGATCTAACGGCCAGCGCTTAATCGCAACCCCCTCTCAATCACAATCGCAAACCTTGCGCTCCGTCCTCCGATTGCGATCCGCCGATTTAATCCCATTCGTCCATCCGTTTCACGATCTGACGGCTCAGCGTTAATCGCACCTGCCCCTCCGATTATTGTCCCCACCGTTGATCTGTCGGTTGATCGGACGGTCAGCGCTCAATCGCATAGCGACCTCCGATCGCAATCGCATTTCCTATCTCCAGTCCTCCGATCGCGTTCTCCACCGTTGATTCCTCTCGCAGATCAACGGTCTAGCAGTAATCGCAAGTTCTTCCGACTCCCCCTCCGATTACATCCTGACCGTCCATCCCCCGCCTCGATCCAACGGTCAGCGCTCTCTCTGCCCAATCGCAATCGTAACTTTCAATGTGTGTCACCCCTGTTCCCCTCCGATTGCGATTTCCTGATTACATCTGGGCCGTTCATCCTTCCCCGATCTAACGGTCAGGATCTAATCGCCCTCCGCCTCCGCTGGGTCCCACTCTTTCATTCATCTCCGTCACATTTCATGCATTTCGTTTGTTTTTGTTAAGTTTCATATATTGTTACGCCGGTCAAATCTCCGCCGTCGATCTCCATCTCCAGGCCTCAATCCAACGGTCTGCGCTGCATATTTCTACCAAACCCTATTGTCTACACATTCCACCCTTCCACTGCATTTTCATCATAATAGCTTTGTTTCCGCCACCGCCGCACCACTGCCTCGTTCACCCTGCATTCATCGCTCCGTCCACTGTTTCTTCATAAGTTCGCTGTGTTGCAGAGTTTCTAGAGGATGGGACCGCCGCTGTTCAATGTACTACCTCAATGGCGAGCGGCGTAGTCAGGATCAAATATAATGAGCCAGTACCATCAGGAAGGTCAAGAAATGAGGCCGTCAGGACTCACATTAATGGAGAGCAGAGTTCAAACGCCGAAATCCTTCCGGCGCCATTTAAAGATCGAGCTAACTTGACAGAGGCAGTAATGAAGTAGCAAGGATTTTAAGTACAGAGCAGAGGGATTAATGCGCGTCAAAGAAGATCTTGAGCCCTGAAACAAAGGTTTAAAGAGGCAAAGCATCATTTTGAAGACCCCGAGGATCGATTCTGGAGATCCTGAACATCAATAAGAGGTAATATCAAGGTTTTCTTATCAGCAGAATGTTTTTTCATAAAGGACAGGTCTCCCATACATGCTTTATTATGCACCGTGTCCTTGAAGGAATTTCTCGTCCCAGCTATGGTTCAAAACAGTCTAACATCCATGAGGCAGACCTCTCAGCAAGTTCTTTCATTTTGTTCAAATCACCTGGAGTATTACAACCAAAAGGTCAAATCATATCCGAAGCAAATCTTTCTTTCACGAGGAAGGTGACAATGATTAAATATATAGTGCATCAAGAAGAATGGGTCTCGGCCCTGCATTCATTGTTGTGTTTAAATGTAACATTTAAAATTCACCTACCTCCTCAGTCGGTCCTCTGTGTCTCTTCTGCTATAAAGCACAGAGGGATATCATTGTAATGGTTGTTGTTGCATTATCAGTGAATTGCAAGCATTTTTGTCCCGGGCCAAGTTTCCTGTGTAACAGTTGTATGATAGGCTGAGAAATATGATGTATTCAGGCTGAATGTAAAAGCTTTGGGCAGTGATGTACCTGATTGGTGTTGTGTTTAACATGATAAGCAATTTTCATTGGATCCTGATCTACAGCAGTTGGTGATGTTTTTCTTATCTCTGTGTTTATTTCCATTTCATTTCATGTTCTTCTGACTGACATCTGAATGCATGACATAAGATTTACCCTTGTTAGGTACCTTATGTCCCAGCTCTCTCAGTCTTTAATTTTTTTTGCTCATATGTGTATCTGAATATTGTTTTTAATTGACTAAACCAGTGTAGTGGATGATTATTGCCTGCTCTCTGATGTGCAAGTTAATAGAATCAGTGTTCAGATGTTTTGTTAAGATTTGATTGAAAGAGGTTAGGAACATTGGGAGGTGTAAAGCCTATCGCTGCCTCTTCATAACCTGCCCTTCCATACAAACCTTTTCAAGACCCCTCGTGTTGCCTATGGTTTTGTCCAAGCAGGCCTGGAGTTAAATGACCGCTGGCCTGATCTATAGATGGAATCAGATGGTTTTCCATCCTTCATTCTCATTCCTTAGTGTTCCATCCCACCAATCAGTCTTTGAGATCCAAATGCTCTAGATGACTAGCCCAACTGAAGCTTACACATTGAACATAAGTAAATCCTTTCTTGACTCCATTGCCCAATGGCCTTGATGCTCCCTGAGTTATCTATCCTTGCCTAGCTTCCTTCTTTACCCATCCTTGTCTCATGGTGAAACCTTCCTTCCTAATTCTCAACAACCAAACTCATACAATCAAATAAACAACCTTGAGCCTATAACTAGCCTAAAATCACAATTGAGAACTTCAAAGACATATATCCTTTGATAATCATAGAGAGATCCCTCTCTGGACCTAGGAGGGCTAGATCCTAAGGTCCGAAAGTGGTTCTATGTTGTCTCATCTTTTGGTCTCTGTCAACCTGGCCAAAACATGGGAACCCCAACATAATGGCGACTCCACTGGGGAATTCTGAGTACATTTCATCTTAAACACTCTTTAAACCTCAGAAACTTAGAACTCTGGCTAGGTTGACGGTAAGTCACACCTTTATTGAATCAGCCTCCATTATTGAATATCCACCATACTCTTAGACAGAGCCTGGATAGGGCCAGGTAGCCTCCAGATCTCATCCTCTCTTCAGGGGTGACATATCTGGTAAATGCCCTCCCAGTCAATCTCTGGTTGGAGCTTGTTACTTTAGAGGAGATTCATGAAAGGTGATAGTGCCTGAGCACTGTGGTGGACAGTGTACCCTAGAATCATCCTAAACCCTCCACCTGGCGACTCCATTGTTCCTAAACGTTAAAGACTCCACTGGTGATCAGTAGGCCTGCTGATTATCTCGGTTTCACATCAGACTCCACTAGGAGACCAGTCCCAAGCATAATGAAGACTCCACAGGGAGGCCAGTTCCCAAGACAACATTAACCACAGTAGAAATAACAAGTAGGGCTAAGCTGCTTGGCTTATAAACAACACTCTGGCTCATAGAACCATTCATACAAGAGCTTTCCCTGATCCAAACCCACCTGAAACAGTTGATAATCCTGAGAAAATCCTTAAAAGAACACCTGTGAGTAGGAGATCAACTATTTCCAGCAACATTCATAGAGCCAATTCTGCACCAGAAGATCTTGCAGCTCTATTAGACCCTTTCTTCGACCTAGACCTTCAAAATAGATTACCTAGAACTAGGTCATTCAGTGTTTCAGACCAGCCGGACCCTAGGGACAGTGAAACCCCTCCTTCCACACCACCTGATCTCCACTTTCTCCAAAACTTGGGGCTTTCTCACCCTAGATCTGCTCAACAGACTTCTGCTGGTCCTACCATCCCTGTCGTCCAACTACCAGCTGCTCAAGCCAACCCTATACCTCATCAGAACATCATCATGGCAGCCTGGTATGCACCTCTAGTTTTACCTCAGCCTCTACTGCCCTTGCCAGGTGATTATCAATCAAAAATCCCACACTTCCCTGCTAAAGAGCCTACAACCGCACAACAACATGTAGATAAAATGGAGGACTCTTTCGACTATATGGAAATTGATGATGAAACAATCAAAATGAGAATTTTTGCGCAGAGCCTGGGGGGAGAGGTTAAAAAGTGGTTTAAAAACCTACCTGCTGGTAGTATCCAAGATCTCCCTGCTTTATACCAGACTTTCATCAACAAATGGGAAACTAGAGCAAACCCTCGCCAGCTCCTAGCAGAGTACATGTCCCTTAAGAGGAACGTAGGGGAAAGTGTTCATGATTACACCACTAGATTCAACAGTATTTACAACGCTCTTCCCCCACACATGAAACCTCCACAAGGTATGGCCCTGGCCAAATATCCTGATGGATTTGATGCTGACATGGCCTATGAGCTCAGAGATAAAGAATATACCACATTGGAGGATATGCAGAAAGGGGCAGTAAACATAGAAGCAAACCTGATCGAGAAAAGAGCAAAACTAAGAGCTGAGAAGAGAGTAACATACAAGGATGACACTATAGCCTCCACTTCAGATCCAAAGGTTGACCTATTGTCTAAGAATGTGGATAAGCTATACCAGATGGTGAAAAATATGGCTGTCACTCAGAACAGGAACCAAAATCAAAATCATAACTTTAGAAGAAACAACAACACCCCCAACAAACAGAAAGAGTCAGATCAGCAAGTCATTCCCCCTTTCCAAAACTTTCTTGATGAGGATGAGGGAATCATAGAAGAGTCTGAAGGGAATGTGATAAACATGTTCGAAACAGAGGACTCAATTCTGAACTGTGACTCAGAGGATGATCAACCCTCATCTTCATATTGGGATGAGGAAAGATTAGAAACTGAAGAGTACAGACTTGGGTACCAAGATGCCATGTTACAGGTCAGAGAACAATATGGGCTCAGGAGCAAAAAGAACCAAGACACTTCCAAAACCAAAACTCCTGAGGTGACGATCAAAAAGAGGCCTGAAAAACCTTCTAAAGTAACTACTGTAAACGATAAATCAACAGCTGAGAGTTCTGAGAAAAACCAACAGAAAGGCAACCAAAACAATGAAAAACAAAGTCAACCAACCAGTAGCACTAGCACCTCAGTTAGTGCTCCTGATAAAACTGTGTCTACACATGTACATAATGAGAAAACACAAACCGATTCAGCTACTAAGGTAGTTGCAAATAAAACAGATTTGAACAGTCCCAAAAGCCAATCCATTTTCAATTTAGAAAATGAGATTGCAAAAATCAAAATCTCTATACCATTATCTGAGCTGGCCTCTCAGGATGTATATAAGGGCCAGATTTTGAAAGCATTAAATCTGAGTATAAATAATGACACTGTAAATTTGAGTGATGATCAGCCTGCCCTCTTATTCGGTCCCAAGATTGAGGGGAAATTTCAGGAAGGGGTAGTTCCACCCTTTTATATCAGTCTTAACATTCATGACAAGATCCTTCATAATGCCATGCATGACTCCGGTGCATCACACAATCTAATGCCTAAGGTAGTCATGGAGAAGTTAGGCCTCAAAATCACTAGACCCTATACAGACTTATACTCATTTGACTCGAGCAGAGTAAAATGTCTGGGCCTGATCAAAGACTTGTGTGTGAGCTTGACTCAAATTCCTGCAAAATGTATGGTCATGGATGTAGTGGTGGTAGACGTGCCACCCAAGTATGGCATGCTGTTGTCAAGATCATGGGGAGCCAAACTGCAAGGCACCATGCAGATGGATGGCTCATATGCCACTATCCCTATATTTGGCCAATTAAGAAGACTGTATAGAGAATCCCAAATGAAATTCCTAGTCAGTAGCCCCGAGAAACCTGAAAATTCACCATTATATTCTGTGCATACCGACCTTGACTCCTTCATCTTTTGTAATGATGAATCCTTAGAAGAGCCAGAGTCCCAGAATAGGCATACAAATGAGAACACCGAGCCTATAGACCTCCATATAATGGCCACTCTGGAAGAATATGACCAGGAAAACCATGGGCATCACACTGAAAATGAAGAGGAAATCAGAAATGAAGCCTGTAAGATCTGTGGTGGATCTCTCACTCCAAGTGAAACAGAAACAGAACAAGAACAACAAGCCAACCACCTCCCTGACATCCATGGCCTCTACGAACAACAAGATAGTTTACTACCTAGTACAGACCTCCCAACTCAACCTAATGGCGAATCCAGCTGTAAGGTAGAAAGCGAAGTGGAAGTAAACAAAGATCCCCTGTGGGAAATGAAATTTGATGGGTCCTGCACTAGGCAAAGCGCTGGAGCTGGAGTGTGGCTGCGTAACACCGAAAATGATCACGCGGAGAGCCACGCTGTCAATCTGCATTTCAAATGCATGAATAACATTGCAGAATATGAGGCTCTAATCTTGGGTTTAAATCTGTTGAAAAAATTAGGAGACCGTAGGATAGTCGTGAGAGGAAACTCTGAGTTAGTAATCAAACAGATGAATGGTGAGTATTCGGAAAAACACCCCAGGCTTAGGGCATATAGGAATGATACTCTAGATTTGCTGAAAACGTTCATTGAATATGATTTAGTATCCATTCCTAGGGGTCAAAACGCTATTGCAAATGGACTAGCCTGCCTAGCTAGCTCTTATCCTAAGGCCCCAGTTGACCAAAAATTCATCATTTAGACTAAATTCAGGCCTGCAGTGCTAGACAATGAAAAATACTGGCAGGTCTTTGAAGGAGACAAACAGATTGAAGATTTCCTGATGGGCAGAAATGAGTTTGAATTTTCTGATTCAGACTCAAAATCTGATAACAGCTACCCAAGTGAGGATTCCCCAGATGAACTAGAAACACCTTGTGGTATAGAAATAAATTCTTTTTCTGAAGAAACTGGAGATTCAGCCATAAAACGTGAAAACACAGATAGAGAAGAAATGGAGGTGCTGCAAGCCAAAGACAAGAACATACCAAGAGGCTTAGCACCCTTAGAGGACCTCTTTGATTTCGATGATGTTGCAAAGAAGCCCACAATAGAACATGCATAATCAGATGTAGAAGAATGCAACATAGGCACTGAAGACAAACCCAAAATGATAAAACTGGCTAAGTCTATACCCGCAGACATGAAGAAAAGATACATTGACTTGTTTAAGGAATTCATTGATGTGTTTGCATGGAGCTACGAAGACTTAAAGGCCTATGACACCAACATTATACAACATAAGATACCACTGAAGGAAAATCAGAAACCTTTCAGACAAAAACTCCGTAGAATTAATCCAAAACAATTGCCTGTAGTAGAAAAGGAAATTAAGAAGATGTATGATGCAGGCATTATAGTCCCTGTAAGGTTTTCTGATTGGGTGTCGAACTTAGTGGCTGTAAGGAAGAAAACAGGGGAGATTAGACTGTGCATAGACTTCAGAAACCTCAATAGAGCCTCCCTAAAAGATAACTACCCCTTGCCTAGAATGGAACATATCTTACAGAAGGTAGTGGGCTCTAAAAGAATCTCCCTGCTTGATGGTTTTTTAGGATACAACCAGGTTCTGGTACTTCCAGAAGATCAACTCAAAACAGCTTTTACCACTCCATGGGGAACCTTCATGTATGTGAAAATGCCTTTTGGATTGATGAATGCTGGAGTTACCTTCCAGAGAGCAATGGATATTGCTTTCTCAGATGATATTGGACACTTTATAGTTATCTACTTGGATGACTTAACTGTCTTTTCTAGAACAGAAGAAGAACACTTAAAACATCTGAGGAAAGTTTTTGAAAAATGTAGAAGGTACGGTCTGTCCCTAAATCCTAAGAAGACTGTTTTTGGGCTGCAAGAAGGTAAGCTTCTGGGCCACATCATATCCGAGAAAGGGATTAGGATAGACCCCTAGAGAGTTGAGGGAATACTTCAAATTACACATCCAAGAAACATCAAGGAGCTACAGTCCTTCATTGGGAAGATCAATTTCCTTAGAAGATTTATCCCCAATCTTGCCGAGCATCTTAGGAAAATGACTGAAATGCTAAAGAAAGATGCAGGAATCAAGTGGACTGTTGAAGCCAAAAAATCTTTTGAGTCAGTAAAACTTGCACTCACCCAAGCCCCTGTCCTTATCAGCCCTGACTTCTCAAAATATTTTCTGATCTTTTCATTTGCCTCCCCACACACAATAGCTGCAGTTTTGCTGCAGAAAAATTCGGAAGGTAAGGAACAGCCTATAGCCTTCTTCAGTAAAGCCTTGAGAGATGCACCCTTAAAGTACAACATCATGGAAAAGCAGGCCTATGCCCTGATCAAGGCCTTGAAAGATTTTAGGGTGTACATTCTGCATTCTCACACCATTGCCTACGTGCCAAATATAGTGGTCAAAGATATCTTGTCCCAAGACCCAGATGGGAAAAGGGGAAAATGGATTGCTACAATTTTAGAATATGACATTGAAATCAAACCCACCAAGCTGATCAAAGGTCAAGGCCTGGCCCAATTAATGGTTGAATCTAATCTACAGGCCCTTGATATTAACATGATGAATGCCCTGGATGAGCAGGAAGGATTACCCCATCCAACTGTTGAGGAGCAGTTTCAGAACTCTCCTTGGTATGTTGATATCCTTTACGTGCTCACACACCTCAATGCCCCTCCGGAACTGTCCAAAACAAAGGCCAGATTCATAAAAATCAAAGCTAGAAATTACTGCATTATGAATGAGAGTCTATATTGGAAAAATCCAAATGGCCTTTTACTGAAATGCTTGTCTGAAATTGAAGCCGAAAAAATCAAACAAGAATTCCACGCTGGGGAGTGTGGAGGCCACCTGAGTTGGAAGGCCACTGCAAATAAGATACTCAGGGCGGGGTACTATTGGTCTACACTCTTTAGTGATGTCCATAAAATGATCCTTACTTGCCACAAATGCCAAATTTTTGAAGGCAAAAGAAAGCTCCTTCCCCTCCCTCTGCAACCTATCACCATAGAAGGTCCCTTCATGCAATGGGGCTTAGACTTCATTGGAGAAATCCACCCCTCTTCTTCTGGGCAACACAAGTGGATCTTGACTGCTACTGATTACTTCACTAAGTGGATTGAAGCCATACCCACTAGGAATGCCACTGATTCTATCATCATTAGGTTCCTAGAAGACTTCATCTTATCTCAGTTTCGCTGCCCAAGGAAAATAATCACTGACAATGTTGCTGCTTTCAGATCCAAAAGAATGATTGATTTCTGTCACAGGTACGAAATTGCACTTGGACATTCAACTGCCTATTACCCCCAGGGTAATGGCTTAGCTGAATCATCAAATAAAAGCATGGTTATAATCATTAAGAAGCTGCCGGAAGAGAATAAAAGGTCTTGGCATAAAAAGTTGATACATGCCTTGTGGGCAGACAGGCTCACTACAAAGAAATCTATTGGCATATCACCCTTCCAGCTGGTTTATGGGACAGAAGCAGTTTTTCCTACTAGCCTTGGGATACCAGTGGTAAAGCTTATTCAAGAAATCCAATCAGAAGAAGACAGCATGATAAGGAGAATTAATGAAACAATCCATCTTCAGCAAAAAAGGGAGCAAGTTTATGACAGAGCTGTCAGAGTGCAGGAAAACATGAAGAGACAGTTTGACAAAAGAACCAAAGCAGCAAATTTCAAAGTTGGGGACAAGGTCCTGAAGTGGGATTCAAGAAGAGAGGATAAAGGCAAACATGGAAAATTCGACAGCTTGTGGCAAGGTCCCTTCATCATTCAAGCCACTGTGGGTCCTAATGCGTTTTTCTTGCAAGAACTTGATGGTTCCGAGTTGTTTGGGGGTCCTGTCAATGGAAGGATGCTCAAACACTATTTCTGCTAATTCTCCATTTCCAGTTTCATTTCCATTGTATATACCGTTGCAAATTTTCATTTTCAGCAAAAAAGTGAAGAAATTGTTCCAAAAAAAAAAAACAGAATGAAAAGAGAGGTTCAGACATGCTCAAAACATGAACCTCTGAGGCAAAAGGATTGGCTCTAATAAACTCAAAATCTGAGCCAAAGGGAAGAAGAATAGCTGGTCCTTACAAGCTCAAAATTTGGATCAGCAGTGAAAGAAGATCCAACTCTAATATGCCAAAAATCAGAGCTGGAGCAAAGGAAAGAAGTGACTCAAATATGCTCAAAACCTGAGTCACAAGAAAGAAAAAAGGATGTTTCACAGTTGCAGAATTCCATGCCTTCTCAGTTTTGTTTTCTTCAAGTTTCTGCCCAGCAAGTCAGACAGTCTAATCCTGGCTTGGCTGTGTTTAAATTTCCTGTCTTAGAATGTAGGTGAAGAAACCTGTTGGACAGTTTAATCCCAACATGTAGTAGTTTAGGTAGAGAAATAGATGAGGCCAACAGTCTAATCTGGCCTCATGGAGCAATAAGGGTAGAATTAGAATAGGTTTGTTTTTGTTTTGCAAAATAAAATGTGAAGGGTCTGCTAATTCAAATGCACCCAAGGGAAAATTTTTAGAACTCTAGTTTGGGTAGGTAGATTGGTTGGGAAAATGTTTTTGCTGATTTGTGTATCCGATATATTGTGGCAGCTAATCTAAAGAAAGAAGAAAGATGGCTTATAGCAGCAGGCATCTGGCCTACACCAAGAGATCATTTTCTGAATTCTTGACTCCTTCAAGAAGAAGCCATCCCCATGTGGAGCCACTGTTAGCCCCCCTATGAAATTTTTGACAAGCAAATAGGGGGCTAGTTCATTGTTGAGTCTTCAAGGAATGCCTTTCCCCTGAAAATCCATCCTCCTTGAAGTCTCTCAATTGCTGTGCCTAATACAAATCCCCCTCTGCTAGTAAATTTCTAAAAAGGGCCTATCATTCCTTCCTTTACCCCTGCAAATTGCATCAGTTCCCCCTCTTTCCCTTTGTCTGAATTCCCTTTCTTTTACCCTTATTTAGCCTCTTTTGTCCCCCCTTTCCTCCCTCTCTTTTTCCCTGTTTTCCCTTCAAACTTCCCTAAAATCCCCTTTAAATTCCCCCCTAACCATTGTTGGCCACTCTCCCCCCTTTTTTCCCTTTATCGTTTCCCTTTAAATCCCTTAAAACCCATTAAAAATGGGCAAAAAACCCATCTTCCGACCTTATTATAAGGCCTAGCCCCTTTCTGCCAGCCCCTGTCAAACCACTTCCCCACGTGACCCTTCCCCAAGACCAAGCGCTTAAGCCTTGGGGGCCAATCGCAATCGGAACCGTCGGGCGGGTGCAATCCTTTGTAAATATCAAAAAGCTCCGATGCGATCTGTTTATAAAGTTAAGTCTTGCGGTGTGTTGTGCACCATCGATCTGTCGTAAGATCTGACGGCCAGCGCTCAATCGCACTACCCCTGTCCGATCGCAATCGCAAGTCGCAGCAGTGCCGCCCCGATTACAGTCCTCCGATCCGCTCCTCCCGATTTAATCGCAGTCGTCCATCTCCCAGCCGATCGGATGGCCAGCCTTCAATCGCATCTCCCCTTCCGCACCCTCCTCTTTTCCCGCCGATTGATTGTGAGCCGTTGATCTGATCGCAGATCCAACGGTCAGCGCTTAATCGCAACAGCCTCCGATCAATCGCAAGCCTTTTCCTCCGAGCTCCGATCGCGACCCTCCGATCTCATCCTGACCGTCCATTCTCCTCGCAGATCAACGGTCCTGCGCCAATCGCACCCTCCACCCGATCGCTGATCGCAAGTCTTCCTGTCTCCGCCCTGATTAAATCCCGGCCGTCGATCTGCCCTGTGATCTGAGGGTCCTTTTCTAATCGCAAGCCTTCTGCTCCTTCCTCCGATTGCAATCCCCCGATTACATTCTGACCGTTGATCTGTCCCGCCGATCTAACGGCCAACGCTTAATCGCAACCCCCACTCAATCGCAATCGCAAACCTTGCGCTCCGTCCTCCGATTGCGATCTGCTGATTTAATCCCAGCCATCCATCCGTTTCACGATCTGACGGCTCAGCGTTAATCGCACCTGCCCCTCCGATTATTGTCCCCACCGTTGATCTTTCGGTTGATCGGACGGTCATCGCTTAATCACATCCCGACCTCCGATCGCAATCGCATTTCCTGTCTCCAGTCCTCCAATCGCGTTCTCCACCGTTGATTCCTCCCGAAGATCAACGGTCCAGCAGTAATCGAAAGTTCTTCCGACTCCCCCTCCGATTACATCCTGCCCGTCCATCCCCCGCCTTGATCCAACGGTCAGTGCTCTCTTCGCCCAATCGCAATCGGAACTTTCAATGTGTGTCACCCCTGTTCCCCTCCGATTGCGATTGCCCGATTACATCTGGGCCATTCATCCTCCCCCGATCTAACGGTCAGGATCTAATCGCCCTCCGCCTCCGCTGGGTCCCACTCTTTCATTCATCTCCGTCGCATTTCATGCATTTCGTTTGTTTTTGTTAAGTTTCATATATTGTTACGCCGGTCTAATCTCCGCCGTCGATCTCCATCTCCAGGCCTCAATCCAACGGTCTGCGCTGCATATTTCTACCAAACCCTATTGTCTACACATTCCACCCCTCCACTACATTTTCATCATAATAGCTTTGTTTCCGCCACCGCCGCACCACCGCCTCGTTCACCCTGCATTCATCGCTCCGTCCACTGTTTCTTCATAAGTTCGTTGTGTTGCAGAGTTTCTAGAGGATGGGACCGCCGCTGTTCAATGTACTACCTCAATGGCGAGCGGCGCAGTCAGGATCAAATCTAATGAGCCAGTACCATCAGGAAGGTCAAGAAATGGGGCCGTCAGGACTCACATTAATGGAGAGCAGAGTTCAAACGCCGAAATCCTTCCGGCGCCATTTAAAGATCGAGCTAACTTGACAGAGGCAGTAATGAAGCAGCAAGGATTTTCAGTACAGAGTAGAGGGATTAATGCGCGTCAAAGAAGATCTTGAGCCCTGAAACAGAGGTTTAAAGAGGCAAAGCATCATTTTGAAGACCCCGAGGATCGATTCTGGAGATCCTGAACATCAATAAGAGGTAATATCAAGGTTTTCTTATCAGCAGAATGTTTTTCCATAAAGGACAGGTCTCCCATACAGCCTTTATTATGCGCCGTGTCCTTGAAGGAATTTCTCATCCCAGCTATAGTTCAAAACAATCTAACATCCATGAGGCAGACCTCTCAGCAGTTTCTTTCATTTTGTTCAAATCACCTGGAGTACTACAGCCAAAGGGTCAAATCATATCCGGAGCAGATCTTTCTTTCACAAGGAAGGTGACAAAGCTTAAATATACAGCGCACCAAGCAGAATGGGCCTCGGCCCTGCATTCATTGTTGTGTTTAAATGTAACATTTAAAATTCACCTACCTCCTCAGTCGGTCCTCTATGTCTCTTCTGCTATAAAGCACAGAGGGATATCATTGTAATGGTTGTTGTTGCATTATTAGTGAATTGCAAGCATTTTTGTCCCGAGCCAAGTTTCCTGTGTAATAGTTGTATGACAGGCTGAGAAATATGATGTATTCAGGCTGAATGTAAAAGCTTTGGGTAGTGATGTACCTGATTGGTGTTGTGTTTAACATGATAAGCAGTTTTCATTGGATCCTGATCTACAGCAGTTGGTGATGTTTTTCTTATCTCTTTGTTTATTTCCATTTCATTTCATGTTCTTCTCACTGACATCTGAACGCATGACATAAGATTTACCCTTGTTAGGTACCTTATGTCCCAGCTCTCTCAGTCTTTAATGTTTTCTGCTCATATGTGTATCTGAATATTGTTTTTAATTGACTAAACCAGTGTAGTGGATGATTATTGCCTGCTCTCTGATGTGCAAGTTAATAGAATCAGTGTTCAGATGTTTTGTTAAGATTTGATTGAAAGAGGTTAGGAACATTGGGAGGTGTAAAGCCTGTCGCTGCCTCTTCATAACCTGCCCTTCCATACAAACCTTTTCAAGACCCCTCGTGTTGCCTATGGTTTTGTCCAAGCAGGCCTGGAGTTAAATGACCTCTGGCCTGATCTATAGACGGAATCAGATGGTTTTCCATCCTTCATTCTCATTCCTTAGTGTTCCATCCCACCAATCAGCCTTTGAGATCCAAATGCTCTAGATGACTAGCCCAACTGAAGCTTACACATTGAACATAAGTAAATCCTTTCTTGACTCCATTGCCCAATGGCCTTGATGTTCCCTGAGTTATCTCTCCTTGCCTAGCTTCCTTCTTTACCCATCCTTGTCTCATGGTGAAACCTTCCTTCCTGATTCTCAACAACCAAACTCATACAATCAAACAAACAACCTTGAGCCTATAACTAGCCTAAAATCACAATTGAGAACTTCAAAGACATATATCCTTTGATAATCATAGAGAGATCCCTCTCTGGACCTAGGAGGGCTAGATCCTAAGGTCCGAAAGTGGTTCTATGTTGTCTCATCTTTTGGTCTTTGTCAACCTGGCCAAAACATGGGAACCCCAACACATAGTGCTTTAAATATGTCTCAGGCAGGATACTTTGTTTCATTTTATCTCTCTTTCACTGTTCTTATGATATTAAATAAAGTGGATTCTTATCTTTGAACGAGCCCAGACATATGGATTCTTATCTTCACATAGGCCTAGTATATATGGACTCTTATCCTTGAATATGCCCGGTTTTAGTTAGTATCTTATTCCACTTTCTACCATTGTCATTGCTCTTATATTGCTTGATATCTATGTGTTCATTTTAGAAGTCGGCCCCCTTTGCAGCATTATGTCTTAAAGTTGTCTGATGCATTTACTATTTGCAGTTTGTACTCAGTTTCTGCAGTTTTCCTAGTTGTTGTGATTAACTTTGGGGTCTTGGTTCCACCCTTATTAAAACCATTCGTCTGAGTGATATTAGCATGAGAGCCTAACCTTGTCAACTGCAATTAGTTGAGTCATATTCTCCTTTCAGTTAAGATGTCCTAGGCACTGGTCTTTATACAACTCAAGGTTGTCTCTAGGAGTTACAACATCTTTCTGGCGCCGTTGCCGGGGAAATAATTTCAAGAACTAAATCCTTGGGCCTCAACAAATATTCATCCACCCTTCAGAATAGGTGAGCAGGAAGGGTTGGGAGTTGTAGATCCCTCACCTTGGTGACTCCACTGTCATTCAAAGGATAAATCTATTTCTAGTCCTAGCTTCCGAAAAGCCACACCTGAGGTCAGATACATCCCAGTTGAGAACACCTTCAGTGTCTAACCCAGAGAAGATTTTTCACAAGATAGGTTGGATAGAAAGGCAATCGGCTTATACAGATATTCCTAGATTCTCCTTGGAAGACTCTCCATCCTCCTCTCAATTAACTCAAAATCAAGGTCCTGATTCTACTACAAGAAGCCTTGATTATACTTCTGATAACCCCTCCCTTGAAAATATTGAAGTAAAAGATGAGGCCGAATCTGTAGATACCATGAGATTCTTTCTGCATCCCACTCCCAAAG
Source organism: Pinus albicaulis (assembly GCA_034641835.2). Classification (NCBI taxonomy): domain Eukaryota; kingdom Viridiplantae; phylum Streptophyta; class Pinopsida; order Pinales; family Pinaceae; genus Pinus; species Pinus albicaulis. The sequence goes on from CM076575.1 coordinate 224,227,529, forward strand.
CTGAAGAAGTTAAATAAGTCACAGAGGTCTCCGATGCTCATATTCCAACATTTCAATCAGCCCCTGAAGCCTCTGTTCAATATATTCCCATTGTCATACATACTTCTTTTCCACCACCTCCTTTTACACATCAGACTCTCTCGCCACCCCCATAACCTTCGATGGCTGTTCCTGGCTTCCTATTGAAAAAATATGCCCCCCTGGCATCGCCTCAGATCCTAAATGACATGGCTCAAGATTATTTAAAGATCCTACCTCGTTTCAATGGAGAAAATGATACTGAAGCTCATAAACACCTGGAAGTTTTTTGTGCCTTCGTAGAAAATTTCAATGTTGAACATCTGGATGTGGTGTTGAGATTTTTTGTCCAGTCCCTAGATGGAGAGGCCAGAAAATGGCTCAAGACCTTGGGGGACCGCTCCATTAATAACTGGGAAGAGATGGAAAGTGCCTTCATCAAGAAGTGGGGAGAGAAGAAGGACCACGGATACTGTCTTACAGAATTTAACGCACTTAGAAAGAGGCATAATGAAGATGTGTCCGAGTTCATCAAGAGGTTTAATAAGTTATATAGTAGTCTTCTAGCTGAAATGAAGCCTCACCAGACCACTGCTAAAGTGGTGTTTGTAGCAGCCTTTAAATCAGAATTCAGATTCTCTTTAAGAGAAAGAAAGTCTGCTACTCTGGATGAAGCCCAGACTTATGCATTGGAAGTGGAAGCTAACTTTGCTTCTACTGGTAAATCAAAAGGGAGGTTAGACCATGATGCTAGATAGAGAGGGAAATAAGAAGCATCTACCCCTGGCCAAGATAGAGAGATAGAAGATTACAAAATAAAGGAGATGAGCAAAATGATCAAGAACCTTTTGAGCAAGTTGGTGAAGCTTGAGCTCGAAGCAAAGAACCCCTCCTCTAGACCACTCCAAGATGCTCCGAACAGGGGTTGTAACCCCCAATACAGAAAGCCTCCTTTGCAAATATTACAAAGAGATCGGAAGGAGCAGCAAGACCACATACAACCCCCGTTGTATGTGGAAGGGTAGATGGATGGCCCTACCCAAGACATTCCCGATGGGAAAGATGATCAATATATTGCTTACTCAAATTCTGATGAAGATGAGTCTTCTTTGCAAGAAATTGAAGAAGTGGGGCTTTCCTTGCAACAAGAAGAAGGAGAAAAAACAAGCGCTACTGAAGATCCAGAGATCGATGATTACTGCAAGCAATTCAAGGACATTATGCAAGCACAGTTCAACAAAAAATATGATCTCAGGTCCTTTAGAAAGAGAACCCGCACACAAGAACAAGAAGAAGAGATGCCTTAGAATGAGATAGTTTTTCAGAAAGTCAGAGATAAAGATAAAAGACCTATAACTAAACCTTTACATTCTAATGAGTCCATTCCTTCCTCTTCTAAGTTGGCCTATAATTCAAATACAAAATTCAAGCCCATTTCAAAGGAAGAGGAACCCCCAGTTGAGAGTAAAGAGCCAAAGGAAAGTCTCATAGAGAAGTCTCCCTCTGCTTTTAATCTTCAAAAAGAACTAGAAAAAGTTAAAATCCCAGTCCCATTAACTGAACTCCTAAAATAGCCAGTCTACTAGTCTCAGGTATCTTCTTTCATGCTTCATCAAGGAGAAGCCCCAATCCAAGATAGTTTTAACCTCTAGGAAGAAAGGCCTATGGTAATTTTCGGTCCTCATGTTGAGGAGTTAGATGCTTCAACTCCTCCTTTCTATGTCTCTTTATTAATTCATGATTTGTTGTTGCACAACTGTATGCTGGATTCTGGAGTGTATCACAACCTCCTGCCCCTGTAAGTAATGGAGCAATTGGGGTTGAAGATCACTCGCCCATATAAAGATCTCTACTCCTTTGATTCTAAAAGAGTCAAGTGTTTAGGGATGATTAAGGATTTGGTGGTAAATCTAGCCCAAATCCCAGCTAAGAGCGTGGTAATGGACATAGTAGTGGCTGACATCCCAGCTCAGTTTGGGATGTTGTTATCAAGATCATGGGGTAAAAAAATCAGAGGATCGATAAAGCTCGACCTAACCTATGTGATCATCCCTGTGTTTGGAGTCCAAGAAAGGAGATTATATCGAGAAACAAGGTTTGTGAAGATGGTCACTAAAGCTGATAATTCTGTGAATTCAGAGGTGTACAAAAAAGAGGGTGATTTTTCTTGTCTAATGCTTGAAGAAGACCAAGATTACTTGCAGGAGTCATATTTCTGTCAAGTAAAAATTGAGCAGTCTCCAAGTAATGAATAAGGTGGGGTTTGGACCTTGCACTTTGATGGAGCCAACTCAAAGGAAGGGAATGGAGCTGGGGTTTTCCTGATCTCCCCTACTAGGCAGCTAGTCCCATTGTCTTTCAAATTGGAGTATGAAGCCACGAACAATGTGGTTGAATATGAAGCATTTCTCCTGGGTCTACAAATAGCAAAGAATATGAATTTTCAGAGCTTGAAGGTTCTGGGAGATTCAGAACTGGTGGTTAGACAAGTAAGAAATTAATGTAAAGCTAAGCACCCAAGACTGAGGGCTTACAAAAATGAGGTATGGGACTTGGTAGAGAATTTATTCTTAGCATTTAATATTCAATTTATGCCAAGGGACCAGAACAAAATGGCAGACTCTCTTGCAGTAGCTGCAAGAACTTTTCGGCCACCTCAGAACCCATTCTTGAGGTATGAAATAGAGGTCCGCTACCGTCCCTCCATCCCTGAAAATGTCAAAGAGTGGTAGGTGTTTGAACACGAAGAGAAAGTAAAAATTTTCATGGAGACTGTTGGGGAATTCTCCAAGATGGACATAGATGTTGGCGAAGAGGAGACTGAGGACCTTCCTCAGAATAAATGGCAGGATACCATGGCTAGGCACAAGCTGCTGCAGCTCAAAGGGAATGTGATGCCTAGAGGACTGGTCCTTTTAGAGAGACTATTTGATAATAATGATGTCCCAATACAACAAAGTAAGGTTTTTGAAGAAAATCAGGTAGATGACCTGAAACTTAGCACTGAGGCCGATCCCAAGATTATGAAATTGTCTAACAAGGTACCTGAAGAATACAAAGAGCAATATCAGAAGATATTCAACGTATATAAATATGTATTTTCCTGGTCCTATCAAGATTTGAAGACCTTTGATATTAGCATTATCCAGCACAAAATTCCATTAAAGGGAGATGCTAAGCCACACAAACAAAAATTAAGGCAGATCAATCCTTTACTCCTTCCTTCCATGAAAAAGGAAATCAAGAAACTGCTGAAGGCTAAGATTATTGTGCCATTAAGATATTCTGAATGGGTGGCTAACTTAGTCCTAGTCCAAAAGAATAATGGAGAAATAATATTGTGTGTTGACTTTTAGAACCTGAATAGAGCATCTCTGAAAGACAATTATCCGTTGCCCAAGATGGACCATATATTACAGAAGGTGGTAGGATCTTCACAAATGTCTATGATGGATGTCTTTTCTCGGTATAATCAAGTAGCAGTGCTTCTGGAGGATCAAAATAAAATTTCATTCACCACTCCTTGGGGTACGTTTATGTATGCTCAAATGCCATTTGGATTGATCAATGCGGGGGCTACATTTCAAAGGGCCATGGATATTGCATTTGTGAGAGAAAAAGACAAATTCATGGTGGTATACCTGGATGAAATCATAGTCTTCTCAAAGGACGATGCTGAACATATAGAGCACTTGCGCAGAACCTTTGACAAGTGCCGCAGGTATGGATTTTCCTTAAACCCTCAAAAATCTCTGTTTTCTTTAGAAGAAGGTAAACTGTTGGGGCATATTGTAACAAGGTAGGGGTGAAAATTGACTCGAAGAGGGTAGAAGTTATTAATGGTATATCCTTTCCCAGAAACAAGAAAGAGGTCCAAGTATTTCTTAGACGCATCAACTTCTTGAGAAGATTCATACCGAACTATGTAGAGATAGTCCGAGACATAACTGAGATGCTGAAGAAGGATAAGGAAGTAAAATGGACTCCTAGGTCATGGGAAGCTTTTAACAGAATAAAAAATTCTTTCGCATAAGCCTTGGTTTTGGCAGGACCTCATTATGCAAAACCTTTCATGATATTTTCGTTTGCATCTCCCCACAGTGTCGCAACAGTATTATTGCAGAAGAACGAGGAGGGGCATGAGAAACCTATTACATTTTTTATTCAAGTGCTTCGTGATGCTGAGCTAAAATATAAAATCCTGTAGAAACAAGCTTATGCCTTGGTCAAATCCCTCAAGGCTTTTCAGATGTATGTGTTGCAGTCAGCTATAACTGCATTTGTACCTGTTAGGTCTCTGTAATAAGCAAGATTGGTAAAAGTCCGATCACAGAGTTAACATCATTTCAACCAACTTTGGAATTCTAGGATCTAGCCCTCCTGAATCCGGAGAGGGATCTCTCCAATATATACAAAGATGGATTTGTCTTTGAAGTTTAGGGTAATGATATTAGGCTAGTTATGAGGTCCAAGGGTTTGTTTGGTTTTTTGGATGGTTGAACATAGTTGTTGTCTGAGGCGGAAAGATATATATGCAAATAGGTTCAAAAGTGAGAAGTTGCAAGCAAAAAGAATAAGCTTTGGTCAAGAAGAAAAATGATGGAAAATTTTCAGTCCATTGGGCTATGGAGTCGTAAGAGGATTTAATTGAAACATTCAGGTTCAAGAGTGGTCTATGGGGCAAGTCATCTATGCCTAAGGATCTCTTTAAAGTTTGATTTATAGAATGGAGTGATACAATAAGAAAGGGAAATGACAAATGCATAACAAAGAGCAGCCCAGGATCTGGTAAGTACTTTGAAACTAGCCAGCCTTTGACCAGGCACTTGAGAAAAACATAGAAGCAAACTAGGATCGAGTAAGTACTTTGAAAATATCCAGCCTTTGATACACTTATGATAGAAAACATATAAAAACAAAAGGAAACTCAAAGATAACACATAATGGTCTAAAATCTGATAAGTACTTCGAAACTAGTCAGCTTTTAACACATCCTAAGGGAAACAATCAAATAGTTGAGAAAATAAGAAAGGGACTCAGGGCTAACCTTAATTTCCTCATTTAATCTTCACACAAGATATATTGAAAGTAACATTTAAAAATAGCATTCAACTAAGACAAAAATATGAGGGAATGCCAACATCCCTGTACTTAAACTAAATTTAATCATTTTCAAATAACACAGTTGAAAGAAAACATTTGAATAAAGATTTCTCAGCCAGAGAAGGTTACTGATATACAGTAGGTCCTAACCCTGTTTAAACTGTTCTTTATAGTGGAAAATGAAACAAATTGAAAACATAAACAAAATACAAGTTACAGTGAGAATAACATCACCATCAACATAGACCAGGATCCCATAAATCAGCTTGTATTGATGCTTCAAACCAGTTACAATCTTCAGATCCAATGTTTTAATCCATCTCTCTTCACAACCTAACCTATCTGTTACAAGCAGAGCTCCAAGAGCCAGTGAAACCCTATCTACAATCAAGAGTCTTCAGCTCAGTTACAATTACAATGCTTCAGCAATTACATTAACAACCAACCAATCCAACTGATCTAACATTTTTTCTTCATCGGAGTGCACTTGGATTGGAAAACTCTTTTCCCAAAATTTTATTCTTTTGAAAGCATTAAAACTAATCTAATTCTACTCCTTATTTCTCCCTGAACTTAGATTAAACAGTTGAGCTCAGATATTTCTCTACCTAATCTACTGTCTGCTGGGATTAAACTATCCAACATGCATTCATTCTCTAAATTCTACAACAGAAATTTAAAAATAGCCAAGTCAAGATTAAGCTATTTGACTTGCTGTGATCTATGGCATAAAAACAAGCTGCACATAGATTATTATTTGCAGAAAATTAAAATCAAAATAGAAGGCTTAAGATCTGAAAGTTCTTCATCATGGCCTTCTCTTCTCTTTATAGCTCTGTTTTTGCTTTGTTTGAGCTGTATTTTCTTTTCTTCTGGCTCATGTTTTGAGTTTGTTTGAACCTTCATTTCTATCCTAATCTATCTACTGATAAGCCAAGATTGAACAGTTTGGCAGATCGAATTCACTATCCTATCAGCAGAAAATTTAAAGCTAATTAGTCAAGATTAGGCAGTTTGACTAACTAGAAGTGTGTTTTGAGGAGTGGCAATTGAGCTTGCACACTTTCAGATTTGTTTCTCCTTTTGGCATGGGGCTTTGCCTTTCTTGTTTTCATTTCTGCCCTCTTTTCATTTTTTCTCTGTTTTTGTATTTTTTTATTTTTCATAACTTTGAATGCAATGGTGGATGAAATGTTTACAATGGAAAAGGTAAAAAGGCTTCAAAACATAAAAATGGATCAAGAGAAGTAATGCTTAAGGACCCTGCCATTGACAGGACCCCCAAACAATTTTGTTCCATCGAGCTCTTGTAAGAAGAATGGATTGTTTCCGGCAACTGAATGAATAGAGTAAGGGCCAAGCCATAGATTGTCAAATTTACCATGCTTTCCCTTGTCTTCCCTCCTTGAGTCCCACTTTAAAACTTTGTCCCCGATCTTGAAATTGGTAGCCTTTTTTCTTCTATCAAATAGCTTCTTGATACTGTCTTGCTTCTGCAATGCTTTGTTATACACTTCCTCTCTGGTTTGCTGAAGATGAATGGTTTGATTTATTCTTCTGGTCATGTCATTTTCTTCAGTCTGCAACTCTTGGATTAACTTCATAACTGGTACACCAAGGCTGTTAGGAAAAATTGCATCTGTACCATACACAAGCTGGAAGGGTGACATACCAATAGATTTCTTTAAAGTCAATCTGTCAGCCCAAAGTGCATGGATCAGCTTCATGTGCCAAGACTTTTTATTTTCCTCCAACAGTTTCTTGATTATGTTCACTAAGATTTTGTTGGAAGATTCAGCAAGTCCATTACCCTGAGGGTAATAGGCTGTGGAATTCCCCAATATTATCTGATACTTGTGACAGAATTCAACCATTTTCTTTGATCTGAATGCTGCTGCATTATCTGTGATGATCTTGGTAGGACAACCAAATCTGGAAAGGATGTTAGTCTCCATAAATTTTATGATAACTAAATCATTGGCCTGCCTACAAGGAATGGCTTCTATCCACTTAGTGAAGTATTCTGTGGCAGTGAGAATCCACCTATGCTGGGCAGAAGATGGTGGATGGATTTCTCCTATGAAGTCAAGTCCCCATTGTTGAAAAGGGGCTTCAATAGTGTTTGGATGCAGAGGAAGGGGCAGCAGTTTTCTTTTGCCTTCAAACAATTGGCATTTATGGCAAGTAGTGGTCATCTTGTGTACATCAGGAAAAAGAGTAGGCCGATAGAAACCAGCCCTAAGAATTTTGTTGGTTGTTGCCTTCCAGTATAAATGACCTCCACACTCTCCTTCATGGAATTCCTGCTTAACCTTTTCTGCATCAAACTCAGGCAAACATTTAAGCAATATACCACTTGCATTTTTCCAATAAAGACATTTATCAATAATGCAATAGTTTACAGCTTTTAACTTTAGGAATCTTTCCTTTTTTTTTGATAAACCAGGAGGTGTATTTAGATTAAGAAAAACATAAATAATATCAGCATACCAAGGGGAATTCATAAAATGATTTTCAACAATGGGAGTTGAGAATTCTTCTTGGTTATCCAAAGCATCAATCATGTTAATATCAAGAACTTCGCAATTTGATTCAGCCATTAATCTAGCTAGACCTTGGCCTTTGATGAGCTTAGTGGGTTTTATCTCTAAATCATATTCAAGAATAACAACAATCCACTTACCTCTCTTACCATCTGGGTCCTGTGTTAGAATGTCTTTAACAATTGAATTTGGGACAAAGGCAATAATGTGTGAGTGAAGGATGTATACTCTGAAGTCTTTCAATGCTTTGACCAAAGCAAAAGCCTGCTTCTCCATAATGTTATACTTCAAAGGGGCATCCCTTAACGCCTTGCTAAAGAATGCAATAGGCTGCTCTTGTCCTTGTGGATTTTTCTGTAAAAGGACATCAGCTATGGTATGTTTTGATGCAAATGAGAAGATATAAAAATCCTTTGAAAAATCAGGACTTATGAGAACCGGCGTTTTGGTTAACACTTGTTTCACCAGCTCAAAGGATGTCTTTGCTTCCAAGGTCCATTTTATCCCTTGCTCCTTCTTCAACATGTTTGTGATATTCCTAAGGAGCTCAGCCAAGTTAGGGATGAACCTTCTCTAAAATTTCATCTTCCCAATGAAAGACTCCAACTCTTTGATGTTTCAAGGATGGGAGATTTGCAATATGGCCTCAATCCTTTTTGGATCTATCTTTATAACCTCTTCTGAAATGATGTGCCCAAGAAGTTTACCTTCTTGGATACCAAATAAGGTCTTCTTAGGGTTTAAAGATATCCCAAACTTTCTGCACTTCTTGAAAACTTTCCTCAAATGTTCTAAGTGTTCTTCATCTATTTTTGAAAACACAGTGACATCATCAAGATAGATAATGATGAAGAAACCCAATTCTTCCGAGAATGCTATGTCCATGGATCTCTGAAAGGTTGCTCCAGCATTCATTAGAACAAAAGGCATTTTTAGATACATGAAAGTGCCCCATGGTGTAGTAAAATCTGTCTTTAATTGATCATCAGGGTGGACTAAGACTTGATTATACCCTGAATAGCCATCTAGCAAAGAAATTCTTTTAAACCCCACCACCCTTTGTAAAATATGATCCATCTTGGGCAAAGGGTAATTGTCTTTTAATGAAGCTTTGTTTAAATTTCTAAAGTCTATACAAAGCCTGATTTCTCCAGTCTTCTTCCTAACAGACACCAGATTAGATACCCACTCAGAGAATCTAAAAGGGACAATAATACCAGCATCACACATCCTCATGATTTCCTTCTTAACCAAAGGCAGCTGCACAGGGTTTATTCTGCGCAGTTTCTGTTTGAATGGTTTTTGGTTTTCTTTAAGAGGGATTTTGTGCTGTATTATTTCAGTGTCATAGGACTTAAGATCTTCATAACTCCACGCAAAAACATCAGAAAATTCTTTGAACAGCTCTAGGTATTTGATTTTAATGTGAGCTGGCAAAGTTTTGGACAGTTTGATCATTTTCAGTTTTTCCTCACTGCCTATATTGCATTCCTCCAGTTCAGTTTCTACAGGTTCCAGTTTAGGTTTATTGGCCACATCATTAAAATCAAACAATTCTTCCAAAGGTGCTAGACCACTTGGAAAACCTTCATCTTTAGAATACAGAGTTTCTATTTCCTCTGTTTCTGATTCTGTACTCAATTTTGTTTTGTTTTTGCGTTTGCTAGTCTGAAGGTTAATATCTACAAGCTCAGGAGATGGTTCTTCCTCACCAAGAAAATTTTCTTCACTGCAGTCTGTATCATATTCTGAATCTGAACTATGGAGTTCAAACTCATTTCTAAATTGCATGAAGTCTTCTATTTGTTTATCTCCATCAAACACCTGCCAATATTTCTTGTTATCTGGGACAGCTAGTCTAAATTTAATCTGAGATGTGTCATCATATAGCATTGGGTAGGTTCTAGCAACAAAGGCTAAATTGTGGGCTGCAATGTTTCTTTTCCTTGGGACAAAAGTCAGGTTGGTCTCCTCAAATTTTTTCAAAAGATCCATGACATCATTCCTGTAGGCCCTAAGTCTGGGGTGATTTTCATTATACTCCCCATTGAATTGCCTAATTATTAACTCAGAATCCCCATATACATTGATTCTTCTGGCTCCTAATTTCTTCAAGAGATGCAAGCCTAAGAGAAGGGATTCGTATTCTGCTATGTTGTTGGAACACTGAAAGTTTAATTTACATGAGATACATTCTGTATGATTTTTTTCAGTGTTAGTAATCCAGACACTTACACCAGCATTAGTTGTAGTGCATGACCCATCAAAATACATAGTCCAGAGAGGATTATTTTCAGTTTTATGAGTTTGGTGAATGGCCTTTGTATGATTTGATTCCTCAAGTTTTTCATCGGGTTGAGGGTTGCTCTCTTGACTGTTAAGCTTTAAGTTTAATGGATCGATGATTTGTAGTTCAAGACCTATGTTTGGTTTGCTAGGAATTTCGGATACAGTAAACTGTTTTGACAGCTCAGCGTTGTATTCCCCTTCCTCCATTTCAGCCATTAATTCTTTCGAAATGATTTTTTCTGTAAGTGTTTCATCATTAAACATGATAAAAGAATCAAGGCTCGTACTTACAGCATACAGAGGAGAGTTTTGAGGCCTGTCCTGACTTGTCACTGTATATTGCATGTGAGACTCCCTGTAAAGTCTTCTAGTCTGGTTGAAAATAGGGATGGTCGCATAGGTCATGTCCATTTGCATGGTCCCCTGTAACTTAGCCCCCCAAGATCTTGATAAAAGCATTCCATATTTTGCTGGTACATCAGCCACAACAATATCCATAACTAAGCATTTGGCTGGAATCTGGGCTAAGTTAACACAAAGGTCTTTGATCAATCCTAGACATTTAACTCTGCTTGAGTCAAAGGAGTACAGGTCTTTGTAAGGTCTAGTAATTTCAAGGCCTAGGCTTTCCATTACAGCTTTTGGCATTAAATTATGGGAAGCGCCCGAGTCATGCATAGCATTGTGTAGAATTTTGTCATGAATAGTTAAACTTACATAGAAGGGAGGGACAGGTCCCTCTTGAAACTTACCTTCAATCTTTGGACCAAAAATAAGCTCTGGTTGGTCATTATTAAGATTGAGTGTATCCTCGTTTCCTTCTAGGTTCAAAGCCTTCAAAATTTTGGACCTATATACCTGTTGGGCAGCTAACTCAGTCAAAGGAACATAAATTTTAATCTTTGATATTTCCTGTTCCAGACTGAAAGGAATTTGATTCTTTAAGGTGTTGGTTTCAGCCTTTTTTACTGCCAATTTATCAGCAACAACAGCTTGCTGATTTGTTTTATCTACAGTTGAAACAACGGTTGTAATAGGAGTACCAGCTAAAGTGATAGTACTACTGATGTTTGCACTCTATTTCTCAAGATTTTGAGTGTCTTTCTCATTACCTTTACCAGAATTATCAACCACTGTTTTTTCTTTTTGTTTGACTGTTTTAGGCTTGGTTGCAGTGCTGCTTTGAGAGGATTTGTCACAGGTTTTGTTGTTGGGGGTTTGTTGATTAGATTTACTTCTGAGTTCATACTCCTTTGAAGGATCTATGACAGTGTTTACCATGTTTTGATAATAACTTTCATTATCATCTCTTTTGTCATCGTAAGGTGTATAAAGACCTTGTTTCCTATCATAATGAACCTCGAAGTTATCTTCATCTACCCCAAATAAATTTATATCATTCTCCTCTATTATTTGATCTGTTTCCTCAACCTCACTTAAATAGTTTTGATGAAAGGGAGATGGAGGATCACCGATCATATTCTGGTCCGTTTGGAGGTTGATTCTCTCCGACATTTCGATTTTGCTCAGTTTCGTTTTGAGGAGCGTTTTGATTTAGACTTGCTTGCACTCTCTCTTGAATGCTCATTTTTTTCATCATTTCTTCCATCATTCTTTCCATCTTTGAGTTTGAAGTGGAGGCTGTGGACTCCTCTCTAAAAGATACTCTCTTTTCAGCTTTCATTCTTGCTCTCTTCTCCATAAGGTTAACTTCCATAGAAAGAGCACCTCTTTGCATGTCTTCAAGGGTTGCAAAAACTCTTTCTCTGAGTGAATATGTCATGTCAGGATGAAACCCTTCATCTTCCTGAAACTTGTTTGGTATCGAACCTTTGTGGAGGTTTTATTTCAAGAGAAAGTGCATTATACACATCAGTATAAATCTAAGACAATAGGCTTGCATAATTCTCTCCCCCTGGTTCCTATGGAGATTGGTATAGTCACAAGGACTTGGAGAGGATTCTTCCTCACTTCCCATTTGTTTAAGAATGTTTGATGGAAGCCTTGGAGATCATTAATACTATGGGGGGCTAAGCCTTTAAACCACTTTCTTGCTTCTCCCCCCAGACTTTGAGAAAATAGTCTCAGTTTGACAGAATCATCATCAATTTCATTTCTATCAAAGTAGTCATTCATTTTGTCCACATGTTGTGATGTTTTTGTAGTATTACTAACATAATATAATGGAATTTTGGACTGATAGTCTTGTGGAAGATTGATTAATGGTACAGGAAGGACTAAGGGAGCATACCATGCTGTCATGATAGGTGGTGGGGGTGGGTTGACAAGAGGAGGTGTGGGTTGAAGTGGAGTGGTTTGAAAAATGGATGAAAGATGAACAGAAGTAGATTTCTGAGCTGATCTTGGGTGAGAGGCACCTAAGTTAAGAAGAAAGTGTAAATCAGGAGGTGTTGATTCTCTATTCCCACGGTGTTCACTTGTTTCGGGAGATTAAAGTGAAGGCTCAGAATCTAGCTGATCTAAATCACCAAATGACCTAGTCCTGAATGGGTTCAATAAGTCAGTTTGTGATTTCTGTAGAGCTGAAAGATTTTCAGGGACTGAATTAGCTCTTAGGGGTGATCTGAAAACAGTTAAAAATTGTATCTTAGGAGACTTTCTAAGGATTCTTTCTGGGTTATCAACTATCTCAGGTGGATCTGGGTCAGGATGGGCTCTAGTGCGAATCTTTCTAGGAGCCACTATGCTATGTTTTTAGACCCAAATAAACAAGAAAAGTTCAACCAGATATGACAATCTTTGAGGGGTTAACTAATCTGTTTTCACAATTTTAATCCTACAGCCTTCTAACTGAGTTGAAGGAAATTATAATGATGAGGGTTCTTCCCAGTGGAGTCTTAAGGTCTGTTTAGGATCATGGAGTCGCCAGGTGGAAAGTTTAGAGTGTGTTCAAAGAATTACACTGTCCACCATAGTGCTCGTGAGACATCCCTTCTCAAGGCTATCCCAAAACACAAGAAACTCTAACCAGAGATTGACTGGGAGGGCATTCACCAAATATGTCACCTCTAAAAGAGGATGAGATCCAGAGGCTACCTGGCCCTTTCCAGACTCTGTCTAAGAGTATAGGGTAAAACACATCAAAAGGTGTAGACAAGGTATCAAAACTAGTGTTTTACTACCAATCTAAAATGTTTTTGGTATTTTTCTGAACTGTTTCATTTGTGGTTTGGAAGAACGTCCTAACTTTGCTTCAAAACTTAGCTATGGTTATGAGACAAAGACAGTGTATTCTAATGGCTAAGCTAGCTGATTTTCCAAGGTTAGATAAAAACTTAAGAGAATCCTAGGGCTGACCTAGTTTGTCACTGATCCAAACAAGTTTCATCATGATTACCATTTCTTGGTAGTGCTTGAAAAGGCTGCTTTTTACTCTCAAGGTTTTATAAGATTCTGGGTTCGATTCCCCAGTGGAGTCGCCAGAAATGTTAGGTCTCTGTAATAAGCAAGATTGGTAAAAGTCCGATCACAGAGTTAACATCATTTCAACCAACTTTGGGATTCTAGGATCTAGCCCTCCTGAATCCGGAGAGGGATCTCTCCAATATGTACAAAGATGGATTTGTCTTTGAAGTTTAGGGTAAATAATATTAGGCTAGTTATGAAGTCCAAGGGTTTGTTTGGTTTTTTGGATGGTTGAACATAGTTGCTGTCTGAGGCGGAAAGATCTATATGCAAATAGGTTCAGAAGTGAGAAGTTGCAAGCAAACAGAATAAGCTTTGATCAAGAAGAAAGATGATGGAAGGTTTTCAGTCCATTGGGCTATGGAGTCATAAGAGAATTTAATTGAAACAATCAGGTTCAAAAGTGGTCTATGGGGCAATTCATCTATGCCTAAGGATCTCTTTAAAGTTTTATTTATGGAATGGAGTGATACAATCAGAAAGGGAAATGACAAATGCAGAACAAAGAGCAGCCCAGGATTTGGTAAGTACTTTGAAACTAGCCAGCCTTTGACTAGGCACTTAAGACAAACATAGAAGAAAACTAGGATCTGGTAAGTACTTTGAAAATATCCAACCTTTGATACACTTCTGAGAGAAAACATATAAAAACAAAAGGGAACACAAAGATAACATAGAATGGTCTAAGATCTGATAATTACTTTGAAACTAGTCAGCTTTTAACACATCCTAAGGGAAACAATCAAGTAGTTGAGAAAACAAGAAAGGGACTCAGGGCTAACCTTAATTTCCTCAGTTAATCTTTACACAATATATATTGAAAGTAACATTTAAAAATAACATTCAGCTGAGACAAAAAGATGAGGGAATGCCAGCATCCCTGTACTTAAACTGAATTAAATCATTTTCAAATAACACAGTTGAGAGAAAACATTTAGATAAAGGTTTTTCAGCCAGAGAAGGTTACTGATATACAGTATGTCCTAACCTTGTTTAAACTGTTCTTTATAGTAGAAAATGAAACAAATTGAAAACAGAACCGAAGTACAAGTTACAGTGAGAATAACATCACCCTCAGCATAGACCAGGATCCCATAAATCAGCTTGCATTGATGCTTCAAACCAGTTACAATCTTCAGATCCAGTGTTTTAATCCATCTCTCTTCACAACCTAACCTATCTGTTTACAAGCAGAGCTCCAAGAGCCAATGAAATCCTATCTACAATCAAGAGTCTTCAGCTCAGTTACAATACAATGCTTCAGCAATTTTACGTTAACAACCAACCCATCCAACCCCTCACTCCTCTTCTACTGAAGTATTTATAGAAGGATGAGGAGGCGAGATCTGATGAAAAGATCTCAAACACAATTAATGCAGAATTAATGTCTTCCTGGCCCTTGGAGGCTCGATGAATAAATCATACAGGTGTTCCACTGCATTAATTGGTTTACACTTATGAAGTAAGCTCGGAGGGAGATTTTTGTTGACCTTTGAGGCTCTGTGTATCAAATAGGGTTTCTCTGCTGACATTTCTGTCATTAATTTCCTGGCAGAAATAACTCCTTTGGTTGTGTCGAGGAAAAATACCTGAATTTGATCAATAAATTCGGTTCCTGATTGAATCCTTTGAGGCACAGGTGGCGCTGTAGTTGATGGGAGGAATCAATTCGCCTCCATTTGTGGCGGTGGAGGGTTTTTCTGATAAAACACTTTAGATTTTTCTTAATCTGCGTTTTAGATCTGGGGATTAGGCATTTGATAACTGTCTTAGCCTTAATCCCCACAAATCCATCCACTAATCTGTTGTTCTGGTTCATTTATGGTCTTCAATCTCTGATACTCTTTCTTTGCATTTATTTTCATGGTTTCTTCGTTGTGCAGGGCTGCACAGACAGGAAAAGGCATCAATGCTTTGTGGAAACATTGATGAGACGTGAAACTGACTCTGGGAGTGATTCCCTTGGATAAATTGAAACATAGAGAGTCGTCACCCTCCTGGTCTGAAATTTCCATTGAAAAGACGAACAAATGACTCTAACCCTGCAAAATACAAAAAACACATAAAAAATCCAATTTATAGGTCAATCAGCTTTGGGGAAAGTGCAGAGGAACGTGGGCCGTTGGATGGCATCATCCAACGGCCAAGATCGAATCTGAGCAGTCGTGGAAAAGAGTTGCGGAGAAATTAAATCTAGACCGTCGATCTACAGAGATCGACGGTGGAGATCGGGCAACGGAGATTCAGCGGGAAGGCGTTTGACCGGGTGATGGAATCAGGGAAATGAACATGAGTCGTCGATCTGCAAAGATCGACGGCGGAGATTGAATCTTGGCCGCGCGGTGGATGAGTTAACGGGCGCGCATGTCCGTTAAAGGTTGAGCAGGTGAAGTGATCGGCAACCGTCAGATGGAAGGGCCCAGATCGAACAGTGGAGGTGGATTCCGCTGCGAGGCTATGGTACGAAGATTAACACACGAAATAATTTGGTGGCGCGGAAGTTTTGGAACAGTGCGGGGACACGCGTCAGCCAGCGTATGGAATCGCTGGCTGACGGGGGAAAACCACCTTGGCTTGGAAGGCAGTGCGGAATGGAAACTTGCGGTTTTCTAGAAAATGCCGCGGGGGAAGGGGGGTCCACCAGGGGAGGCGTGCTCCGCTTCGTCGGATCTGGGGAGTAGATCGACGGCCCAGGTTCATCGCGGTAACCAAACATGTGATTTTAAATATTCCCCATTAAAACTTTATAAAATGGGTTTTTTTCGGGTTTTCAAAGGAAAAACAGATGAAGAAAGGTTGTGTTTTCGGTTTAGCGCCTAAGGATTGAGCGGTCAATCCTAACGCTCGGGTATATGGAGGAAAACAGCCGGGGACTTTAGCCCGAGGGGGCTAAAGCCTTAACATCATATAGAATGTGCATTTTATAGGATTTTACAATGTTTTCAAAGGGGAAATCAAGGTTTGGATAAGGTCAAAAAGTGAGTTTTTAACCTTAGGAAATGGATTTTATGAAGGGATAAAGGGAAAACATATGTTTTTTTTGGGGGTTTTATGAATAAAAGGAGAATGGAGAATGAGGTAAGTTGGAAGAAAGGGGAGGGAAAAAGGGGAATGGAGCAGTATTTGACTTGGATTTTTGTAGGATATCAGAGGTTTGAAAGAGGAAACAACTGTGAAGATTTTAACCAGTAGATTATGAATTCATCAAAAAGACTTCAAGCACCAACAACTTCAGGACTGAATTTGTTTCTTGAAGGCTGCAACAAATATTTAGCCACCAGCTGATATGATAGAAAAATATAGGTGGCTAACAGTACCCACAGCAATTGTAAAATACATCTTGTTTCAGGGAGATAGTGAAGGAAAGAGAGGCAAATGGATAGCCAAGATACATGAGTATGAGTTGTAGATACGCCCCACTAAGCTAATCAAGGGACATGGATTAGCTAAGATCCTTTCTGAATCAAAATGTCAGGCTTTGGGGATAAATTTATCTATGGTGGCAAATGAAGAGTCTGGGAGAGCAGATGAGTAGTGTGGGATAAAAACCACTACACAAAAGACCCATATGAAGTACCTTATTAGCACATGGTACAAAGAGATTGTTGAATACCTCTTAACTCTTAGATTTCCTCCAATCTGTGACAAGAGAAAGTATAGAACGTTGAGGCTAAAATCTCAGAAGTTCATCGTAGCAAATGGTCGTTTATACTGGAGAGACCCATCGGGCATACTAATTTTATGTCTCACAGAAAATGAAGTAGAAGAAGTGATGGCAGAATTCCACGAGGGCATCTATGGTGGCCATTACAGCTGGAGGGCTACTGCACACAAAATTATGAAAGCAGGCTTTTTCTAGCCCAAAATTTTCGGAGATGTTCATGCTCAGATAAGGGCCTGTGAAAAATT
Source organism: Pinus albicaulis (assembly GCA_034641835.2). NCBI lineage: Eukaryota > Viridiplantae > Streptophyta > Pinopsida > Pinales > Pinaceae > Pinus > Pinus albicaulis. The sequence goes on from CM076575.1 coordinate 224,244,817, forward strand.
TCAGAAGTTTGTTGAAAGATAGAAGTTCACACCTTTGCCCATGATCTCGGTGCATATAGAAGAACCTTTCCAGTAGTGCGGAATCGAATCCATTAGTGAAATTCATCTTGCCTCAAGCAGCCAACACAAGTGGATATTAACAACCACCGATTACTTCACTAAATGGGTAGAGGCCGTGCCAACAAGGAATGCTACAGACACAGTGGTGATCATGTTTCTAGAAGATAACATTATCTCAAGGTTTGGCTGCCCTGCTAAGATTGTCACAGATAATGCTCAGGCTTTTCAGTCTACCAAATTTATCAATTTTTGCCAACAGTATTATATTGTATTAGGGCAATCTACTGCATATTATCCAAAGTGGAATGGATTAGCAGAGTCCTCAAATAAAACCTTGGTGAGGGCGTTTAAAAGGGCCATAAATGAAAATCAGAAGAACTGGGATTCACAGCTTAAGTTCGTGCTATGGGAAAATAGAATCACTAGTAAGAGGTCGACAAGAAAATCCCCATATGAATTGGTCTATGGTAGAGTAGTGGTTTTCCTGATATGATTGGCCTTACCTGTGGCTAGGTTCATGCAGGAATTTCAAGAGGAAAAAAATGATCTTACCAGAAGGATGAATCAGTTAGTAGAGATGGAGGAGGCTTGAAGTCAAGTAAATCAGAGGTTGACTGAGTACCAAGAGAAAAAGAAAGAAATTCTTTATCAACATGCTAAAGAGATGCAGGTCAGAGATTTGGTGCTAAGATGGGATGTAAGAAGGGCTGAAAAAGGAAAGCATGAAAAGTTCGATCCTCTATGGTTTGGACCTTTCAAAATTACTGAAGAGGGAGGAAACAATACCTTCAGACTGGAAAATTTGCAGGGTGATCTGCTTGAAGCCTCTGTGAATGGGAAATTCTTAAAACTCTTTTTCCAATATTGATTTAGGCCAAAAGGTTTGCTTTATGATATTGTACATTATTCAGTTGATTTTATTATGATGTTCGCTGTTTTGATTTGTCATGAAGAAGGAAGAGAAGGCAATAAGGGACTGTGTTCACAGAAGGAAGGCCAACAGATGGTCTGCGAAGTTCTCGACGCGTTCAAGGACAAATGGGTTGTCCCCAAGTGGAGCCAATGCTTTTATAACATCCCTCACTAAGCTGGAATGTCTAATGAAAAGGAGCCTTATACTGCAAAGAAAATACAACAAGGACCGCATGGATTGTCAAAGCCCAAATTTCACCTATCAGAACCCTTGAAAAAGCTAAAATCCACCTTTTTGCTCTAAAAGTGCTCATTTTTACATATCAGGTCTTGAAGCCCCTTTCTCTTAAGCCAGAGCCCCTTTTCCACCATGAGACCGGGCCCTGCAACTGAGTGCTAAGCCCATCGGTGGTCGCACACCATTCTTTCCAAGTTCCTGCTTCCAAGCTTTTTGTTTCGTCGATGGCCAATCCCCCGATATGATCTAGACCATCCATTTATTAAGATCCGAGGGCAATTGCCTCACTCTATCACATTGACGCATCGCATCAGGGTTCGCCCTTTCCCTTCCGCCTCCCCTTCTCTGCCGATGATCATCCCCCATCGATGGAATCCTAGCCGTTGATCTCTCCCAGATCCAACGGTCATCGCTCCATCGCACCATGCCCACCTATTCATGCATCACACATTGCAAAGTCCATGTCCCTTTTACATTTTTCCGCCGATGTGAAAAACGTTGATGAAATCCCGACCATTGATCTCCTCCCCAATCCAATGGCTATCGGGCCCCCCTCAGCTCCGGTTGTCATCCCCCGCAATGGAATCCCTGACCGTTGATCCTCCTGATCCAACGGTCAACGCCATTTCCCTGGATCGTTGTCCTTCACCCCATTCATTCATTTATGCGAGATCGCGATGTATTCTGGATCATTGATCCTCCTGATCCAATGGCTAGTGCTCCTTTGCCTTTCACCTCGCCCAGTTTCCTCCAATTAATCTCCACCATTGATCTCATCCCCAACCCAACGACTCTCTCTCCCTTGGCATATCACAATCGCTTCCTCTGCTGTTCCAACTCCCATCTGTTTCAATTCTCGTTGTGCACGGTCCCGATTCAATCACAGCTATTCATTTTACCTCATCTAACGGCCCACATTACTTCCAACTTTCTTCCTCTCGCACATCCTTTGTCCCTTTGCGTTTAATCTCCACCGTCCGATCAAACTAGATCTACGACCCATATTCACTATGGAGGCACCTGTCCCATAGACCTGTCCATACCTCCAAGTGACCCCGCAGTTGATATCCACCGTTGATCTCCATCATGATCCAACGGTCCTCGCTCCATCGCTCCTTCACAAATCTCCCGATCACCCATCCATTATTGCATTCCCCGCTCTGATCTAGACCGTCTATCTTCTTCATCTAACGGCCCAAATCACTCCCACTTTTATAACCCCAGAACTGATCGTCCTGCTACACGATAGGGTTGCTGGCATCATTGCTGGTCCCAACCGACCGCGCAAGTACGTCTGTCACATTCATCTGCAACCATTGATCTGGATTGCCCAGTTCAGACGGCTCTCATTCATTTTCGCGTTCATTTCATCAAATAACATGATCGTGTTGTTTCAACATGAAATGGACGTTTTTGATATGACATGTGTCGTCCTCCAACCTGTATTGCGTTCAATTGGCCCAAAACCGCTTATGACCTCCACCCCACGTGAATACCACCTCCGGTATTCCTGAAACTGCTTATCATTAATTCTATGCCCATACTTCCTCTCAAACCATGCTTTCACGATAGAAATGCCTTTGCTGCATTCCTTTCCTCTGCACTACTCCTCTGCCTTCACTCGAGTCTTCTAAAGTAGTCAACCACTCATTACAGGATTTATTTAATTTGGTTTGTTATATGTGCAGGTTTTTCACGGCATTTTAAGTATGTTGGCCATATCATAGCTAATCACAGTGGCCTGAGGCCGAGGATGACGATCCTCCATGCCCAAAGAAGCAGAGAAGAAAGATGAAGAGGTTAAATTCCACATCTAAGTCAATGGATCATGACCATTGGCCATTCCACAAGAACCTCCAGCACAGAAGACCCACTCAGCCACTACCAGCAGTACCACAGTCTCCAGCACAAAAGGCCAGTTCATCCCATGACTAACGGTATTGTCTTAGCTAGAAACAGCAGTGGCTCCGCCTCATCAAACAACAATGATCATTCATGACAGGGCCTCTTTGGTATTTCTGCTTTATGTTCTTTTCACTCTGTCATTTCGGGTGAAATCCTTATTTCACTCCTGCAGTATTTACCTCCAGTTAGCATATTGTTTACACTTCAGTTAGAAATGGCTTTAGGCCTACGTTGTAAGATGATGAGAGGTAGTTTACCTCATCATCGTTTTAGTTTTTTATTTAGACCTGAAACAGCATGCAAGCATGCGTAGAAGATATTTTCCAAAAATATCTTCTCTCACATAGGAATCAAAGGTTATAAAAACTGAAAGACAGCACTAACAAAATGATGCAGGAGCATTAGCTCGGGAAAATGCTTTGTATTTTTATTAAACCTAGGGGTCTCATGTTTTTGAGAAAATATTAATTTATTGTAAATATTAATGAGATTTTTGAGTGATTAAATTATATTTTAATTAATTATATGTGAGGATTTGTAATGTTTCCAAACAACTGGAAAACATGAGAGAAATTAGACTCGAGATATCTAAGAATTAATGATGAAGCCTAGGTTAGATTTTAGTTTCAAGATTTTAGGGATAAATCTAGATTTTAGGGGTGTTGAGATATTTGAGGACATTGTTGAGTGATTAAAGGGATGTGAACCTAAATTGTTTCAATTAAATTTGTATAAATTAATATGCCTCAAAGGCGAAATAGAGCAGGAAGAATAGAGTGATTGAGAGCTGAGATTTGGACAGCCAAGTTGTAAGCCTCCGGGCAATTGAAAGGGCCATGAATTTTGAATATCTGGCCAAAGACAAGAGTTTGTAAGTATTTCATTTGTTAATTTGAAAGTGTGTTTCAGAATCATATGGGTTGATTTATTGAGCAAATGTATGTTTAAACTCTGAATGGTATTTTGCATACGAAGGAAAAATCGAAGTTATTTAATGTAGATTTTATGTTTAAATAGAATGAAATGAAGGGTTTTATATGTTGAAATAATACACAAGTCAGATGTATCATGAATCAATGCGTAGTATAGGCAATCGATTGAAGAGGATCTGATTTTGAAAGAAGATGGGATTGATTTGTTAAAATGACATTAGACTCTGTATTGAGGCCACATAAGAGAATTTAGTTGTATTGTATCACAACAACGGAATATATAGAGAAAAATTCCCTCTGTCTGTGTGCCAAAGAGGGTTGGAGATTGGAACCCTGATCTAGTCGAATCGCAGATTGAATCTGATCTGGTCGAATCGCAGATTGACTATATATGGGTCTACGAAGTAACGGTGTAATGAAAGCTGCAACCTGGAGGCATAGAGGTTGAAAATCAATCAACGTTTTAACCCAGAATAGAAATCGGAATGCTGTGGGACATTCAAAAAATTATGAATCGGAGGCATTGAATGTGTTGGACGCAAGATATCAGTCATACGCTGGCTCAGATTGCTGAAGCCAGTGAGTACGTTGAAGATCTGTATATGAAGTCTGCATTTGAATTGACAGAGATTGTTGAACATCGTTAAATGCTGAGTGAAGTTGATGTGTGAAAGCGTTAGTCAAATGGAATAATGAAGTTCGATGGGGGTTTAATGGAATCAAGCCTTAACACAGAGAAAGCACTATTGAAATTGTGTGGAGGAATGTCATTTTGTTGGCATTCGGCTTTTAAACAAAACTGAGTTTTATGTGAGTCGTTTGCATAGCGAAAGTTTATGTGCAGAGGCATTGATATTGGATCGACATTGAAACAAATGGATTGAAACCAGTGAATAAGACAGTGGAACCATTGACAAGTGATGGAAGTGTTAAACGCAGAGCCAAAGAAAGCATCCGACGAAGATGACTGAGAAGGTCTACGATTGGTAGGATTGAGTCCGAAGTTTGTGTGAGCGTTGAATGGCGTTAAACAGGATATCACGCTGTTTAAAAACTGGTATCAGTCGAGGTTTTTATGGGTGGAGCCAACGTTCATAATTGCTGGTGCATGAGGACAAACAAATTCGAGCTTTGGAGAATGCAAGGTAAGTTACATTTGTATCGACTAAACACGTATTGACCCTGTGGCCAGGTCTAGTGTTGCGTTGACGAGAATAGGCATGTAGCATAGTAAATCCCAGGAATCGAAGGACGTGTAATTTGTGTGGTCAAATGTTATTTAAATGGTTTGCAGTGAAGGTTGGTTTACGTTGGAATGTGTAATTCCATACAGGTTGATTCGATTAAACAATTTCAAGCTTGTTTAAAAGGCAAGGGCGGACATAATAATGGAACGAGAGTTGATTTGTTAAATCTTTGGCATTTGGAAAATATTCATATTAGTCACTTTGAAGTCAGCTACGGTAAGGTCAGAAATTCGATTGTGGAGTACAAATGCTTTGGTCCAAAGTTAATGTTGTGTTAATATTTGGTCTTATTATGTGGGAAAAAGTACTGAATTTAAAAAAAAACCTTGCATAAATGAATGATCACGAAGAGTCGTATATATAATGTGCATTGTTGAGTTATGGGTCCAAAATTATATGGTTTAGAACCAATCAACTTCTAATGGTCAGAGAAGTCAAGGTCAATATTGAAATTGGTATAAAAGCTTGTGATTTTGGATTCTAAATGCGATTGAAGTTTTGAAAGGTTGATTGTGGAGTTTATGGTTTCATATCATTGATTGAAGTTTAGTTCTAAAGTTTCCGCAAATGATAGTGTGTGAAATTGCCCTGATTTGGAGTGTTATTTGGGCAGTTATTGAGATGCATTTTTATATGCATAAAGTTGGAGGGATTCTGGGTTTGCAAGGTTCTCCTGCATCTTTTTGGTATCAGAGCTGGAATAGCTCTGTGTGAAGATTCAAGTTTTTAAAATGAGTTAATTGCATGTGATGAATAAATGTCAGATTTTGAACTGATGAAGATTGCAACACAGAGATGCAGTGCAAGTGAAAGATAAGGCAAGATCAACAGTGTCTTGGAGGTGAGTGATGATCATTATTATTGAACTTTGGTTTGAAGGTTATGTTTTAATAAAATTTTTTACAGGCATAGTGAAGAAATCTCAGCAGAAAGAAGCAGATCACAGCTGGAGTGTAGTGATGAAGGAGTCTAGCAAGGGATTCTAAGAGAGAGTGGCATAACCTGAAGATTCAACAGAGGTTGAATAAAGTTGCAGATGAGTGAAGCCTGAAGGAGAAGTGGAGAAATGCTTGAAAGGTTCCAGTAGAGGACCGGTGATTACCAAAAGACTAGATCCGGAGGAAGGGATTGTTGAGTTAAGTGGCAGTAGGAGAGCTTGTTGTTGTAGAGGCTTGGTGAAACTCATGGGTGAGAAACTCATGGTGAGGGAGATGACTACTGAAAGTCATAAAGGAGAGAGCAGAGGTTCAGAGAGAGGCCACAGTAGAAAGAGGGAGAAAGATGCCAAGGCAAATGGCATAAGACAACAGTTGACTGATGAAGAGTATGAGAAAGAGATAGCTGAGATAGCAGTTCATCTCGAGTTATAGATGGAATTGTTACGGGAAAATACAAAGGACCAGAGACATGGTTGGACCATGAGGAAGAAAGTAAAATGGCAGAGACTTCAAGTAAAGAGGGATCAACAGATAAACATGCAGTTAACAGAAGAGCTGAAGAACATTGAGTAGATGATGAGTTATTGGGAAAATCCAGATCAGCTGGATAATGTAAAACCGTGTATTTTTATAGTTGACAATTGTGATGTGATTACAGGTTTTACTGAGGAGAATGCGCAATCTTGTGAAGCTGTCACAAGTATGAAAAAGAATCTTTCAGGAGATAAATACTCTGAAGAAGAAAGCAGTGTTGTGTTTGTACTTGAAGCTGTTACAGCACAGGAAGTTCTTGTGAATGAAGAAGAGGATCAGCTTGAAGAGCTGGTATATAAACCAACAGTTGAGACTGTTGAACTTTGTGATTTTCAAACTGAAATTTTGTGTGTGAATGCAGGGTTGGTACATGATGATATGCTTCAGCAATTCCACAGAGAAATTGCATTGCTGGAATACTTGTTGGAGAATTTAGAGTATGACAGAGAGATTGCAGAAGAAAGAGTTCAGTACAGTGAATAAGAGAAGAAAGACATCATGGAAGCGGATGATGCGAGAGAAAGACTCGTTGTGAGTCTTGAGAATTGTGAGTCTTGAGGATTCTTCAGAGAATTCTTTGAAAATTTTGGATCAGCATACTGATGTGCTGATAAAGGAGGAAAAGGCACTGAGGCCTTATGATTTTGGTTTTAACAAGTGTTTTGTGAATGCAGGTGTTATTGCAAGTGCTGAAGAACATTTGACTCAGCTAAGCAGTCAAATGAAGGAAGAAGAAAATTCTATGGAAATTTCTAATCCATGGGATGAGGACGTTATGATGCTGAATAGTCCAGATTCAGTGTAGGAAGAATCTCAATTTCAGAATTGGGAATTGCAGATGCAGAGTGATGAAGATAGAAGAAGAGAGTACACAATGTACCAGTCCAGAAATTTGTTGATAGGAGAAGGTAGAGAAGAAGTTTTATGTTTCAGAAAACAAGAGGGCATGGATGATTGGGTGGCAGTAAGCACTGAATGAGTAAGAAATGAGAAAGTAAGAACAGAAGCAAGCATAGAAGCAAGGGATTACTAAGCCATAGCTCAGCCGGCAGCAAGAAATTAGCAGTTTGAAGATTTATTGGATAGAGAAATTGAATTAATCAGAAGAATCATGTTGAAAGTGTCTCAGAGGAAGACATCAACAAGGAAGAGAAGCAGCAACAGCAAGAGGAAGACAGAGACAGACTGTGAAAGTGCAGCTAGTGGAGCAAGACAGCATACGATATGGAGACCTGGAGAAAAGCAGCATACGACAACAGAAATTGATGATAAGTTTCAGAACAAAGTGTGGGATCCAGGCGGAAAAAGACTTAAAACTCATGATCAGGAGATCATGATCATTTTCAACCTTGGGAGTCTGATGCAGGAGCATTATCTCGGGAAAATGCTTTGTATTTTTTTAAACCTAGGGGTCTCATGTTTTTGAGAAAATATTAATTTATTGTAAATATTAATGATATTTTTGAGTGATTAAATTATATTTTAATTAATTATATGTGAGGATTTGTAATGTTTCCAAACAACTAGAAAACATGAGAGAAATTAGACTTGATATATCTAAGAATTAATGATGAAGCCTAAGTTAGATTTTAGTTTCAAGATTTTAGGGATAAATCTAGATTTTAGGGGTGTTGAGATATTTGAGGACATTGTTGAGTGATTAAAGGGATGTGAACCTAAATTGGTTCAATTAAATTTTTATAAATTAATATACCTCAAAGGAAAAATAGAGCAGGAATAATAGAGTGATTGAGAGCTGAGGTTTGGATAGCCAAGTTGTAAGCCTCCGAGAAATTGAAAGGGCCATGAATTTTGAATATCTGGCCAAAGACAAGAGTTTGTAAGTATTTCATTTGTTAATTTGAAAGTGTGTTTCAGAATCATATGGGTTGATTTATTGAGCAAATGTATATTTAAACTCTGAATGGTATTTTGCATACGAAGGAAAAATCGAAGTTATTTAATGTCGATTTTATGTTTAAATAGAATGCAATGAATGGTTTTATATGTTGAAAGAATACACAAGTCAAATGTATCATGAATCAATGCGCAGTATAGGCAATCAATTGAAGAGGATCTGAGTTTGAAAGAAGATGGGATTGATTTGTTAAAATGACATTAGACTCTGTATTGAGGCCACATAAGAGAATTTCGTTGTATTGTATCACAGCAACGGAATATATAGAGAAAAATTCCCTCTGTCTGTGTGCCAAAGAGGGTTGGAGATTGGAACCCTGATCTAGTCGAATCGCAGATTGAATCTGATCTGGTCGAATCACAAATTGACTAGAGATGGGTCTACGAAGTAACGGTGTAATGAAAGCTGCAACCTGGAGGTGTAGATGTTGAAAATCGATCAGCGTTTTAACCCAGAATAGAAATCGGAATGCTATGGGACATTCAAAAAATTATGAATCGGAGGCATTGAATGTGTTGGACGCAAGATATCAGTCATACGCTGGCTCAGATTGCTGAAGCCAGTGAGTACGTTGAAGAGCTGTATATGAAGTCTGCATTCGAATTGACAGAGATTGTTGAACAACGTTAAATGCTGAGTGAAGTTGATGTGTGAAAGCGTTAGTCAAATGGAATCATGAAGTTCGATGGGGGTTTAATCCATTCGATGGATCAAGCCTTAACGCAGAGAAAGAACTATTGAAATTGTGTGGAGGAATGTCATTTTGTTGGCATTCGGCTTTTAAACAAAATTGAGTTTTATGTGAGTCGTTTGCATAGCGAAAGTTTATGTGCAGAGGCATTGATATTGGATTGACATTGAAACAAATGGATTGAAACCAGTGAATAAGACAGTGGAAGCGTTGACAAGTGATGGAAGTGTTAAACGCAGAGCCAGAGAAAGCATCTGACGAAGATGACCGAGAAGGTCTACGATTGGTAGGATTGAGTCCGTAGTTTGTGTGAGCATTGAATGGCGTTAAACAGGATATCACGCTGTTTAAAAACTGGTATCAGTCGAGGTTTTGATGGGTGGAGCCAACGCTCATAATTGCTGGTGCATGAGGATAAACAAAGTAGAGCTTTGGAGAATGCAAGGTAAGTTACATTTGTATCGACTAAACACGTATTGACCTCGTGGCCAGGTCTAGTGTTGCGTTGACGGGAATGGGCATGTAGCATAGTAAATCCCAGGAATCGAAGGACGTGTAATTTGTGTGGTCAAATGTTATTTAAATGGTTTGGAGTGAAGGTTGGTTGACGTTGGAATGTACAATTCCATACGGGTTGATTCGATTAAACAATGTCAAGCTTGTTTAAAAGGCAAGGGCGCACATAATAATGGAACGAGAGTTGATTTGTTAAATCTTTGGCATTTGGAAAATATTCATATTAGTCACTTTGAAGTCAGCTACAGTAAGGTCAAAAATTCGATTGTGGAGTACAAATGCTTTGGTCCAAAGTTAATGTTGTGCTAATATTTGGTCTTATGATGTGGGAAAAAGTATTGAATTTAAAAAAAAACCTTGCATAAATGAATGATCACAGAGAGTCATATATATAATGCGCATTGTTGAGTTATGGGTCCAAAATTATATGGTTTAGAACCAATCAACTTCGAATGGTCAGAGAAGTCAAGGTCAATATTGAAATTGGTATAAAAGCTTGTGAGTTTGGATTCTAAATGCGATTGATGTTTTGAAAGGTTGATTGTGGAGTTTATGGTTTCATATCATTGATTGAAGTTTAGTTCTAAAGCTTCCGCAAATGATAGTGTGTGAAATTGCCCTGATTTGGAGCGTTATTTGGGCAGTTATTGAGATGCATTTTTATATGCATAAATTTGGAGGGATTATGGGTTTGCAGCGTTCTCCTGCATCATTTTGGTATCAGAGCTGGAATAGCTCTCTGTGAAGATTCAATTTTTTAAAATGAATTAATTGCATGTGATGAATAAATGTCAGATTTTGAATTGATGAAGATTGCAGCACAAAGATGCAGTGCAGGTGAAAGATAAGGCAAGATCAACAGTGTCTTGGAGGTGAGTGATGATCATTATTATTGAACTCTGGTTTGAAGGTTATGTTTGAATAATTTTGTTTACAGGCATAGTGAATAAATCTCAGCAGAAAGAAGCAGATCACAGCTGGAGTGCAATGATGAAGGAGTCCAACAAGGGATTCTAAGAGAGAGTGGCAGAACCTGAAGATTCAACAAAGGCTGAATAAAGTTGCAGATAAGTGAAGCCTGAAGGAGCAGTGGAGAAATGCTCGAAAGGTTCCATCAAAGGACGGGTGATTACCAAAAGACCAGATCCGGAGGAAGGGATTGGTGAGGTAAGTGGTAGCAGGAGAGCTTGCTGTTGCAGAGGCTTGGTGCAACTCATGGGTGAGAAAATCATGGTGAGGGAGATGACTACTAAAATTCATAAAGGAGAGAGAAGAGGTTCAGAGAGAGGCCATAGTAGAAAGAGGGAGAAAGATGCCAAGGCAAATGGCATAAGACAACAGTTGACAGATGAAGAGTATGAGAAAGAGAAAGCTGAGATAGAAGTTCATCTCGAGTTATTGATGGAATTGTTACAGGAAAATACGAAGGACCAGAGACATGGTTGGAACATGAGGAAGAAAGTAAAATGGCAGAGACTTCAAGTAAAGAGGGATCAACAGATAAACATGCAGTTAACAGAAAAGCTGAAGAAGCTCGAGCAGATGATGAGTTATTGGGAAAATCCAGATCAGCTGGATAATGTAAAACTATGTATTTTTATAGTTGACAATTTTGATGTGATTACAGGTTTTACTGAGGAGAATGCGCAATCTTGTGAAGCTGTCACAAGTATGAAAAATAATATTTCAATAGATAAATACTCTGAAGAAGAAAGAAGTGTTGCGTTTGTACTTGAAACTGTTACAACACAGGAAGTTCTTGTGAATGAAGAAGAGGATCAGCTTGAAGAGCTGGTATATAAACCAACAGTTGAGACTGTTGAACTTTGTGATTTTCAAACTGAAAGCTTGTGTGTGAATGTAGGGTTGGTACATAATGATATGCTTCAGCAATGCCACAGAGAAATTGTGTTGCTGGAATACTTGTTGGAGAATTTAGAGTATGACAGAGAGATTGCAGAAGAAAGAGTTTAGTACAGTGAACAAGAGAAGAAAGACATCATGGAAGCGTAGTGCCAAGCGCTCCAAATTTGTAAAAAACCAAAATTTGTCAAAAATTCCCCAAAATTGGTGGATGTCTTCCTTATGGGGTTTGAGTGACCTGTAGAGAAGCTTCAGTCAAGATTCCAAGGTTTGCTTGGTCTTTTTCCTCCTTGAGTGATTCTCCCTCGTTGGAAACTACCTCATTGTGTTCAATATTATCTCTGTTTTCCTTACTATTTTGATCAGTTTAAACATCATCCTCATCATCACGATTATCTCCACTAATATCATGATCATCATGATTGCTGCTCTCTTCTTTATTTGCACTACTTTGTGCACCATTATAATTTCCACTATGGGTTTCATTGTCTTCACTATCCTCATATTCATTATGACGCTTGTCATTATTCTCATCACCGTAGTTGTGTGCCTCATTGTTAGCCTGTCTGATATCTTCATTGTTATCATCTTCATTTTCCTCCATGTTTTTTGTTTCATTGCTTACCTCTGCCTCTTCATCTTTAACACCATCATTATCATCTGTTTCTTTTCCATTTTCTTGTTCACTGCCACTTCCTTCTTTTGTGTCCATATTTTCTTCTGCCTCATAGGCGCTTGGCCTCTTTCACTACTAGCACTCCCTTCTTCTCCTGACATGGTGATTATTGCTGCCTTTAAACAACCCTAGGCCTACTTGTAAAGCTTGATAGGAGGAGTGAAATGAAATGATGGTGAAAGGCAGTTCTTGAAAGTGAGTGTGATGGAGGTGTGGGTTTATGAATGATTTCCTTTGAGCTTTGATGAAGGGTAAACTTTAACTCACTACATTTACCCTAATTCACACCCTGCTTGACTGATAATTTCTTTATAGTCACTAGGGTTTAGTCAATTCCTTTAATCATAAAATAATGAATTTCATTGGAGGAGAAGGAAAAAATGCACCTACCAACTTTTGACTTCTTTGTAGGTCCTTGGATGTAGCTTGGAGGTGCTCCCTTGTTCCTTTTTGGCAATTTTGGAAGTGGAAGAAGGTTTCTGGCCTAGGCACAATGCCTGAACGTGCTGTTGGGTATCGAGCCTCCTGGGCACGGCACTTGCCCACGTGCAGGCCTGTCGGGCACGTTATGGGCTTGTCGGGCCTCTTGAGCATAGTGTTAGGAAATTTTATGGGCCTGTCGAGCCTCCTGAGCACAGCTCTGAGAAATTTTCTGGGTTTTTCAGGCCTCCTCCTGGGCACAGCGCTGCACGATGTCCTACCTGTCCGGCAATTCTAGGAGAATGGGTAGCGCCCGCCTGAACGCACAACGGGTTAACCTGAATGCACAACGCGGTGTATTTTTACACTACAAAAACCCTCAAATTCATAGCACCAATTGCAACACTGGCACAAACGCGTAGCACTGGGTAACCTTACCCATATTTTGACTAAGACTCATAAATTTCTACTTGAAGGATTTTTAACTCTTTTGCATGTGCATAATGAGTTGAGTGATAAACAAAATGACTCTTTATAGTCTTAGGAAAACAAATTTATCCCTTTTAAACCCATTTTCTAATGTTTTTTAGTCTCTTGTCACTTTTCACTAATATTTCTCTGTCCTTTACTGTAGGTGACTTGAAACCCTTTAAGTTGCTCTTTTCCCTTTTTCGTGGCAACTTGCTTAGCACTGCCAAAACTTTTATTTTCCTGTATTGGTGAGTTTTAAATCATGTTTTTACCACATTTGACATTCCTGAGTGCGGGTGACCTAAAAAAATGGTTTCTTCCCTTTTTCAATGATTTTTGGGCATGATAAGCTTACCCTTTACAATGTCTATAATCATGTTTTCCATATCTCCTCTTTGGCCACTTCTGATTTGTTGCAGGTGCCATGACATATTGATTTAGCCTTTTCTAATGCTCATGGTTTTCTTACATATTTAGTCATACATTAGCAACTTGATAATCAGCTTGGTCTTCCATTTTGGAGCTTAACCCTATGTTTTTATTCCTTAGATCATTAAGTGTAAATGACTGAAAATGGGAGCTTGACCTTTCCTTTCACTGATACTCTTTGCATTATCTTTCCTCCGAGGTAGTGAGATACTTTACCTTGGAAAACTCTAGAAGTCACCTACAACAGTCTCTTAAATTTTTTTTTTTGCTGTCATCATAGAGGCCTATCCTCTTTATTTTATCTCCCTTGCCTATCTTTCCAAAACCTTAGGTTTCTGGGTTGCTTGAGAAAAATCATTAGTGTTGTCTTCTAAGTTCTATATAGCCCTCTTAAGCTCATTAATTTCTATTTAGTTCACCTCACCCTTTTCCCTTTTCCATCTATTATTTCTTAAAACCTTTAATTCATGCTTGATTGTATCGATGTGCCTCTTCCATGCGTTTTGCTGTATTAGATCCTCGTTGGGCACACTGCTGGCCCAATCAGTCTTAGGGACCTTGATTTTTCTTGAACATAGGCTGTTTTCTCTTTCATTTTCTTGTGAATATCTCTAATGAGGAGTAGGCCTCTTACCTTACCAATTTTCCTGCTGATAGTCACCTTGACACTCCTACAGAAATGTAAAAAATGAACAGTTATCCTTTGCATAATTTCGAACTTGATAAGGAGGTCTTCCTTGGAGAATTTTTTTATTTATCTTGGACAAATAGGTGTTGATATTTTTTCACATTTGATTTAGCTTCTAGCACATGAAAAATAGTGATTTAAAACACCAAAGATAACCCTACAACCTATGAAACCCTAATGACCTAGTGGGATGCTCTTTTGACTTGGTCTTTGATTGAAAGCTTGGCTTGGGGTATTCAAGTATGAAAACAGATTTTTTGACAAATTGATGTATTGAAGATCCAAAATCCAATGTACTTGATTTATCTAAAAAGCTACAGAGATAGTTTTGAGACCATCAATGTTCTGAGACATCTAGTGAACCTGGGAAAGGGTAGGCTATTTGGCAATCCTAGATGGAAAGTGGAGGGGTTAAGCATATGAAAAACAAGGTATTAAGGTTATGGGTGTGAAAATGGGACAAAGATGAGTGGCATGAGCCCATGAGGGGTCTTTTAGGAGTGGGAATCTAGATAGGAAATGACAGAGTAGTATAGTAGTGAAAATTTATTTTAAGGATAATGAAAGCAGTGAGATTTCTAAAACTCACAATATTCATGAATATTGTTTTTAGAAACCTAGGAAAAGTATTTAGTCATATACAAATAGCAAAAATTGTTGATGACTAACACCAGGTGAAACCCTCGCGGTAAGTCCATTCGACTTGGGAACACAATTCTAGGCCTTTGCAGAGGTATAGCTGGATCTAGCTAGGTTGCCACATGAATCATTGCAGGTTCTCCACACCTCCTTGTTTGAAGAAATTCAACGCAGGGACTGTCGAGTGCATCAGAAGCTCAGTACAACTGAGTAGACAATTGTGCAAAAAATTGTTGAAGTTTCCCAGGTACAAGATGCATGTACCCTCGCTACTGCATAACAGATAGAGCAAGAACATCTCATTAGTAGGCTCTGCGCGGATGTCTCCAAAGATATTCCAACTTCTGCCACCCCACAGGCCAAGATTGAAGGGTTGGTCGCAGCATTAAAGGCCTCAAAAACAGAGATCTAGGTGGTAAAAAAATATATAGAGCAACATATTGTGGATTTACAGGCCAAGTTGCAACTAGAAACACCACCAGAGGTAAGGGCCCAACGAGCCATCTTGGTTATAGAGGCTACAAATTTTATCAATGAAAAATCGCTCAAGGTGCCAAACTGTTGGAAACTATAATGCAACTATGGACCAAAGTGTAGCATGAGCCCTCCTACATGAGGTCAATCAGGCGCTACGACATAAGGAAGAATAGTTTGAGCAGCTGGAAGCTATGATTCCTACTCTAATCCTTGCTCAACAGTTGGCACGGCTGTGTACCAGCCACACCTTGCTAGACGAAATTGAAGAGCTCCACCAGAAGAAGAAAACCGTTGGTGACCATCTCAAGACTTAGCCTGATGAAGCCCTCAAGCTCTCCAAGGACATTAATCTCATAGTAAAGAAACTTAACCAAATTTTGGAAAGTGTCACGATGGCCATAGAGGGACCAAATTCACTAAAATTGGTGGATATAGCTCAGAATGTTGCTGCACAAAGTGAAGGAGTGCTGCCTGAGCTAATTGATGTGATCAAGCTGCTGCAAGAAAAGGTGGAGATCCCACAACTGTAGTGACTCGGGACGAGTCACAAGATTGCGTTGGGGGACCGTTAGAATAGGGTCCCCTAAAACCTGTGAATTTTGTACAATTTTGTATATTTTTGGTATTAATTAGTCTAGCGTAAGGGTTTTGGGGTGGTTCAAAACCCTGAATGCATTGTAATGGGTCAAGGATAGGCTAAGTGTCTGCAAACCACAGTTTGTGAACCATTGGAAGCATAGGCTAAATCAATATAAATAGATGAACATTTTGAGTCTTAAGATAGGCAAGAATTAAGGTTGATGCTGCGTACAAATTGTTACATCTGTCGTGGTTTTTTTAGGTAAGGACTCCTGGTGGTTGTGTGCGTGGAGATCCTCAGTCTTGTTGTGTGCAGACCCCGCTAGGCTGTGTGCATAGGCTGGTTTTGGTTGTAAGTATATTTGAATATTGATGAATGCGAAAGTATATTGATGTATATGTGTGATATCTGGATTTGCTAAAGTTACTGTTGATGCAAACCTGTGGTGTGAATATCTGTTTAAGTTGCGAATACATATGTTATCTATGAAAGTACCTATAGATGTGTTTATGATATGATATGCTGGTAATTACTATTACCCACATGAATGCGAAGGAACTGATTAGATATGTCAATGGTAATAGCTCTGTTATGGTTAACAACTGATTAGGCTGAGAAAAGCCTGCGAATACACTTACTTTGTGCAACTCGATAAGCTGCGAATGCAGATCTGCTAGACTTACCTACTCTCTCTCAGGGTGCGGAAACCTAGTTCTAGCACCCTCCCATACTACTTTGGGTGAGACTTTGGCCTGCGCAAGCAGGTGACTGCCGAAAGGGCCGGTGGTATAGGGGTTTTTTGGAAAACCTTAACCTCCGAACTTGGGTCAGGGCCCCTCTAGCCAACAATTTGGTAGAGACAAAGAAATTGAAAGTTTATTACAATCTAAGCATGAATTTTAAGATAGAAATATAGACCTAGATTGTGAGTAAGACAATCATTCTGATGTAAAAATTAGTGTAGAAAAATAATTTGTTGTTTATGATGTATATATTTCAGCTAATAAAACTGTACACAAAACATAAATACATAAAGACCTAGAAAAAGAGGAATTTGAAGAACTACAACTCAAAGATAATATCCTTCCTAGAAGGTTGGTCCCTTTCGAAGAATTTTTTGACTTTAATGATGTAGCCAAGAAACCCAAAATGGAACCAACAGGTACAAACATTGAAGAGTGTAACATACGCATTGAACAAAATCCCAAAATCATAAATTGCCAAAATCACAGCCTAACATTACAAAAAGAAGATATATAGCTCTGTTCAAAGAATTCATAGATGTATTTTCTTGGAGATATGATGACTTAAAATATTATAATACTAGCATCATACAACACAAGACTCCTATCAAGGAGGATAAAAAACCTTTCAAACAGAAACTACTCAAGATAAATCATGTCTTAATGCCTTTGGTTGAGAAAGAAATCAAGAAAATGTATGAGTCAAAAATCATTATTCCACTCAGATATTCTAAATGGGTATCCAATATTGTGCCTACAAGAAAGAAAATAGGTGAAATCAGACTTTGCATTGATTTTGGGATCCTGAAAAAAGTATCTCTTAAGGACAACTACCCCTTACAAAAAATGGACCACATATTAGAGAGGTTAGTAGGTTCCAGTAGGATCTCTTTGTTAGATGGCTTTTCAGGTTATAATCAAGTTTTAGTGTATCCTGATGATCAAGACAAAACAACCTTTACTACTTCTTGGGGTACTTTCATGTATGTGAAAATGCCTTTTGGATTAATCAATGCTGGAGCTACTTTTTGAAGGGCCATGGACATAAATTTAGAAGATGAAATTGGCCATTTTATTGTGATCTATCTTGATGAAGTTACAGTATATTCAAAAATTGAGGAAGAACACTTGACACATTTAAAAAGAGCTTTTGAAAAATTTAGAATGTTTTGAATTTCCCCGAATTCCAAGAAAACATGTTTGGACTTGATGAAGGAAAGCTGCTGGCTCACATTATTTCTCAAGATAGAATCAAAATTAACCCTAGTAGGATTGAAGGAATGATCAAGATTAGTCATCCTAGGAGTCTCAAAGAACTTCATTCTTTCATCGGTAAAATTAACTTTTTGAGAATATTTATATCCAGTTTTGCATAACTTTTGAGGAAAATGACCAGCATGCTTAAAAAAGATTCGGAAATTAAATGTAACATTAAAGCTAAATTATATTTTGATCTAGTCAAGAAAGCGTTGACCAAAGCTCCAGTCCTTATCAATCCATATTTTACCAAAGATTTCATAGTTTTTTCTTTTTTCTTTTGAACACACTATAGCTATTGTTTTATTATAGAAAAAATGTGAAGGACATGAACAAACAATAGCATTTTTCAGCAAGGCATTAAGAGATGCATCATTGATGTACAATATAATGGAAAAATAGGATTTTTCTTTGGTCAAAGAATTAAAGGATTTTAGAGTTTACATTATACATTCACATATTATTGCTTATGTGCCCAATGCAGTAGTCAAAGACATCTTAACACAGAATGGTCCTAATGGAAAATGAGGTAGATGGATTGCTGTTATTTTGGAATATGATGTGGAAATCAAACCTACCAAATTGATTAAAGAGAAAGGATTATCCAAATTGATGCATGAATCAAATTTTCATGCACTAGACATTAATATGGTCTATTCATTGGATGATCAAGAGGAACCAATGACTCCACTGATTGATGAAGTATTCCTAAATTATCCCTGGTATGCAGATATCTTGTATGTTTTGTTTAATTTGAATGCTCCTCCTGTTTTGTCCAAAACTAAAGCAAGATTTATAAATTTGAAAGATGTCAAATTATGCATTTTGGAAAATGTTTTGTATTAGAATGATATTGGAGGTATTTTACTCAAATGTTTGCTAAAAGATGACGCAGATAAAGTTATTTAGGAATTCCATGGATGTGAGTGTGGTGGCCATATTTATTGGAAAACCACTACTAATAAGATCATGAGGGATATTTTCTACTAGCCTACCCTTTTTCCTGACACCCGCAAGATGTTCACTACCTCTCACAAATGCCAAATTTTTGAAGGAAAGAGAAAACTATTGCCCTTGCATTTGAAGCCTATTTCTGTTGAGAGCGCTTTCCAACAATGGGGATTAGATTTCATTTGAGAAATTCACCCCCCATCCTATGCCCAACATAAATGGATTCCTAATGCCACACACTACTTTACCTAATGGATAGAAGCCACTCCTTCTAGAAATTCCATAGACTATGTCATCATAAAATTCCTTGAAACCAATATCCTTTCCAGATTTGGCTGTCCTAGAAAAATCATCACTGACAATGATGTATCCCTCGAGTCCAAGAAAAAGGTGGTTTTTTGTCATAGGTATCATATAACTATGGGGCATTCAACAACCTATTACCCTCATGGTAATGGGTTGGCTGAATTTTCAAACAAAAGTTTGGTGAATATCATCAAAAAGCTCTTGGAAGATAACAAGAAATCATGGCATAACAAGTTGATCAATGCTCTTTGGGCTGATAGAATTACTACGAAAAAATAAATTAGCATGTCTCCATACCAATTTATTTATGGAATGGATGTAGTTTTTTCTTCTTCTTTAGGAGTTCTAGTTATGAAGATCATTTAGGACATTCAAGATGAACCAAATGACATATAGAGAAGGATCAATCAAACAATTCAATTGCAGTAGTCAGAGAGGAAGTTTATAACATAACTCAAGAGACTGAAGAGAATGTCAAGAATATTTTTGATAAAAGAACAAGGCTAATGATTTTAATCTAGGAGACAAAGTTCTGAAATGAGATTCCAAAAGATAAGACAAAGGTAAACATGGAAAATTTGACAATATTTGGCAAGGGTCATACATCATTGATGTTTTCAAAGGAAATGATGCATAATTTCTTAAAGAGTTGGATGGAGCAGAGATACCTGGAGGTCCTATCAATGTCAAGATGTTGATGAACCATTTCTCTTGAAAATACAGGTTGATCTTTCATGATTTTAAATACCACACTTTTACAATTTGTTATTTGAATAATTCATTAACCAAGGTTGAAGCCCATGGAGAAGGCGCTAAGCCTAGTTTGATGAGACGAAAAAGAGCATAAAAAAAAATCGGATGAAGATTTTGCAGAAAATGGATCTTTTAAGGCTATTTGGAGAAGTGCCATCCCCAGTTGGAGCCACTATTCATATCCTATAAATCATAAGATCTCAAGGTGATTGAGTATTTAATGAGTTGCAACTTCATATTGAGTATGATTTTCAATATTCAATTGATTCCCAAAAAAAATTATGAAAAAATAAAAGAGGGTATATGGAAAAAGACAAAAGAGAAAAAAGAAAAAGAAAGAAAAACCCCAAAATAAATAATATTGAAAGCGCTGAAAATCAAACTTCCACTACTGATTAGATTAGCTTGTTCAAATCATACAGTTTAAACATGATTGTACAATTTTAAATTTTTGTTGATAGGTTAGAAAATAAATATTTTCCAAACTGTTTAAACTTGGCATATCAGTAGTTAGGTAGAAATAAAATTGACTCAACAACTTAATATGACTCAACGGAAGAAATAAGGATAGATGTAGGATAGAGTTTAAAGAAAAAAGTAAATTTGGGTCTGCAAGTCCAAATGCATCCTGTAAAAGAAAAAAAAATGTTAGATTAGTGACATGGGTAGGTAGTGAAGAAAAGAGGAAAATATAAAAGAAGCATGGGATTTGTTCCAAAGATTTATCCTAAAAATTTCATGTTTTCTACGGTCGAAGAGAAAAATCAAAACACAAAGCATTAGGGGAATTTTGAGGTCTAAAATGGGCATCCTAAGAAAAATGTACAACAAAAATAAAATTTATAACAACCAATAGGATTCAAGATGATGATGTCAACCATGGGGGATGACTTACCATTTTTTAAATAAAAGGGTAAAAATATTAAAAAATAATCAAATAATAAAACTACTTTTTCAACTCGTATTTTCAACTTATCTCCCACAATTTTTACTCAAATTTCGAGTGTGAGTACTCTTTGGATGCAAAATTTAATTCCTCGTCCAAGGAGTACCCATGTTGCATACTTTCAATGAACCTTGCTACATGAAAAATGGGAAATACATAAAAAAACGTGATTACAATCACGTTTTTTTATGTATTTCTCATTTTTCGTGTAGTAGGACCCATCGAAAGTATGCAACATGGGTACTCCTTGGATGAGGAATTAAATTTCACATCCAACAAGTACTCCTGCTCGAAATTTGAGTAAAAACTTCGAGAGATAAGTTGAAAATATGAGTTGAAAAAGTAGTTTTTTCATTTTTCCCTCTAAAATTTGATGATGTCATCAAATCTTATTTGATTTTTTCCACTATTATTTTATAATTTCCTTAGGAGACCCATTTTAGACCTCAAAATTCCCCTAATGGTGTTTTATTCTAAAGTTCAGGAATTAAAGTTCATTTGAAAATATATTGTGACATACTTTATGTCATAAGTTATATTCTAAAGTTCCTAAAATATATTCCACTCCCGCTCTTCATTAATACTCCCTGACCCCACCATCTAATCACCCATCACATCAGTGCTAAGCACCCCACATCTTCCCATCATCTCCGCTCATCATCTTTTTATCCAATGGCTCATGTTATATTTTGGCCCCCCTTCAGCCTCCAAATATTAACGTTCGAGAGGGGGGCATCTGAAATGGATGGTTTCTGAAACCGCTTCCACTGCAATGTGGTTCCTCTAAATTATTTCGCAACCCCCTCGTCCGGTACAAATTACCAGATACACCCCCTCTGAAAATCCATTTCTACTGTAGGGTAAACCACCATGCCTCTAACCATTTCATCCATTATCGTTGCGCCACATAAGATCCTTCTTGTCCCCTCCATCCAATCAACTATGCTCCTACCATAGGCTCGTTGGACGTTTAATGGATTAGGTCATTACCCAATAGGCCCGTACCATGTCAAGGGTCACCCAATCACTCCATAAAACTAGTTTCTCGCACCTGTAGCAAGGTTTAAAAATGTATTTACATTCTAGTTGTTATAGGTGATGAATTCAAGGATTTTCAGAGCTAATACAAGTGCAGAGAAGCTTTCAGTTCTCCAACAAATAAATCAGAATTCCCTCTCCAATATTTTCCTTCCCCATTCTAATCTTCATAAGCTCACATTCTGTATTCCCATTTTCTTTTAATCCCGTTCTTCTGTGCAATATTGAAAAACAAAGTCAGATTATTTTTGAGGAAAATAATGCCTCTAAAGAAGGATCAACAACCTTTTAATCCTATGGTTTACCCCCAGGTAGACATGGATCATCTTGCTCTGGCTGACAGAGACTATAAAATCCATAAGACAGAGTCATATTTCGATTTATTTGATGTCTACTACTGGCTTGAGGATAAAATGATAGATGAAGTAGATGGTATAGGGTTATGGGAGACCAAATTGCCCTATTTTATATTCCCAAAGACCTATAGTCGGTTTGAATTTGTTAGGAAATGCCATGAATGTTATGACATTAACCAAAGAGATATAATATCCCCAACAGAATAAGTACTATTTACTGCCAGTTCCCAATCAATCCTACAAATGATGCAGGTTCCCACTATTGAAGAAACCATCCCAATTTCCTATGAGGCCCTTAGAGAAATGTATCAAAATCCAGACTTTGTCAAAAGAGCTAAAACATTAGATATTTTCAAGGCTACTTATGCCTCACTACCCAAAAATAATTCTCCATATCCCGCATCCACATTCCATGATAGAATCTAGCACATTGTCACTATCCTTTCATATTTACTAGGGCATCACTCATACCAGTGGATGGATGAGGCCATGATAGGTTTCCTATCTATATTTTCATCAAATTATAAGCCGTCAATCATGCTCAAATTTAGAAAATTCCTAGCTGATGCCATCTAGGATAATTTTCTAAAGTTTCATACAGAGGAAGTGTTGAAATACACTTCAGTTTTGGTCTATATGTTTGTCTATTTTCAGGCTAGCAGATTCCAGTTTGCAATGACAAAGGTTAATTATGACTCTCAGCCGCAATTAATTATCTTTTGGAAAACCATGCTTATGAAAGAGCAGAAGGAATATACTTATAAGACATTTTTTGATTCATTTGTACTTCAAGAAATGAACATACTCAGCAGTACAACAGAACCAATAATTAATGAGGAAATTAAGAAAATTATGCAGTTATCAGACCAAGTGAGAACATGAGATTGGTACTTGTAGAAAAATTATATTGAGATCAAAATATATAGATGTGATTCCCCCCCTACAAGCTGCCAAATTTTGTCTCCATGAGGATCTTTGCTTTGGAATACATAAGGCATATGATCAACGCAGATGAGGTGAATTTTGTATCTGCTAAGAATAAATCCCAATTTAGGATCAAGTCCCAAATTGGTCCTTTTATTTGTAATAACAGAGCAGCATGAGAAGAGGCTGATAAGATGCCGAGGGACATTAAATTCAATCACAGTTTCACTTGGTCATATGCCCCATTGGGGATCATCTCCAAGAAAAGGGTGGGGAAAAAATCAACCCCATGCATCCAAACCGATAGTCCTGAGATAGAGAAGTTTATGAATCAAGTAGAGTGGGCAACAAATACACTACAGGAGGCTGAATAACATGTGATCTACACTTCAATCATTTAAAACCCTAATCCACAGGAAGAGAAGACTACAAAAGACAAAGAGGACAAGGGAAAAGAGAAAGAGAAAAAGACAACATGGAAGAGGCCAAGATATGATTAGTTTGATATGGAGACTGATACATCTAGTAGAAAATTTAAAATGAAGTATATAAAAAGATCTAGAATCCACATGGACATTGATCAAAGAAGTGAAAAAGAGCAGCAAACAGTCATCACAATCAGGGATTCTCCAAGTTCATCTCTAGCTGGTGGTCAAATCATATTATCTACATCTTCAAACACCATTCCATTCCAGAAGTAGAACTTGCAAACTCCTACATCTACTGCTACTATAGGGGGAAAGGAGGAGAACATCTATGACACATTTAGGGAAATCAAAAGAAAGAATTAAATCCTCAAAACTAGCACCTAGAATCAATTTTGGAAGCAGACACGCCATTCACAGAGCAAGATTTTATCATCCTTTGACTCAGAGAAAGGAAATATGAGGATGGATTTCTTAGAAGCACATATCTCTACGCCTAAAACACCTGTAGACTTCAAGCAAATTGATTTTCAGTTTGATGTGAAATACATCCATCCAATAGAAAAAATGGAGATGCATAAGAAAATTGGAGAAAATATTTCCTCCACATTGATAAGCACTACCATGCGCTTTGTAATATTCCTACTTAGCCTGAGATAAGAGGAATATATATTTTTTTCTCATTTTTTGTTGCATGAATAAATGAATAAAGGAGGACATGTAAAAATCCTGAAAAGAATGAATAAATCAATGCCCATATGAATAAGGATAACTCTGGGCCATGTAAACAAATCACTTGCAGATGTGAAAGGGGTTTGAGCTATGAGATTGGGTCAAACTTGACTAGATATACAACATTGTCTAGATACAATGTACCTCATAAAGGGACAACGCAGTTCTAGATGGAGGCCCCTCATGTGAAAAGAGATAACTCATCAAGGTGGTTTAGGGTTTTCCAAGGCTTTCATCTTATAAAAGGAAGGGGAAGGCAGCAATAGAGGGGTTGAATATGCATATTTTCTAAGTATCTTGTCTGTTTAGACAAATACCAACCTCTGTTGTTTAGATGAGGATAGTGCTGCTTAGCACTTGTGGATTCCTATGCATGGATTCTATCTCTTCCCTTGAGGATTTTTTAGAGGAGTCTTGCTGATTTTATCCACTATCAGGCATTTCGCCAAGCTCTAATTCCAACTACAATGCAGATCCAGTGAGGTTTTGGTTTCTTTTGTAAGTTGCAGCAAGTGGAAACACTAGATCTGCTTAGATCTAGACTTTACTAGTGCCTCTTCTTAGTGAGTGTGTCTTTTAACCTCCTGGAAGAGTGCATTAACTGTGGAGCTTCAAATTTGTATCTTGGCATCAGGCCAACTTAGTTATTCAAGCTACAGCACAGGTTCCCTTCAGGGACTGCATTATTTTTAGTGGAGGTCTTCCAGGGTGTTTTGATCCCATTTTTTATGAGAGATCTCTGGTGCTGGGCTTTTCCTTCCACTTTGGTGATCCATGGATTAAATTTTTGATCCATGTTTTGTATAGATCTGATCTGTTTCTAATGTAAAATCATCTTCAGAAATTTCTAAATAATATTGCAGATCTGCTACTTAAAACTCAGATCTACTCTTTGTATTGCATGATTTGGTAAAAACCCCAAGGGGATCTTGTAATAGAGCCTTTCTAGTGTATAGATCTGAAATGGATCTGATCTTTTGGACACATATCTTCTCTAGATCTGAAGTGTAACATTCAGCTATTGCAGCTCCATTAAATAACATTGTTAAGCCATTTTGTAGTATATAGATGTGTTGTAGCCTTCTTTTATTAAGATTTCCTCCTCTCTTGTCTTTTGTATTCTGCTATATAATGTAAGAGAATCAATATAAATATGATTTGCTGCTGTATATTCAAAATTTGATCTTATTTGATGGCCTCCTGCTCATGCTTTCCAAGACTGCATTATTTCTGAAGCAGTTTTTAGTACATAGCTGCAGCCCCTCTCTTTGGGGTTTTCCCATCTAGACTAGGTGGTGGGAGATCTGTTTACCACACCTATTTTGATTTGTTTTTGCTCTCCTTTTGGATCTAGACCTCAGATATACTAATCTAAGGGATCTAGGAGCTGCAAACTAATTTTTGTGCACAGATTTCTCAGAAGTTCATTATTTTAGTAGGCATTGATGTGCATTCTCGTTTTGGGATATTACACGCTTGTCTAAAATGTAGGAATCATCGGCCAATTTTCAATATTAGCTAAAAATGGAGAAGATTTTTTCTCTTTCCAATGACACAATAATCAAATCTCTGGAGGACTTAGTGGTAAAGATTGGGTATGACCCAAAAAACGTAGAGGCTGTGGAAGAGATATTGAAAAATAAGAATGTTGATATAGCAGCCCTCAGAACACAACTCAAAAAGTCAGGAACTAAAGATATTTTAACAAAGAACATTGAGGAAAATGAAGCACAGAAAGTTGAAATGATGAAGTTAATTATCGAGCAGTTTGCACAGCTAAATCATATGGAGTTAGATATGGAAAAACTAGTGAAAGGAAAGGAGAAAGCAGTAAAAATGGCCATTGTTCCATTGGAGGTTGTTCCTATTGCATCCATCCCTACATCAACACCAAAAATCACAGGCTCATCAGGTGGTGCAAAGAAGCTAGCCAAGGCCATGGAGAACATGACCATACAAACAATAGAGATCAAAAAGCTTGAAGCATAAATAAACATCCTGAAATATTTGAAGAAAAGGTCAGACAATGCTCATGAAATTGAGATACAGAGAGCTCATAAATAGATTGAGAAATTAATAAAAGTAGAGAGTAATGCTTCTATTGGAGAGACTATTGACATGGCTAAATAAATTATTTAGACAAGTATTGTTGATTCCATGAATGAGATATGCCCTTCCATTCAAATAATATTTGAACCAAGAGATCTGACTAGATTAGTGAATGATGTTATTGACAAAGAAAAATTAAAGGGATGCCTAAGACAACAAAAAATATAATCAAATTCTTGAATTCCAAGAGTAGTTTTGAATTGGAAGCATTAGGACTAGAAGACAAAACAACAACCATCTTAGAGGTCAATAAGGTACTAAAAATAAAAAGTTTGATCACACAGTTAGAAGAAAAGTCTCATTAGTTACAAATTGGTGTCAATAAATTCTTCAATAGAATTGAACCACTGACCAAAAGAGTATTACCATATCTTTTTGTGATAAATGATAAGCTCATGCATAGGTTGGATTATGTCAAGAAACTGAAGGAGATTTCCAAAGATACAACAAAATTTGCAGGAATTAAAGGTTCAATGACTGGAAGAGCATTCTTAAAGGCTATGGACAATGATTTAGATATACAGCATGAGATCAAGCATATTTTCCAGTTAATGGAAACTTTCATGAAGTACACAGATACCGATGAGGTTTACAGGAAGCTAATCAGGATCAAGATCTTGAATGCACAACAATGGGAGAAATTATGTGATTGCCAAGAAGGATGACAACTCAGCACATCAGTAGGACAACCAACTCAACAAATCAATTAATTTTGTAGACCAGTGTATCATTTCATCATTTTAGCATCAGATTACCTAAGTCTTCCAACAAAAAAACAAGAAAAAACACATAGTAATGACCTTTTCAAGATTAGGGCCACATGTCACAAGTCATTCTATCATGTCCACATTGTGGTCACATTTGTCAAATTTCAGTAATTATTGTAATAAATAGCATATTTCCCATGTAGAAACGGTAATCACTAGGAATTATTTAAATATTGTATTTATATTCAGTTTCAGGGGTTGGGCCCTACATTGTAAGATTTTCTATTGGAGCATTGTAATTTTGGAGCTAGAGCATAAATAATAAAATATCATTTTGAAATATTATTGAGCTATTGTTATCTGGTGATGTCTTTTCTTTACTGTGTTTAATGTTTTCCACTGTTATCTCTTTCAGTGTATCATTTGATTCTAATTGTAAAACATAATTTTGAAGATTGAGATTTGCTGCATAGAGAAACTTAATTCTGGATGTATTTACAATATAAGGGATTTCCTTAAGAATTTTGATTAAAAAATACTTAATTTCTTTTTAACCATTACTGAAATCACTCATCTTTCATTCCATGATTCTTTATATTTTAAGATTCAGTAACTAAATTTAGCTTGCCTTGTAATTTCCCTGGAAAAATTTATGCAACAACCCAACCTATTATGACTCCATATCCCAATGGAAATAGTTTAAACATATCCCTTAATACAGCCAAAATTATTAATAAAAAACAACCGTCACAATCAATTTAACTAGTCTAATATCAGAAATCATTAAAAACAAAGCTAAATCTTAAAAAGAGATCCCTCTCTGAGTCTAGGAGGGCTAGATGCTAGGCTCCAAAGTGGTTTTGATGTTGTATTTTTATGATTATTCATGCCAATATTAAAATTATAGTACAATAACATCTTGTAGAGTAACAATGTATTTTGTGAGTGAATCTGCTTTATGGGGAGGACTACTACTTCCTTGGCTCTCTTCTACGCTTTATCTTCTTTGTAGTTTTTCAGGGTCATCAAAAATAACTACGGGTTTTGGATCAAGATGAGATCTAGTGTAAGTTATTTTGGGAGTCATAATTGAAATCTAAGGCACACACAAACTTATTTACAAGAATGAAAAGGAAACAATCTCTCGAAATATTCCAATCATACACTTTTTTAACCAAGGTAATGAACTTGAGGAAAATTTCAATATTTTCAAATTTTCCCCAATATGGTCACCATTATATTATCATTCTATAACTTACGAGATTGTGAGAATAAACACAGAGGAAAAAATTAAAACTTCTTTGGAAGATGGATCTAGCCCTGCTAGCTTCAGAGAGGGATCTCTCTATAAAATTTAACTTTGTTTTTAGTGAATTTTAGGCTAGTTATGACTGTACTTGATTGTTTGTTTGATTTTGATTGTTTGGTTGATTAAATGGCTATATTACCATTGGGATATGGAGTCAAAATATTTATCTGGATCTAAATCAATGTTTGAAAGAGTTATCACAGGGAAATATAGGTTGCATTAACTGGATCTTTTAAGATTTTAAGTGAATTATGGAAGTGGATGAAAAGTGGAATTCAGTAAAGATTGAAAAGAAATTAAGTATTATTCAATCTGACTTTAGTGGAAAACATGTAAATTGCAAACAAATAGAATAATGTGTTCTAATTAACATATCTTATGCATCATAGTTTCTGTTATAAAATTAAGATTTTCATATTTACAAAGAAAGGAAAAACAATGAAATAACACAGTTACAAAAGAAAAACATCACCAATGAATACACCACATGAATCCTGTAATAAGTCCTTGTATTATTGATGCTCCAAAAAAATGGAAATTACAATGCTTTGGTAGGAAAATATATTCAGTAATCAACCCATAATACTTTTAACATCTAAGTATTTGTACTAATTTTACAAAAATAACTAAATCAACGTCGTCTCAACCTAAAAGGTATTATTAGAGAAATATTGAACAATATAATCTAACTATTACAAAATAATATGCTAGGTGGAGATGATCTATAAAGCTGGCACTGTTATGGAGGAAACAATTGCTAAATGGAGCTATTTATAGGTTGCACTGGCTGGTGTGTTGGCTGATGTGCTGGCTGAAGCTGACTATTCTCCAATTACTGTCTAATCTTGTAACTACCATAGTCTATCCCATCGATATTAATCTGGGATAGTCAACTTTATTACCTTTTAGTAAATCTCATCAGCTTCAGTATATTTGGAAAAAGTGAGCTTTACCACGAATATGTGATTTACCTCATGTTGGATGAAAAAGTCATTACTCATTGCTTCCAAAAACGCTCTGCCTATCATACTACTTTTGATGCTGGAGAATTTTTTGTCGGCCTTTGCAATTTAATTTAAATTCTTCATATAGTCTTCATGAGTTATCAACTTATCATTAATTAAAAATATAGAAGGTAGACCCTTCTGTGTTAAAAGCTCTATCCTGTTGAAAAATATGTTGATTGTTACCTCCAAACTGTGGCACTTTTCTTCTAGCTGAACAACTAGATTCTTCTTAGTAAGAATCCTCTTAACTTCTAGGATTGTTTCTGTCCTAACATCTACTCTGAAGTCATCTAACTCATATATGTTCTTGGAGTTTAGGAACTTGATAATGTTGTTAGTTGTAGTAGGCATATCTCCAAGCCCCTGTTTGATGTCTGTGATAGCATCATTGGCCTTTTTAATCAACTCCTTTTGATAAAAAATTATCTGGATGCAGGGTCAGATCTCATTAATGAATTTTATGATATCTGGCGAGATGATCTCCTTGGCCTGGGACAAGGTCTGTCCTATTATTGATTCTCCCTATGACTTATGAAATCTCTTTATCAATTTCTGAGTTCTTTGTGCTTCTGATAAATGAGAAGCCTCACTCCTTGTCCTCTAGTCTTGTAATGTTTTGACTTGGTCCTATAGTTTCTTGATTTCCTCTGTTTGAATAGACAGTTTTTCCACTGCCTTTGTCAACTGCTCTACACCATTTGTTGTCTGTGTAGTAGAGGTTGTAGCTATAGGAATGGCTATAAGAGGTACAACATCCAAAGGAACCATGGATAATTTTTCAATCTCCTCCTTTTATTTAATAATTTTCCCATTTCTGTCTCCATTTCTCTTATTTGTGCATTTTTCTCCATGATGAGCTTCATCATATCAGTCTTTTGGGTTTTTTTTTCCTGAATGTCCTTGCTGATAGGATCTTCTGTAGATGACAACTTCAGCTATTTTCTCAATGCTTCTATGTCAACATTATTCTTTTTTATTATCTCCTCTGCAACCTTCATATTAGAGGGATCATATCCTATCTTAACTACTAAGTATTCTAAGGATTTAATCCTTGGATCCTTAGCAAGAGAAGATATTTTATCCATTTTTAACTGTGACTTGATATTGGCCAAAGAAACCTACAACTTAGAAAGACTTATTGCTATGTTATTCAAAGTAGAAGAAATCATTTCACCTGTCTACTTTTGCATCTCCATTCTATCAATGGGATGAATGTACTTTATGTCAAATTTGAAAGATGTCTTCTTGTAATTAGCTGCAAAATTCAGCTGTCAAATATGGGCCTCAAGGAAGGCCATATGCATCTTACCTTTCTTGAAATCAAATGCCGACAGAAACCTTCTTTGAGAACTAGAATATAGGTGTTTCTTTTCTAGATTTAATTTTTTCATTTAATCTATTTCAATGTGTCAAATGTTGTTTTCTACTTCTCACCTTGAACAACCCTAGTTGTCTAGATAGCCTTTTGTTGGTCATGTGACACTGAAGAATTTGTAGGAGAAGTAGTGGATTGGTCACCTAATTGAGAATATGAAGGTGTTTCCTTAGTGAACACAACACCATCTTGTTCTGAATCTTTGTCTGTATTAGCTTTAGGATTCAAATTAGTCCTTTTTCTCTACATTATTTTGAATTCTTTGCTTGTAGTGGCAGTCACTGAATGTGAATATTATTCTCTTTGCCTTTTCCCTACCTTTTCATGTGAGATAGGAAGTTGTGATGTTGATTTCGATACTAGATACTCCTTAGCCCATTCTAACACACCCATAGGCTAAGGAGTAGCTAGTATCGAAATCAACATCCCAACTAGTTAGAATGGGCTAAGGAGTATTTTTATTCTCTACTATGAGCTTTGAAATGCTTCCCAGAGGATCATAAGACCAATTAAAGCTTAGGCTGTAGTTCATTTCTTTTAGTATCTTATCTTCTTCCTCACCTGTTGACCTACTATTACAAAAGAAGGGCCCAATCCATGTTTTGATCCTAAACTGGGACTTATTCTTTGCTGATACAAAGTGAATTTCATCAGCATTCAACATATATCTAATATACTCCAAAGCAAAAAATCCTCATTAGGAGGAATTTTGGGAGCTTTTAAGGAGCAAGCTCACAGCCATATACTCTTAGCTATGTGCAATTTTGGTACAAGTACCAGTCTTCTGTCTTGGCCTGATCTCAGAGGTGAAAAATCCTTTTTATGTCTTCACTTATCCTTGGTTCAACTATACTCTTCAAAATGATCATAGCTAGATGTACAAACAATTCAATGAACTATTTGTATGAATATTATTTCTGCTCTTTCAATACCAATGTTGTCCAAAACATGATTGATTTCTAGTTTCCATCTTCATCAAGTTTCTACATGGGAAACTTAAATATATCTGCATAATAATACACAAACATGTATACTAGATTAGAGGAGTATTTGAACACTTCCTCAATCTGAAATTTAACAAATTGATCATGGATGTTTTCTTCGAAGCATTGGCTGAAATTGAAGATTATGGATGGTTTAGAGTCTATGGAAAAGATGGAAAGGAAGCCTATAATGGGTTCATCTATCCACTAATAAGAATAATAACCAGGGATGTATGCAATGACTATTATAATTTAATTTTCTTGGTTAGGGAAGATGAAGTAATGGTATGGAGGGTTTTTCTTTGGCATTTGAGTGTCTTCAAGTAGGAAAATTTCAAACATTTTATCTCTTTTGGAAAAATCGAGCTTCTGGTATAACTCATTGAGGGCTTCTAGGGAGAAAGGGGTGATATTTTCCATCAAGGGGGCTTGCATAATGTGATCGATTGATTGTGTAGTGATGGTGAAAAGGATTTCACCAGTGGGGAAATGATGGCTCTTTGACTGGGGATATAGCAGGCTTGAGATCTCCGGATAAAATCAGGAGCACTGTAAGTGTGGGGGGAAATATAGTGAGGAAAATTGGATTCCCACAGTCTAATATCATCATATTTATCTATATTTTTATCCTCTAATTGACAATACATTTCAAATAATTTAAATTCACACAGATTCTCATTGATTTTGTAATCTCTGTTAGCTAGGGGGACATGATATAAATCTATGGCAGGGTGGATCAAGGGATTAAAAGGGTCCTCCTAGTTTTTATTTTTAGGAGGCATTTTGAATTGTTTTCAAAGGAATTTAAAAGGGATTGGAATATAACAGGTTTACCGGGAATGCGCAGAGGTCTGGAATTGGTTGAATGAGGCAAGGTAGACATAGTTTCTTTGGTCAGAGACAAATTAATGAGTCAAAATGGTGTGCTTTAAACTTGTTAAACAATATAATTTGTAGAGAATAGAACACAGTAAATGTCAAAATGGTAAAATTGCATGATTTTTATAAGAAAATATCAGTTTCCTTTGAACTTGGTGCAGATCCATTAATTTAACGATCATTAGTTTAAATAAATGCGTTAACAGATAGATGATGTGGCGCGACGGGAGTGGCGGAGGTGATAGATCGAGAGGTGGTTTTTATAATGCGGGGAATGGTGGATTTCGCGGGGGGGGGGGGGGGGGGGGTTATTGAGCGGTATGTGGTTTTGGTGGAGGGGGGTGTGAACAGAGGAGAGTAAACCACGTGGTCATGAGCACAAATGGGAAACAACATTTTTCGGACCCCCCCTGGACCATAAAGCTAGGATGGAGAGGGGGGGCTGAAGGTTAATAAGAGTTGTTGATCTGGAGGTGGGTGAGATGGATGGTGGACATTTGCAAGGGTTTAAAATGTCAAATGATGTGATGGATTTTCGGGTAGCGATTTTTTTGGTTAAAGAGAAAACTTAGGATAAAAATAGATTAACCATATCTTTTATGCACTCAATTCAAAACTTAGGATAAAGTGATTTTGTCACTTTTCTTTGCTATGTGCCAAAATACATATTGAAACAAAAATTAGGATAAATAATTTTAATCCTTTTTCAAATCCCAAAACATCTCTACCTAGCCTTCAAATTTTTCATTCTTTTTCTAGACTAACATTTTTTGCTTCTTTCTTCTAGGGGTGCATTTAGAATAGAAAACCCATATTTCTTCTTTTTTATAAAAAATCTAATCTACTCTATCACTTATCTCTCCTATTGATTCATATTAAATTGTTGAATCAATTTCATTTTCCACCTAACTATTGATTTACCAATATTAAATTTTTTGGAAAATCTTTATTCTCTAACCTAATTTACAAAAATTCACAATTGTTCAATGATGATTGAGCTCTATTATTTGAAAAAATATCTAGTCATTGTGGAATTTTTAAACAAGCTGCACACAATCTTATTTGATGTTGACATAAATAAAACTAATCTATCAGTAGTGGCATTTGAATTTGCAGCACTTTCAATGTTATGTTCTCTATTTTTTCTTTTGTTGGGTTCTAATTTTATTTTTATTCTTTTTGAACCTTTTTTATTTTTGTTTTTTTGTCTTTATTCATTTCTTATACATACCCTCTTTTCATTTTATCATATATATATATATATATTTTGGAAATAATTTTCATATTGAAAACTATTTACAATGTAAGATTACTAAGACAAATTAATCAATCACCTTGACATCCTATAAATTATAGGACCCTAACACTACATAATGTTGGACATTGGGTTCAACGCTCCCCGTGTGTTTCACGACATGGACTAACTGCCTCTCTTGGATCCTAACTTTGGTGATTGTGGTGGAGATTAACGCCTGCGAGTTTTGGTCTAATGACAATCGTGATTCCAACAAGTGGTATCATAGTGATAGGTCTTGAGTTAGAAACTCACCCGACTCGCGTTGGGGGGGAGATTGTTGGACATTGGTTTCAATTATCCCCATGTGTTTCGTGACATGGACTAACCGCCTTTCATGGATCCTAAATCCAACGATTGTAGTGGAGACTAATGCCTGCGGATTTTGGTCTAACGACAATCATGATTCCTACACATAAAACACTTACAAATTTTCTCTCACATTTGGTTAAAAAATGCTGAAAAGGGGCTAAATCCTTTAATGTAATTTCAATTGTAAAAATATTTGTCAAAATCTTATGCTGTAAAAGCCTTTTATTCCATGCAAGGGTTTGGGTTCATTCCATAATCGTTAAAGCAAAGAAATATTATATGACCATTTCTATGAAACTTGTGACTATCCTTATATATAATTTCATAAAAGGAGTTTCTTTTCCCAGCTTAATTTCTCAGCCTCTCTTTCATGTAGAGCATAAATTGTTACATTTTAAGAAGAAAAAGTGACACATGCCATTCCTTGTGTTCTACAAGTATTCTTCTCTGTAACATATGAACGATATATATATGTATATGTATATGTATATACATATATATATATATATATATATATATATATATATATATATATATATATATATATATATATATATATATATATATATATATATATATATATATATATACATATATATATATATACATATATATATATATACATATATATATATATATATATATATATATATATATATATATATATATATATATATATATATATATGTATATATATATATATGTATATATATATATACATATATATAGATATACAATTGTTCTATCTTTTGAACAATTCAAGGAAACAACATTTCTGTTGCATATTGGTATGCTCTGTATGAAGGCTAGCTTGCGTTATTATGGTTGTAAACAAAAACCCTACATGAAAATTATTTTTCTTTGTTCCTTCACTACAGTTTTGATATCTGTGATATTTTCTCCTCATCCAACCATTGAACCCTGTTAAACCCTAACATGGTTTGAAATAAAGTTGAAAAGGGGTAGTCTCTCACAAATATCTCATTTATATGTATACTAGTTATTTCTAAAAGAGACTGTAGAAAGAAAATTAAAATAACCCACTATTGCAAATCTGACCAGAAAAAAAAAAGAGAGAGAAAAAAGTAAAGAGATTTTATCAACATGCAAAATACGTCCCTATAAGAAACGTTCATATGTCATGATCTTGTTAGGGTTCAATTGTTTCCCACTTACACTCCAATTTCCCATCCAAATTTCATTTTTCCATCTATCTCCCAAGAATATGACAAGTAACTTATCCTTGACTAAGTAAGTTAGATTTTACTGATTTTAAAGTGAAATGTGTTGTTGATGGTTCATTGTTTTGTACTTTTTATCTATTAATTCATTTTTTTTAAAGATATGAGTTAAAATTCTCAAGGATAGGGTGGAGGCAAGGGAAGAAGAAGTAAGCCTCTAGGATGGTGGGACTCAAGCATAAATAAAAATATTTGATTCTCTATTCACTTCTGTTTGGTTGAGGGATCTTGACCGAGGTTTAGAGTTGAGGTTAACCAACAAAAACCTCTTACTACTGGCCCTTTCGGTAGTGACTTGATTGTGCAAGTCAAAGTCCCACCCGAAGAAGTATGGGGGGGGGGTGTCCTAGAACAAGGTTTACAAACCCTTAGAGAGTTTTGAATGATGTGGGTGCCATAATATGAAAAATAACCATGAATGGACTTTCACAATAGAACAAATTTAGGTCAATTATGAATATTTCCTTGCGTAAGTTAACACATCATCTATAATCCAAGTAATAACACTTAAAAAACAATATCAGAACCTTATACCATTAGATCCATTCAATAATCACTCATATAAACCCAAAGACAGTTGCGCAAGAGATATAATTGCAGAGAATAAAAGAATAAAAAATAAGATGTAGAAATATTCATAACATGAAAAATAGATGCATGACTTCAGATATCCACAACAATAGTTCTTTGTTAATACCAGTTCAGATCCTACATACATAAACCCTTCAGTCACCCACACACACAACTAGCAAGGTCTGCACACAGCAGGACTAAGGTCTTTGTGTACACAGGCGACAGGAGCATTCTACCCAGACAGTCCACACAAAATATCACAAAATAACCATATCTATCATCAATGTTCAGACCTATCCAAAAATGACTTCTTAGACTTGATCTAGACTTCCATTTATTGCTTTAGCCTACGATACTCTAGGGTCCACATACCATGGTTTGTGGCCCCTTGTTCTACCCTTTTTACCCATTACAAATCATGAGGGGATTTGTCCTGACCCAAAGCCCATGTGCATGACTAAACTTAAAAAAATCTATTGCAAAATATATTAAAATCGGACTTAGGGGACCCTGCTCCAACATGCCCCCAACAGAATCTTGTGACTTGTCTCGAGTCACACTAGCACTGGATTCTTCATTTTGTTCTGGAGCTTCTTGATAGAAGAAGAAAATGGTGCCAAGACACCTGCACTCTGGTCCACTGCACTCTACACAGTCTCCACTGGCTTCTCTGAAGTCGACCCTTTTATGGAGAACGTGATGCTTTGTAAAGTCTGGTTTAGGTGTATGAATGTAGCATAAAGGTCCCGAGATAATTTCATTGCCTCATCCACCTACGGATTCATGTTATCAGTGATAGTATGATTCTTGCAGTGGAGCTCCTCAACCTCATCGTGCAACGCCTGGATGGTCTAAAGGCATGCTATTCACTGGATAAGAATGAATGTAGGCAAAGACTCCTGCAAGTCTTTAGATCTGTGTTATTTATCACACAAATCATGGGTAATTTTATTGGCCATTGGATATGTCTACACAGAGGTCTATAGTCCCATGGCGGTCTCCAGAAGTTCTGACCCCTTATGAATGTTGGCAGAGATGCTGGAAAACACTCTCTTCACTAGGGTGACGTGTTGTACGTGCACCTCCGGAGCGGTCTTAGTTTGTAGCTTAGCCTACAATGCAAAAATCTGCTGCTCAAAATATTCTTTGAACAACTAGATCTTGGACCTAGAAGCTTTGAGTGTGGTGACGAGGCTCAATTTTTTATTGCGGCGCGACAAACGCTGGGATGAATATTTCAGGAATTTCGCCACATAACATATCAATGAACTTCTCTAGCTCAGCGTGTTGAGCTATGACTTCCTGCTGCACTATTTGAGCCTAGATAGACTCTTTCGTCTTTGTTGTTGCAATCTACATGACCTCACTAAGATGTTGCTGTGTGCGAGCCTCTCTGATTTGCAATTCAGCTAAAATGAAGATGTGGAGAGCATGTATCTTCTTACTTAGTAGCTTTGCAAGGTCGATTCCAACATCAAGGAAGGTTTTCAACTGCATGCATAGCTCTGGTTGTTCCATGGTCACTCTTGCACCTATGAAGGGGCAGATTCTACATTCGGTTTTTGCGATGATCGAAGTGTATGGCAAGTTCGCTTGCACCGGCCTCACATGATCTACACTCGATTGAAGGGTGTCTGCATTCAACTTTAGAACCTACAGACTTGATTGCAAGGCTTCCACCACGGACTTGTACTGTGTCTCCATCATGTTCGAGCAGTCCTCTGATGCTGAAGCAACTCCATATGAAATATTTTCGAGGTCCTCTTCTATGAGAGTAACCTCCTCCTCGCCTTCGACCTTCGATCATTTTCTCTTTTCAAGCATCCCTTTTGATCTTTCTTTGCCTCTATTGGTGCAACGTGGATATTCGACACCATCCCAATTGAGGCCATCCAAACCTCTGAGGTCCACCACCTCCTGGTCTCCTCCCAACTCCTAATCTTTATCCTTTTCTGTGTCTGGCTCCTTTTCTGCTTCAACCTCAGTATCTTTTATGTTGTTTTTCTCAGCGCCTGTCTCTATGCATGACTCCATTTTTTAATTTTGCAACCGTATCTTTACTTGAGGTGGACAACGTAATGGGCTGGGTGGAGCTAAGTCTGATCCTCCATGCATCTGGCCATGTCACCATGACCTGGTAAACTTCCGCCTCCATGACTATATAGGGCAAGGTGTACCAATTAGAGTCCTCACTTGCTTTGATCTACACATTGTGCATGGTCACCTATAATTCTGTGATGCCTTTGTACTTATCATGCACTGCCAGCGATAGTCTGGGTATGGAGTGTATTTCTGTAGCCAACACACCTTCAAAGAGCACCCATAATATGTTCTTCTCTTCAACTCACCGTGGGTTAGATGTGTCCCATACATTAGCATAGCATGCCCGTTCACATAATCATGGCTCAATTTCATGGAGGACTACATCTGTTGGGGTCTCCCATGCCACCAACACAACTAATAAAAACATCCATGAGTAGCAAAACTACTTCCCTAGTTCCTACATGTAATATTCCCAAATGGGGAAAAAACCATACTTGAACAAAATAATGGAAATAACAGTGTAAATCAAAGTACAAATACAATAGACCAATATGAATCCATTATATTATGAGTATAAGAAACAAATCAATACAAAATAGTGAGGCACAAATCATATGATAAGGGCAAACAAGCCTCCTATAAACAATCACTCCCAAAAGTTAGATGTTGCTACACTACAAAATGTCATAGAGTTGCTACAATGCAGTCATAGTGAGCATAAATACAGCAGGAGATCATACAATGATACAAAAGTACTGATATATGCCTCAAAAGATACTATACAAGAAGATCAAGGCACTATATCAACTTTCCAAGAAAACCCAAGAGGGTTTCTGGAAAATACACAAATGTAAGCTAAAGCCCTAGGGTTGAAGGTTTGATGCAACAAAAAAAATGAGAAGATATGGTTGAAGCTGATGTAGAATCCTAAATTTCTTCTTCAATAGATCCTCCAGATGAAAGGATGTCCACTCCATTTAAGAAATCACCTCCCAGAACACATACTGCAACCACCCCTGCAACTCCTCTCTAAAATAATGCAGATCCAGACTAACATTGTGTTGTAGGGGATAATATCAACTTGGCCTGGTGCCAAATGTAGAAATAAAGCTCAAGGGATTCCCTTTCTAGCCTCCCAATGGAAGGAAACCTTCCTCCACTGAAAATATAGCTTAGAAAACACCCAATACAATCCTCCACTGTTGCACCCAGCGACATAGCACAACTCTAAGAAGAAACAACATTGTTGAAGAAACATGAAGCTTGGCCTAATGCTGTAATGTGGAAATGTAGTGAAAATAATTCTCCTGAGTAGGCACTTGAAGTCCCTCGGGGATGAAGGTGGGATTCCCAATTGAGAACACCATTGTGCTAAACAACGCTGCAATCTTAGCTAAATAGCTGAAGAGAGCCACAAGACTTAACAAAACATAAACAAAATAATAATCCAATCATGCTCAAAATTTCTCCTATCCCCTTCCTTATATTATTGGTGAGCTTCCTTACCTTGGGCCCCACTCATTAAAGCCACTACTTCCATGCATGGAGTCTCCCTCCAAAACTGCGTTGTCCCTCAATGAATGCCACTCTTTCCATACCAGCACTGTTTGATTTGGTCGAAGTTGACCTAGTCTATATGCTCCATCCCCTTTTCACACATAAGCGTATTCAAACTAGCTTTTATATGACTTCCTTTCACATTAGGAGTTTTTTTATTCCTACTAAGGATATTTATGGGTCTCCATACCCTTTTATTATTATAACTAAAAAGAAAAATAAAAATTAAT
Organism: Pinus albicaulis; assembly: GCA_034641835.2. Lineage (NCBI taxonomy): Eukaryota > Viridiplantae > Streptophyta > Pinopsida > Pinales > Pinaceae > Pinus > Pinus albicaulis. Next base: position 224,285,001 of record CM076575.1, read on the forward strand.
ATTCCAATTAGCTCCATGCTAATTTAGGAATATTACAATCCTCCCCTCCAAAATGTGGTTTGTCCCCAAGAAACTGTCAGGATAGAATTGAAGAGCCTCCTCTCCTCCTCCTATAGCATCCTCATATGATAAGTTCCTCTAAATATCAAGATGCCCTCTCATCAATATGTCCCCAAGTTGCTCCTCCCAAGTGTATAAGTAAGCCTTTGGAAATAAATCCAAATGGCCCTCATCATAAAAAGGTGGGATGTCCATGTAGGAAAATATATGTGGTTTAGAGGCCTTCTTGAGGCATGGAATCAGAAAATTATTGGGAAACTCCATTCCCATGTGAAGCTCCAAACCCCAAGCTGTCATCCATACAAAGTGAGTCAGCCTCCAAAATGGTAACTCATGAAAAATTTCTTCCACCTTTGGCTCTTGCCATGTAGGTGGGATGCATAACTAAACATGATAGACCCAATGACCTACCCACACTGTCTCTCTCTCCACTTATGAAAAGTGTAGATTTGCTGCTGATATTGGGTTGTAATAATGTTTCCCTCAAGAGACAAAAGGACAACTAGATCTTCAAAGACCCACTCTTTGGTTCTATGAACCTTGTTTGCCCAATCCTTCCCACATATGCTGGATAGTACATCATCACAACATGGAATCAATATGAGAGAGTTACTAAGTGTTTTGTGAGATTTTGGATGATACCAATAGTTTCCCATGTGGTGACAACACAATTTTGCTACCTGTTGTCTCTATTCATCATATGGCAAGTTGTCTCCCAACGATTTTCCAGTTGTGCATGTTTTCTCATCTACTAGTAAGTAGTAAATGGAATTATATATCAGATGAGCATAACAAGAATAACACATCACTTGAATAACTCTATCCAATAAATGGCTTCCTCCATCACTAATATTGATCTTGGAAAGACCGTGAATCCAAAATAGAAATTTTCCTTGTTGTGAAGAAATGCACTATACATATATGGTAAGAGAATGCAAATGTTTTGTTAGATGAACAATAAGTACAAAAATACAACTCTTACCATACACACTTAGTAGTCTAAAAATGAGGTCTATGGATGAGCCCTCCCATGAGAATCTCCTCATAGTGGTATGAAATTTGAAGTGATAAATACTCCCATTGGAACACTCCATTAATAGATACATACTCCCAAGTGACAGCGTTGTTGGCCTTTGTGATAAGGCTCCTTCCATCTCATAACTCCCCTCTTTGACATCCCCAATGCCAAGGTCAAATACCATGATGTTGCTACATATGGGATACTCCTTCCTATGTGGAAGTACCTCCTGATCCTCCAATGCTGAAGAGTAGCCCCTTTGCACCATGATTGTGCCATCCTTACTCCTTAATCATCATGCAAAGTATGGGAGAGAATCAACCCATACTCTCCCAAGAGTAACCAAAGCAACAATAGCCTTTGTTGCCTTCTCATCTCATCATCATAAAACTCATAAAATACCATCATGATAGTTGAATTGTAGAATTTCCCATGCAACCAAATCTTCTGCTACTCTAACGTATGGGTGCCATCATAGGATATGTCACATGATGGTCAAAATATTTCAAGAGTAGCCAACGTAGCCTTGCCTCCTACTTCCCTGTGTCATAGATCTGTAAGTGGCTCACCAAAGTCTTTCTCATCAACATCACCCATCCAACCAATGGTAGCATATACTGTCATGCTCCAAATTGGTATTCTTCTAATGGAGAATACTATCCTCCCAAATCAAATCACTATCTCCACACTTCATGGGATGTTGAAGTGCAGCCTCCTGGAGATCTCCATATGAGGACCACTCATCAATCACCATGTTGAATCCATAAGGATACAAGTATACTAAAGGAAAAATCTTCTTATTGAGATGTGAAGTGCTCATCAAGAAGGATCCATCATAGTAATGGAAGATAATATGCATCTCATAAACCATTTTTATATCCCTTGCTACACATGTAGAATGGTTGGGCCCCTAACTCATCACTGCTCCTCCATGAAAGCGCTGTTGATCTCCATGATTTTGTATTTTCTGTCAAATGATCATGCTCAATGCTGAACATATAGTTCTGCATTGGATTGTTTAGCATATGTAATATTCCCAAATGGGAAAATCAGGCATACATGCATATAAAATGCATTTTTCATAAATATAATCATTAACAGAAAAATGAAGCCCATGGATCCATTATATCTGACATTATTTCAACCAAATCCAAGAGGAAATCAGAAACAAATCACTTTTTCCTAGTTAAACAGGCCTCCTATGGCCAAAATAACCCAAAAACACAACAAACCCCAGGACTACTGCAACACACAAATACTGCATAAAGTGATAGCACATTTATATGAGGGTTTATACTTAGAAATATAGAGACAAAACAGATCTGATGATCTATTAATCAATAGAGCACAAAAATAGAGCTAGTCTCTTTTACATAGACCCAAAATGACTCGGCAAGGGTTTCTTAACAAACATGATATACATGAGATATTTTCTACAGATCTATGGTTGAATCATGCTATATGGATGAAGCTCTGCATAAAAATAGCTGATCATGCAAATAAATGGATGTAGCTCCTCTTAGTAGCTTTCTGGGAAAAAAGATAGCTCAAAATACAAGGGATTAAACCCCTCCAGTGCAATACCTTGAGAAATAATGTAGTTTCTGCAAGGGAATGCATTGTTACTGAAGGTGAATGCTTGGCCTAACACCAGATAGTGGAAAATGTAGCACAGGATGCTCCCCTTAGGTCCCTTAAATAAGTTCTCCTAGAAGAAGTGGGGTATTCCTGCATGAGAAAACCCTTGCACTAAACAGTGCAGCAAAATTAGCTTAACCACTAAAGAATGCAAGAAGTCTAAATCGACCATATACAAAATATAATCTTCAATAATGTCCCATATGGCCGCCATTCCCTCCATTATATATTTGATGAGCTTCCTCACCAAGGGTCCCACCCAATTATGAGGTTGCTTCCATGCAAAGGCTCCTCCATCAAAATTACGTTGTCTCCATTAGTCCCAATCATCTATTTACAACGTTGTTTGATTTAGTCAACCATGACTTAGTCTCTATGAATTCACTCCATTCACACTGAGTTGTCTTTATTTATGATCCACTCTGTAATATCCCGTCTGCGGGTAGGGCCTGTAGCCACGTGTTTGGGTCTATGTAATGAGGGGTGGTATCAAAGCCGAGGTCTCAAGGTCGAGACTCGCAGAGCGTGGTGGGTTGTAATGTTCCAAATTTTTCAATAAAGTATTTGGAACATTAATCTGGCTCTTATTTTAATAAAATGAATAAAATGGGTGAGGGAGCCCATGTAGCAACTCAATAAACACTCCTAAGGTGCAAAAAGTCACTTAAGTGGCTTAAGTTGGCAGCCCCAAATGTGAAAAGGGCTAAAAGCAAGTGAGCTAGACAAGGGTTGACCAAGTCAACAACGTACCCAAGGAGGGAAATCTTGCACAAGAAGATTGTGTAGTTGGATGGAGGGAAATTCAAAATGGGAGAAACCCTAATGTGAGTGGGGTCCATGGCAAGGAATCATTCCTTGTATAAAAGATGAAGGAGAGCCATTGTTGGGGTTTCATCTTTGGAGAAAGAATTTGAAGGTTGAAGCTCTCTTAAACTTTGTGCTGCTTAGCATAAGAGGGATTCCTATTTGGAAATGCCCTTCTCTTCCATGGGAGGCCATGGAGATATTTTTCTTCATATTCCTCACATCTTGGTTTGAGGCCAAAGCAGTCATTTGCAGCTACTGCGTTATTCTTCCAGCAAGAGAATGCTGGAGTTGATGGTGTTGCAGTGAGGGACCTTCATCATCTCACTTCCGGAGTTGTTCTGTAGAGGAGGGGCCATCTCTTTCTCTAGGATATCAGCAAAGGAGATCCTGGAGCTTCTATTTCAGATTTTGGCATTATGCCATATGTTTTCTCTCATGCCCAGCGTAGTCTCCTTCCCTTACAGCGTTATCTGCAGAGGTGGCTTGCAAAAAAGGGTTCATTTTGTGCACTAGAGGGTGCGGATCAGCCCCTTCACTTGGAGATCATTGGAGTATGTACCATTGTTTATTGCAGCATCTAATCCCTTCTCTGATGTTGTATTATGTTTGAGTTGCAGCAACTACACTGCAACTCCGGCATTTTCCGGTTTTTGTATTCTAGCCAATCCCTTGGAGGATTGATGTAATAATGTTTTATGGGGTTCAGATCTTGCTCCCTCATCTTTATTTGAGCTCTTATTGCTATATCATCATATTTATATCAGTTTTCAGTCATTTTCTCCCATAGATTGCGCAGTTATAGAGTAGCTAGGTCATGTAGCATTGTATTCTCTTGTTTTATGTACACTTCCCCTTGAGGCTGATTTGAGCTCACCTTGAGAGGCATTTTCCTCAAGGAATTTGTATTACATTTGCTGCTACAGATTATATATCAGATTTTCACTCTTCTTACATTGCATGAGGCATTATTTCACTGATGTTACATATTGAAGTTTTAAAAATGCTGAAGGGTTTCTCATTGAGCATTATTTCGATATACTTGTTGGTGGGAGATCTGAATAACTTGCTTAAGGTTATTTCTTTGAGCTTATATTTTGCAGGGAGTTTGTGTCAGATATATTATAAGGCATCCCAGCATTTTATTTCCTTATTTTCACATGGGATTCCTTATACAGCGTCCTCATGGACAACTGTTGTAGAAATTCCTTGAAGGGAACTATTAGCTCTTGAAAAGTTCTATTAGAAGAGTCTGCTAGTGGGCCAAGTAGCCTCTGGATCTCATCCTTCCTTGTGAAGGTGACATATCCAGTAAATTATCCTACATTCAATCTCTAAAATAGTTCAGTGTTGATTGTTAATACTCCCAGAGTTGGAAAATAGGAATATCTCAAGATATTCTGGGCATTTCAGAAATTTCCTCATTTGGGATATTACAGTGGTATCAGAGCTTCGAACTTGGATCAACCTGTGAATTTTAAATTTTAGAGAAGAAGAGGCCACATTGATGCAGAGGATGAGATTGATCTCATCAATTTTCAGATCCAACAACAACCCCTCCAAGGAGGTTGAGGAGATAGAAAAGGGGAAGAGGAAGGACCATGAACTTCCTATTCTCACAGAGAAGCAGAGCAGAAGCATGGTGAACACTTGGAATTCGAATTCTAAGTGAGTATCTTGCTGAATATGGAGTAAAACCTCAATTCTTCCAAGAGACTCTATCTTTTTCACACTTGTTCAAAAGAAAGAGGAAAGAACTTGGTGGTTCAGCCATGGGAAGCATGCAAGGGTTTCTACTCTTGTTGATTTTTCTCAAATCTTGATCAGAAGATTTGGCCAAAGGAGGGAGGAGCCCTCACCACCAGAGGCACATGCCAGCGCTGTCACATTCATGGAGGAGCAACATCCACCTTCAGCTATTGAGGCAGCCATCACACTTGAGGAAGAGACTCTTGCAGCAACACAAGATTCTTCCAAATCTCTCCAAGGTATGCATGAGTTTGCATCTATCATGGAGGATTGCACATTATTGCATTTTGATTGTCTTGAGGAGGGAACTTTCACTGTGCTGTGACATTATCCTCAGACACCCTTGATGAGTCATGTACCACACATGAGGTTGGGGTTTGATACAGGGACCATGGAGGAGATTTCATTTCAATGTCCCATGAAATGCAAGAGGAGAAATTTGTTTTTGGAAAATGGTAGTGTTAGCCCCACTACGAAATTTTGACAGGAAAAGTAGGGGGCTAAATTGTTCTTGAGCCTTCAAGGAATGCATCTCCCCTGAAGACACATCGTCCTTGAAGTCTCTTGTGCCTTTGCCCTTGATAAAATCCCCTCTGCTGATCCCCAATATAAAGCCTCTCTGATTGTGACAAATTGTGTTTTCAAAGGCCTTTATTTACCCCTTGTACCCTTGCAGAAGTTCTTCATTTCATCCCTTTTTCCCTTTGTCAAAGTACCCTTTTTTTTCTTACCCCCAAATTGCCCCTGTAAGCCATACATAATACCCCTGGTTTGCATCTTTTTCCCCTCTTTCCCCTACCATTACCTTTCCCTGACATTAAAATGCATTAAAAATGGCCCAAAAAGCCATATTATCCATAATACGGGTCTTAGCCCCTTTCAGGCCAACCCCTCGACCTTTCTCCACATGACCCAGGCGCTAAGACTAGGCGCCAAGGTAAAGGGCGCTTACCGCATTTGTATCGGGCGCATTTTGTACCATCGATCTATATAGATCGAACGACCGTCGTTTTTCCCCCATAGCGCCCATTACCCACCTCTTTTTACCATTCATCGCATTCTTAACTGCTCATTTACCCGCCAAATCAACGGTCCAGAATGCACCTACCGCCTATGGTCCCCATACCCGCTCACTGTTCAAAACCACCAGTTTCTATCGCACCGCCTTTCAGAGGTAGGCGGTAATTTCCAATCGGCCAGCAATTCCATACATCATCCGACGCGTGGCACTGGTACGGCTAGAAAACCGCCTGCTCATCGCGTCTTAAAGTTCAGCGCAGGATATAGAGAGATATGCATATCAGCCATCCGATCTAGGGCGCCCCATCCAACGGTCGTCACTCCACGAAGCTGCGCATGTGATAATCCATGGCCACCGTACCCCTGGTCCACTGTCCATCGCCCTCTGACATATTTTCCACCGTCGATCTCCTCCCGAGATTGGACGGTCCAGAATCATTCACAATCGCTGTTGACCCCGGTCCTGCCACATCACCATTCCACGTGTCTCACCATACATCCGCACGCCCTCGTTATATATGTTCATTCCACAGTCAAACATTCATTTTTACGTTTAAATTTCTTTGCACTTCGCCAGCCTCCACCCAAGCATTTCTCCACCATTCGTCTGCATTTTTTTGCCATTCCTCCGTAGTCCCACTATCATCCTCACAGTCGTCCACATCATCCGACCCCATGCATTGTTTTCTTAACAGTTTTCATGTTTTTACAGGGTTTCAAAGAGGCGGAAAACCGCCATGGTTCATATGTACTATTGTAATGGCGTGTTGCGTAGAGAAAGTTGAATTTGGAAGCTGGTACTACAGGGAAATGCCCGGAAAGGTAGCGCCTGCATAAATATTATCCAAGGACAGTTCAATCTCCGAAAAAAAGCCTATCCGGTGCCATTAAAACCCAGATTTTGCAGATTGAGACATTTATGAAGCGACGGGGAAATACTAGCTAATGATCAAGGATTTCAACGTGCAATATTGAGGATTTTAAGCCTTAATCCAGAGTTCTGAAGGCAGAGTACAGGATCGAAAATCCCGAGGATCACATAGGAGGTCCAGCACATAGAAAATGATGTGATTAGGGTTTCAAATCAACGGAATGTTTCTTCCTAAGCAAGGACACAATACACATTATTGTTTCAGTCTACATTGTGTCCAAGTGGAGTTCCCCCCCCCCCCCCCCTACAACAGTCCTATGCTATCAGAAGCATTTGTTGCACAGTATGGCAGATCTTAGCGTCTTGATTCTACGTTTTTGTTTAATTCACCGGAAGTACTACAGAGTATTGCATCCAAGTACACCAGAGACATACTGGAGTAAATGGAAGCTTGGAGAAGACCATTCTTTCACCCAAAAGAGTGCCAGAGATAAATACACAGAATTTATACAGAGTGGCCTTCGGCCTTCTTCCTATTCTGAGTTTTTAATGCTGCATTTAGTTTTTCACCTACCTTCTCTGCTCCACTGGGGCTATAAATTCATGAAGAAACTCATTGTAAAGGTTTTTGATCAGTTATCAGAGAATTTCAAGTAGTTTCTTTTGAGACACAGTCTCTGTGTAAAGTTGTAAGATAGGTTGAGGAACATGATTTCAGACTGAGTGTTCGCCCATTGGCATTGTTGTACTTGGCTGGTATTGCTATTTAATATGACAAGCACATTTCTTTGGATCTTGATCTAAAGCAGCGGTGATGTTTTCCTATCTCTGTGTTTTAATTCATTTCATTTCGTTTCTACTGGCTTGCATCAGAATATTGGCATAGGATTTACCCTTGTTAGGTACCCTATATTTCTGCTCTCCTTGCCATTGATGTTTTTCTTCTGAGTGTGTTATCTAAGAATTGATTTCAGCTAATTTAACCAGTGTAGTGGATGTTATTGCCTGCTCTCTGATGTATGAATTAAATGAATATGTTCTTAGATGTTTCTTGTTAAGGATTTAGCTGGAAGATTTGGGAACACTGGGGATTAGAGTTAGCCCTGTCCACTAGGATCCTTGTGCGACCAGCTGGTCTTTAACTTTGCGTCCTGAATCTGTGTTGTCTCCTCCTCTCCTACCATCCAATGTCACACTATCACCTTTAAGATCCAACGTTTTAGATGACTAGCCCAATTGAAAGCCTGCCTATTGATTAGCAAGCAAATCCTTTCCTGACTCCATTACCCAATGGTTTTGAATTTTCCCTAGAATACTTCACCTCTGCCTTATTCCTCTTTTCTCATCCTTGTCTTACATTGAACCCTTCTTTCCTGATAACCAGCAACCAAACAAACAAACCTTGTGCCTATAACTAGCCTAACATCTTAAAACTTTGAGCTTCAAAGACATAAAATCGTTGCTTATATAGAGAGATCCCTCTCTGGACCCAGGAGAGCTAGATCCTAAGGTCTGAAAGTGGTTTGATGCTGTCTCATCTTTTGGTCTTGCCAATCTGGCCAAAACATGGGAACCCCAACATAATGGCAACTCCGCTGGGGATCTGAGTGCCTTCCCTCTTACTACATCATAAAAACCTTAGAAACCTATAATCTCTGGTTAGGTTGGCAGTTGACCATTCCTATTCACAGATCAACCCCTACACCATTTTTTGTGTTTCTCCCATACTCTTGGACAGAGTCTGGAAAGGGCCAGGTAGCCTCCAGATCTCGCACTCTTTCAGAGGTGACATATCTGGTAAATGCCCTCCTAGTCAATCTATGGTTAGAGTTTGTTGTGTTTTCAAGATATCCTTGAAAGGGGACATCTCATAAGCACTGTGGTGGACAGTGTACCCTCCAGAAAACATCCTAAACCTTCCACCTGGCAACTCCATAATTCCTAAATGATTTAAAGACTCCACTGGTGATCAGTAGGCCTGCTGATTATCTTGGTTCACATTAGACTCCACTAGGAGACCAGCCTCCATAACAAAATCAACCACAGTAGAAGTAACAAGTAGGGTTAAGCTGCTTGGTTAGAAAAAAAAATTCTGGCTTCAAGAACCATTCATACAAGAGCTTACCCTAACCCAGACCCACTTGAAATAGTTGACAATCCTGAGAGCATCCTCAAGGGATCTCCTACACATAAACTGTCAACTATTTCCAGCCACATCCATAGAGCTAAATCTACACCAGAAAACTTTATAGCTCTATCAAACCCACTTTTTGACCTAGGCACTCAAAATAGTTTGCCAAGAACTAGGTCATTCAATGTTCTAGACCAATAGACCCCTCCATCTACACCTCCTGAAACACACTTCATTTAGAACTTGGGGCTTAGTCACCCTAAATATGCTCATCAGTCTTCTGCTGGTCATAATATCCCTGTCATCCATATACCAGCTGCCCAAGTCAACCCTTTACCTCATCAAAACATCATCATGGCAGCCTGGTATGCACCTCTGGTTTTACCCCAGCCTCTAGTGCCTTTACCCAATGATTATCAATCAAATATCCCACACTTCACTGAAAAAGAGTCTACCACAGCCCAACACCATGTAGATAGGATGGAAGATTCTTTTGAATACATGGAGATAGATGATGATACAGTCAAAATGAGAATCTTTGCCCACAGCTTAGGGGGTGATGTGAAGAAATGGTTTAAAGGCCTACCTTCAGGTAGCATTAATGATCTTCCATCTCTATATCAGACTTTCATAAACAAATGGGAGGTTAAGGTAAACCCTCACCAACTCCTAGAAGAATATATGAACCTTAAAATAAATGTAGGAGAGAGTGTCCATGATTACACAACGATATTTAACATCATTTACAATGCTCTTCCTCCACACATGAAACCTCCCCAAGGTATGGATCTAGAGAAATACCCCGAAGGCTTTGATGCTGACATGGCCTACCAGCTTAGGGAGAGAGATTACAACACGTTGGAAGACATGAAAAAAGGAGCAGTGAGTGTAGAGGTTAATCTGATTGAGAAAAGAGCAATATTGAGAGCGGAGAAAAGGGTAACATATAGAGATGACAGTGTAGCTTCCACATCTGATCCAAATTATTACCGTTTATCTAAAAATGTGGAAAGGCTACAAAAAATGATGGAAAAAATGGTTGTCTCAGTCTGTAACCAAAACAGAAATCAAAACCATAACAAGAACTAGAACTTTAGAAGAAACAATGCTACTCCCAACAGACAAAGAGAATCATATTAGCAAGTTATTCCCCCATTCCAAGAGAAATTTATTAATGAAGATGAGGGAATCATAGAAGAGTCTGAGGGGAACAAAATAAACATATTTGAAACAGAAGATTCAATCCATAACTGTTACACAGAAGAATATCACTCCCCACCCTCATATTGGGATGAGGAATGGTTAGAAAATAAGGATTATAGGTTAGGATTTGAAAATGCAATGATGGAGGTCAGAGAAAAATATGAACTTAGAAGCAAAAAGAGTCAAGAAACTCCCAAACCAAAAGCTTCCAAGGTCACCATCAAGAAAGGACCTGAGAAAACTTCTAAAGTGACTGCTAAAAGTAACAAAAAAACAGCTGAGAGTTCTGGAAAGAACAAAGGAAAAGACAACCAAAACACTGATACACAAGGTAAACCAACTAGCAGCACTAGCACTGCAGTTAGTCCTCCTAATAAAACTATCACAAACACTGTACATAACGAGAATCAGCACACTGATTCAGCCACTAAGGCAGTGGCTAACCAAACAGAGTTGAACATTCCAAAGATTTAGTCCACTTTCAATTTGGAGAGTGACATTGCAAAAATTAAAATCTCTGTACCACTCTCTAAGCTGGTCACTCAGGATGTATATAAAGGCCAAATTTTGAAGGCATTAAATTTAGGTGAGAACAGTGACACTATAAATCTGAGTGATGATCAACCTGCCCTTCTGTTGGGTCCAAAGATAGAAGGAAATTTTTAGGAAGGGGTAGTGCCCCCTTTTTATATCAATCTTAATATCCATGATAAGATCCTCCACAATGCAATGCATGATTCTGGGGCATCACACAACCTGATGCCTAAAGTAGTGATGGAAAGATTAGGCCTAGAGATAACCCATCCCTATAAAGACCTATATTCTTTTGACTCTAGTAGAGTAAAGTGTCTCAGCCTGATCAAAGATTTGTGCGTGAGCCTTGCCCAGATTCCAGCAAAGTGTATGGTCATGGATGTTGTTGTGGCAGATGTGCCACCCAAGTATGGCATGTTATTATCAAGATCATGGGGAGCCAAGCTGCAAGTAACAATGCAGATGGATGGGGCCTATGCCACAATTCCCATCTTTGGCCAACTTAGAAGACTGTACAGGGAGTCACAAATGAAATTTATGGTCAGTAGCCCCGAGAAGCCTGAAAAATCACCTTTATACTCTGTAGATACAAACCTTGACTCCTTCATCCTCTGTAATGATAAATCCCCAGAAGGGACAGAGTCCCAAAACAGAGATACCAACAAGGAAACAGAACCCATGGACCTTAACATAATGACTACTCTAGACTCGGAGGAGGATGATGTAGAAAACTCAGAATAGTGCACTGAAACAAGAACTCAAAATGAACCAGAAACGGAATGTAATCAGCTAACTAGTCACCCCTCCGATTTCCACACACATGACGAAAAACAAAACAACCCACAACCTAGCGCAGCTCCTATAATGCAACATAATGGTGAAACCAGCTGTAGGGAAGGAAACAATGATAAACCCAAGAATGAAAACTTATGGTAAATGAATTTCAATGGGTCATGCGCCAAGAGAACTTCTGGGGTAGGAGTGTGGATACATAATGCAGAAAGTGGTTATGAAGAGAGTCATGCATGTAACCTGAATTTCAAATGTACAAACAAAATTGCAGAGTACGAGGCTCTTATCCTAGGCTTAAACCTGTTGAGAAAATTAGGAGCCCGTAGGATAACTGTGCATGGGGACTCTGAGCTGATCGTTAAACAGGTGAATGGTGAATACACAGTGAAACATCCTAGATTGATAGCTTACGGGAATGACACTATGGATTTATTGAAAAAAATTGTTGAATATGAATTAGTGTTTGTTCCTAGGAGTCAAAATGTCATTGCAAATGGATTAGCTTGCCTAGCTAGTTCATACCCTAAGACTCCAAGCGACCAACAAATCATCATTTAGACCAAATTCAGACTTGCAGTGTCGGACAATGAAAAATACTAGCAAGTTTTTGAAGGAGATAAACAGATTGAAGATTTCTTGGTAGGCAGGAATGAGTTTGAAGTTTCTGATTCAAACTCTAAACTTGACAATAGCTACCTAAGTGAAGAATCCTCAAATGAGGAGGAAACACCCTGCAATATATAAATAAACTCTTTAAACGAACAGATCGGAAATCCAAACGAAGAATGTGAAAACGCAGACAGTGAAGAAGTAGAGGTGCTGCAGAACAAAGATAAGAACATTCCACGAGGTCTGGCATATTTAGAAGACCTTTTTGACTTCGATGATGTAGCAAAAAAGCCCACTATAGAGCATGCAGACTCTGATGTCGAGGAATGCAACATAGGCACTGAAGATAAACCCAAGATGATCAAATTGGCTAAGTCCCTTCCTACAAACATGAAAAGGAAATACATTGACCTATTCAAGGAATTCATTGATGTGTTTGCTTGGAGTTATGAGGACTTAAGGGCCTATGACACAAACATCATACGACATAAGATACCCTTGAAAGAAAATCAGAAGCCTTTCAGACAAAAAATTCGCAAAATAAAACCAAAACAATTACCTGCAGTGGAAAAAGAGATTAAGAAGATGTATGCAGCAGGTATAATTATTCCTATGAGGTTCTCTGATTGGGTATCAAACCTAGTGTTTGTGAGAAAGAAAACAGGGGAGATCAGATTGTGCATTGATTTCAAGAATCTTAATAGAGCCTCACTCAAGGACAATTACCCTTTGCCAAAAATGGAACATATTCTTCAGAGGGTAGTAGGTTCTAAAAGGATCTCCCTGCTAGATGGTTTTTCAGGTTACAATCAAGTCTTAGTAATCCCAGAAGACCAACTCAAGACAACTTTTACCACTCCATGGGGCACCTTTATGTATGTAAAGATGCCTTTTGGATTGATGAACGCTGGTGCAACCTTCCGAAGAGCCATGGACATAGCTTTTTCAGGTGAAATAGGACACTTCATTGTCATCTACCTGGATGACATAACAGTCTACTCCAAGACTAAGGAAGAACACCTAGAACACCTGAGAAGAGTGTTTGAAAAATGCAGAAGGTTTGGTCTGTCACTGAATCCTAAAAATACTGTATTTGGGCTACAAGAAGGAAAACTTCTTGGCCATATCATATCTGAGAAGGGAATTAGGATAGACCCACAAAGGGTTGAGGGAATACTACAAATCACACACCTGAGGAACATCAAAGAGCTATAGTCCTTCATTGGGAAAATTAACTTCCTAAGGATATTTATTCCCAATTTAGCTAAACACCTTAGAAATATGACTAACATGCTGAGGAAAGGTGTAGGAATTAAGTGGAATGTTGAAGCTAAGAAATATTTTGAATTAGTAAAACTTGCACTCACCCAGGCTCCTGTCCTAATTAGCCCAAATTTCTCAAAATATTTCCTAATTTTTTCATTCGCCTCCAAGCATACCATAGCTACAGTCCTACTTCAGAAGAATCCAGAGGGAATGGAACAACCCATTTATTTCTTCAGCAAAGCACTTAGAGATGCACCCTTGAAATACAACATAATGGAAAAACAGGCCTACGCCCTGATTAAGGCCTTGAAAGACTTTATGGTGTACATACTGCATTCCCACACCATAGCCTATGTGCCAAATATAGTGGTAAAGGATATATTGTCCCAAGACCCAGATGGGAAAAGGGGAAAATGGATTGCTGTGATCTTGGAATACGACCTTGAGATAAAACCCACCAAACTGATCAAAGGTCAGGGCCTAGCTCAATTAATGGTCGAATCAAATCTACAAGCCCTAGACATTAACATGGTAAATAACTTGGATGAGCAACAAGAATTTCCTGATCCCACTGTTGAGGAAAAGTTTCAGATCTCTCCTTGGTATTCTTACATTTTGTATGTGCTTACACACCTCAATGCCCCTCCTGAACTATCAAATACCAAGGCCAGATTCTTAAAACTAAAAGCCAGAAGCTACTGCATATTGAATAACTGCTTATACTGGAAGAATACCAATGGCCTATTACTTAAATGTTTACCTGAAAATGAGGCAGAGAGGATTAAACAAGAATTCCATGCAGGGGAGTGTGGAGGCTACCTGAGCTGGAAGGCTACTGCAAAAAAAATACTTAGAGCTGGCTACTATTGGCCTACACTCTTCAATGATATCCATAAGATGATAATTGCTTGCCACAAGTGTCAGATTTTTAAAGGAAAAAGAAAACTCCTCCCCTTACCTCTACAACCCACCACTGTTGAAGGTCCCTTTATGCAATGGGGCTTAGATTTCATAAGAGAAATTCACCCTGCTTCCTCTGCACAACACAAATGGATCCTGACAGCCACAGACTACTTCACTAAGTGGATAGAGGCCATACCTACTAGGAATTCCACAGATTCAGTCATCATTAGCTTCCTAGAAGGTCATATCCTCTCTCGGTTTGTTTTTCCAAGGAAAATAATCACTGATAATGCTACTTCTTTCGGATCCAAGAAAATGGTTGATTTTTGTCACAGGTATCAAATAGCACTCCGTCATTCAACTGCCTATTACCCTCAGGGTAATGTATTAGCCGAATCATCAAACAAGAGCCTAGTGACCATCATAGAAAAGTTGCTGGAAGAGAAAAAAAAGTCATGGCATAACAAGTTAGTGCATGCTTTGTGGGTTGACAGGCTCACCATAAAGAAATCCATTGGCATGTCAACATACCAGCTTGTCTATGGGACAGAAGCAGTGTTTCCTACCAGCCTTGGGGTACCAATGATCAAGCTGGTCCAGGAGATTCAAACAGAAGAAGACAGTATGGTGAGAAGGATAAACCAGACAATTCATCTATAGCAAACAAGGGAAGAGGTTTACAACAGAGCAGTGAAAGTTCAGGAAAATATAAAGAAATTGTTTGACAAAATAACTAAAGTTGCTGATTTCAAAATTGGAGATAAAGTTCTGAAGTGGGACTCAAGGAGAGACGATAAAGGTAAGCATGGAAAGTTCGACAGTTTGTGGCAAGGTCCATACATCATCCAGGCCACTGTGGGTCCAAATGCCTTCTTCCTAAAGGAATTAGATGTTACAGAGCTGTTTGGGGGTCCTGTCAATGGCAGGATGCTCAAACACTACTTCTGCTGGTTTCCAATTTCCAGTTTCCATTTCCATTGTACATACCATTGTAGTATTTTGTTTTCAAGAAAAGGAAAAATGTTTCAAAAAAAAGAGAGAAAGGAGAGGTTCAGACATGCTCAAAACATGAACCTCTAAAGTGCAAAGGATTGGCTCTAACATGATCAAAATATGAGCCAAGGAAAGTAAATATAGCTAGTCCAAACATGCTCAAAACCTGGACCAACAAAGAAGAAGAAGAATCAGCTCTAACAAGCCCAAAACTAGAGCTGAAATGAAGAAAAGAAAGTGACTCTAACAAGCTCGAAACTTGAGTCACAAAGAAAGAAGGATGCTTCAAACTTTAAATTTCAAGCCTTCAAAGTTTTGTTTTCAGTTTTCTGTAGATTTTTGTCCATGTGCAACTGTCTTTATGCCTTGGATCCACAGCAAACTAGACTGTCTAATCCTATTTTGACTGTTTTTAAATTTCTGTTGTAGAATGTAGAGAAGAAATCTGCTTGACAGTTTAATCCCAGCAGATATTAGATTAGGTAGAGAAATATATGAGACCAACAGTCTAATCTGGTCTCATGGAGTAATAAGGGTATAAATAGAATAGGTTTATTTTCCTGTTTGTAAAAAAATAAATGATGTAAAGGGTCTACAAGTCCAAATGCACCCTAGAAGAAAAAATGCTAGGATTGTAGGAAGGGTAGGTAGAATTGGTGGGGTAATGTTTTTGCTAAATTGATATCTTCATAATTGTGGCAGCTGAAAATCAAAGAAGAAAGGTGGCTCAAGCAGCAGGCATCTGGCCTACTCCAAAGATCTATCCTCTGAATTCTTGACTCCTTCAAGAAGAAGCCATCCCCATGTGGAGCCACTGTTAGCCCCCCTACGAATTTTTGACAGGAAAAGTAGGGGGCTAAATTGTTCTTGAGCCTTCAAGGAATGCATCTCCCCTGAAGACACATCATCCTTGAAGTCTCTTGTGCCTTTTCCCTTGATAAAATCCCCTCTGCTGATCCCCATTATAAAGCCTCTCTGATTGTGACAAATTGTGTTTTCAAAGGCCTTCATTTACCCCTTGTACCCCTGCAGAAATTCTTCATTTCATCCCTTTTTCCCTTTTTCAAAGTCCCCTTTTTTTTCTTACCCCCAAATTTCCCCTCTAAGCCATACATAGTACCCCTGGTTTGCCTCTTTTTCCCATCTTTCCCCTACTGTTACCTTTCCTTGACCTTAAAATGCATTAAAAATGGCCCAAAAAGCCATATTCTCCATAATACGGGTCTTAGCCCCTTTCAGGCCAGCCCCTTGACCTTTCTCCACGTGACTCGGGCGCCAAGACTAGGCGCCAAGGTAAAGGGCGCTTACCTCATTTGTATCGGGCACATTTTGTATCGTCGATCTATATAGATCGAACGACCGTCATTTTTCCCCCATAGCGCCCATCACCCACCTCCGTTTACCGTTCATCACATTCTTAACCGTTCATTTACCCGCTAGATCAATGGTCCAGAATGCACCTGCCGCTTGTGGTCCCCACACCCGCTCACTGTTCAAAACCACCGGTTTCTATCGCACCGCCTTTCGGAGGTAGGTGGTAATTTCCGATCGGCCAGCGATTCCATACATCATCCAACGCGTGGCACTGGTACGGCTGGAAAATCGCCTGCTCATCGCGCGTTAATGTTTGGCGTAGGATACGGAGCGATATGCATATCAGCCATCCGATCTAGGGCGCCCCATCCAACGGTCGTCGCTCCACGAAGCTTCGTACGCAATAATCCATGGCCACCGTACCCTTAGCCCACTGTCCATCACCCTCCGACGTGTTGTCCACCGTCGATCTCCTCCTGAGATCGGATGGTCCAGAATCATTCGAGACTGCCATTGACCCCGGTCCCACCACATCACCATTCCACGTGTCTCACTGTACATCCGCCCACCCCCATTATATATGTTCATTCCACAGTCAAATATTCGTTTTTACATTTAAATTTCTTTGCACTTCGCCAGCCTCCACCCAAGCATTTCTCCACCATGCCTCTGCATTTTTTTTCCATTTCTCCGCAGTCCCACTATCATCCTCACAGTCATCCACATCATCCGACCCCATCCATTGTTTTCTTAACAGTTTTCATGTTTTTGCAGGGTTTCAAAGAGGCGGAAAACCGCCATGGTTCATATCTACTATTGTAATGGCATGTTGTGCAGAGAAAATTGAATTTGGAAGCTGGTACTACAGGGAAATGCCCGGAAAGGTAGTAGCGTCATAAATATTATCCAAGGACAGTTCAATCTTCACGAAAAAACCTATCTGGCGCCATTAGAACCTAGATTTTGCAGATTGAGAAATTTATGAAGCGGCGGGGAAATACCAGCTAATGATCAAGGATTTCAACGTGCAGTATTGAGGATTTTAAGCCTTAATCCAGAGTTATGAAGGTAGGGTACTGGATCGAAAATCCCGAGGATCACACAAGAGGTCCAGTACATAGAAAATGATGTGATCAAGGTTTCAAATCAGCGAAATGTTTCTTCCTAAGAAAGGACATGGTACACATTATTGTTTCATTCTACATTGTGTCCAAGTTGAGTTCCCCCCCCCCCTCTACAGAAGTCCTATGCTATCAGAAGCATTTGTTGCACAGTATGGCAAATCTTAGCGTCTTGATTCTACGTTTTTGTTTAATTCACCAGAAGTACTACAAAGTACTGCATCCAAGTACACCAGAGACATACTGAAGAAAATGGAAGCCTGGAGAAGACCACTCTTTCACCCAAAAGAGTGCCATAGATAAATATATAGAATTTATATAGAGTGGCCTTCGGCCTTCTTCCTCTTCTAAGTTTTTAATGATACATTTAGTTTTTCACCTACCTTCTCTGCTCCACTGGGGCTATAAATTCATGAAGAAACTCATTGTAAAGGTTGTTGATCAGTTATCAGAGAATTGCAAGTAGTTTCTTTTGAGACACAGTCTCTGTGTAAAGTTGTAAGATAGGTTGAGGAACACGATTTCAGACTGAGTTTTCAGCCATTGGCATTGTTGTACTTGACTAGTATTGCTATTTAATATGACAAGCACATTTCTTTGGATCCTGATCTAAAGCAGCGGTAATATTTTCCTATATCTGTGTTTTAATTCATTTCATTTCGTTTCTATTGGCTTGCATCAGAATATTGGCATAGGATTTACCCTTGTTAGGTACCCTATGTTTCTGCTCTCCTTTCCATTGATGTTTTTCTTCTAAGTGTGTTATCTAAGAATTGATTTTAGCTAATTTAACCAGTGTAGTGGATTTTATTTCCTGCTCTCTGATGTATGAATTAAATGAATATGTTCTTAGATGTTTCTTGTTAAGGATTTAGCCGGAAGATTTGGGAACACTGGGGATTAGAGTTAGCCCTGTCTAGTAGGATCCTTGTGCGACCAGATGGTCTTTAACTTTGCGTCCTGAATTTGTGTTGTCTCCTCCTCTCCTACCATCCCATGTCACACTATCACCTTTAAGATCCAATGTTTTAGATGACTAGCCCAATTGAATGCCTGCCTATTGATTAGCAAGCAAATCCTTTCCTGACTCCATTGCCCAATGGTTTTGAATGCTCCCTGGAATACTTAACCTCTGCCTTATTCCTCTTTGCTCATCCTTGTCTTACATTGAACCCTTCTTTCCTGATAACCAGCAACCAAACAAACAATCAAACAAACAAACCTTGTGCCTATAACTAGCCTAACATCTTAAAACTTTGAGCTTCAAAGACATAAAATTGTTGCTTATATAGAGAGATCCCTCTCTGGACCTAGGAGGGCTATATCCTAAGGTCTGAAAGTGGTTTGATGTTGTCTCATGTTTTGGTCTTGCCAATCTGGCCAAAACATGGGAACCCCAACAGGTAGCTCTTGTGAAAGAGGTACCAAGTGGTAGGATACTTACACCAAAGAGCAGAGCCATATGGATGAAGTGTGCCCAGTGGAAATGTGGAGGATCCATAACCCACAGGTCCCAGGATCATTTCACAATTGTTGCTCTAGATGAACAAAGAGGTGAGCATGGGTGCATCATGATGGGATGGCATTTCTCTTAGCACTCATTATGTTCCCATTTCAGATTGAGTATGGTGGAATTATGGAGGAGCATCAAACATTCTTGTTGCTCAGATTTTGTTTTAATGTTGCGGGTGTTGGGAATATGTAATTTTAGCATATTGGTAAGAATAAAACTACAGAAGCAACATCGTTTCAACCAACTTTGGGATTCTAGGATCTAGCCCTCCTTAATCCGGAGAAGGATCTCTCCAATAAGTCCAAAGATGGAATTTTATTTAAAGTTTGGGGTAACGATATTAGGCTAGTTATGAAGGCCAATGATTTGTTTTTGTTTTTGGATGGTTGAGCATGATTTTTACTTGAGGGGAAAGTTCTAAGTGCAAAAATCTTCAAAAGTGAGAAGTTGCAATAAAATAGAACAACTTTGGCTGGAAAGATAGATATAACGTTGGTTTTTAGTCCATTGGGCTATGGAGTCATATCTGGGCTTTAATTGAGCAACAACATCAAGAGTGATCCAAGGGGCAAGTCATATATATCACAAGATTATTTGAGATTAGAGTGATGGAATGGAAATGATAAAGTGTTGAAGGGGTGGAAACTGATAATAATTTCACAAGGGATTTATAGTCAGTCCAAACAAGAAAATCCTTTTAAGTAACTTTTTAAAACCAACCAAGTGCAGGGCTAACCATTGACTTCTTGGGCAAGTCTGTATTAAAGCAGCTTAATTGAAAAACAATCCAGTAATCCACATAATTACTTTCAGAAAGTATGAAAACACATAAGAGAAGACAAAGTGTAACCTAAGATTAGATAAGTTACTTTTAAACCTAGTCTGCTTTCAGTCAACACCAAGGGAAACTTTCAGAATCTGCTTTTGGAGAAAAAACTAGGACCAGGGCACACCATATATTCCATAGTCATCTTTAATAAGCACAATAAGTAAAATAACTTTCAAGAACAATGTTTAAGGCAAACGGTAGGACGAGGGAACTCCAACATTCCTAACTACTTAACCGTATTAAATCATTCTTGAATAAACAATTTGGAGGAAAACATTAAGATAAATATTTTCAGTCAGAGAAGGTTACTGATATACAGTAGGTCCTAACTCTATAATTGTTGTTCTTTATCAGAGAATAGTGAACAATATGACATACATAGAAGGAAAACAATAACAAAGAAAGGGGCACTTCACGAGTGATATAGACCAAGATCCCAAGAAACAGCTTTTATATTGATGTCAAACCAGTTACAGTATTCAAGTCCAATGTTTCATTTCAGCAATCATCTTCACTATTCAGCCTAACTAATCTATCACAAGCAGAGCTCCAAGGGCCAGTGAACACTATTTACAATCAGGAGTTTGAGCTCAAATGTATTTCAAAGTTCTGCAACCAACAGTCTCTCATCTTCTACTGAGGTATTTATAGAAGAATGAGGAGGTGAAATCTAAAAAAAATATCTTTTAAGGCAATTAATACAGATTCAAGACTTCTCGGCCTTTTGAGGGGCTCGATGGAGAATTTTATAGGTGGACTACTGTACTAACTGTTTTACAATAAATATCAAAGTTCGGTGGGAGCTTTATTTGACTTTGAGGCTCTGTGTGCTGTGTGGAGTAACTCTGCAGATATTTCTGTATTTATTTCGTTGCAGCAGTAACTCCTCGGTTGCGTTGAGGAAAAATATATGATTCTGTAGTAAGTTCAGCCTCTGTTTGAATGCTTCGAGGCAACAGGTGGCTCTCTTGGTAGCTGAGGAATCAATTCGCCTCATTTGAAGTGGTGGAAGCCTTTCTGTCAGTGAAACACTTATGATTTTCTGTTGACTGTGTTTTAATCCAAGGAATTAAGCTTTTGATAATCATTATTAGCCATAATTCCCCAGATCCATCTTCAATTCTTCATCTGTTGTGCTTTGTCTTCAAACTTATACTCTTTAACTATTCTTCTGAATAAAACAGTGTCTTGTCGATGTGCAGGGCCACACAGGCCATTTTACGTGTTTTATCAATGCTCATGAAACATTGATAAATCATTGAATTTAAACTTGTGAATGGTTCTTTTTAATAGCTCTAAGGTGTAGGAAACGTCTTTCCCAACCCTCGGCTTTCCTTCATTATACAATGGAAAACCATTAAAACACCTGCAAAACACAAAAACGATTAAGAAATCCTGCGTTTTTTGGGTTAAACTGCTTAGAAGGCGAGGAAAAAATTGCAGTTGTTGGATCTGGACACGTGGAAGGTCCAGATATAATCGGGGAATCGCAATCGGCGGGAGGAGGAAAAGGGTGCGATGAGAAACTCTGATGCGATTGCACAATTGGGAGGGCGGAGGCGATTAAGCGATGGCCGTTGGATTCAAGGATCAGATCAACGAGGGGGAGCGAATCAGAGGAACAGCAATCAGGGGAAAGAATAAATGCATGCGATGGAAAACTCCGATGCGATTTAAGCGCTGGCCGTCGATCTACAGATCAGATCAACGACGGAGAGTGAATCGGAGGGTTTTTTAAGTGGGGGCAATAATTGTGATCGGAGTTAATGAGGACCGTTGGATCATGGAAGGCGGAGAGGAGATCAACGGCGGATAACCAATTGGGGATTGGTAATCGGGGGGAACAAATAAACGCACCCAATGAAAAGTTGCGATGCGATGTAGCGCAGACCGTTGATCTGAGGGTCAGATCAACGGTGGAGAATGAATCGGGGGATGGCTAATCGGCAGGAGCAAACAAGTGTATGCGATGGAAAACCTCGATGCGATTGGGCGCTGGCCGTTTGATCGGCTTACAATCAATGGTGGAGATTAGTTCTTAGAACGAACCAGCGGAAACCCTTATAATATACCAAAACCCAAAGTTTTTAATACAAACAAAGGTTTAATGGATCGGGGCGGAAATAAAAAATATATAAAGGATAGGCGCCCACCTACGGGGCCTTTGGATATATGGAACGCAAAGGGCCCGGGGCTTAGTACATCAAAGTCCAATCGCAATCGGAACTGCGGGCCTAGTGTTTCCAATCAACCCATTGTGAATTCTCCGATCGCGATTGCGCGATCGGGTCTTTTTAATCTACCCATTTTTCATATTTTTCAATGGAATTTGATGGTTTAGGGATAGTTAAAAAATGGGTTTTTAACTATAGAAAAGTGATTTTCATAAATGGAAGAAGAGGATTTATGAAAACAAGGGAGTTTATATGAAGAAAAAGGGGAGAAAATGAAGGTTTGAGAAGGGGGAAAATGAAGGTCTTTCAGCAGTCTTTCACTTGGAATCAGCAGAATTTTCCGAGTATAAAAAGGAAATAGTAATGAAGATTTTTGGAAAAAGGCATGAGGCCTTCAAGGAGTCTTCAAGGGCCAACAATTTTAAGTAATAAAATTTTTTCCTTGGAGGATCAAAAAGTCTTAGCCACCTTTTGGTATAATCAAATATTATAGGTGGCTAACAGCGGGAGCAAGAGGAGGCACTAGCATAGTGCAAGAGGATTTCTCTTTGATCTTGGATGCCCAAGCAACACCTTCTTCATGGGAGGAGCTCTACATTTGCAGCAACATCATGGGAGGAGTCTCTGGAAATATTCATTTCAAAGAGGGGAGCTTTGAGATGACAGTGGCCCTACTCCAAAGGCCAACAATGTTGTCACTTGAGAGCTTAAGTTACTTGATGTACTTTGGAGGCATGTAGGTGAGGAGCATGAAGGAGTAATGGAGGAGAGCACTCCTTACTACATTTTGAATTTCTTGGCTTGGTTGCACAAGCACAAGAAGAATGATCTACATGCAGTATTTATGGGTTCTTATTTCATGCATTTTCATGCATATTTTTCATTGATGGAGGATTCCACTTGGGAGGGCATCTTAATGGTTTCATATCAGCATATGGATAGATGCATAGCCCAAGAGATGATGAGATGGTTGGCACAACTGCTCCCCTACTATGTTGCAGTAAGGGGGACTTTTCACTTGAGCCATTTCAGCTCAAAGGCCAAAGTACATGATGAGGGAGGTAACTATTTGTGACATGCTTTACACTCTCTTATATTTATGAGAATCATATCATATCAATAAGGATCCTTCCTTCTTGCACATTGTGTTTTGTTGTACTTATGGTTCATTGCAGCAAAATGATGGTCATTTCAGCAATGGGTTGTGGGGGAAAGCCACATGGATTTTGGTGTGCACCCTTGGCACCAAAATGTGTTTCCATGATCACACCTTGCAGGATGAATGTGGTAGAAAAAAAGTGGCTGAAAATACAGTTTTTTCATCATATATTGAGGTAGAGAAATGATTCCCTATGATGGTTCCATGCATGGGACCATATTTTACCTCCTTTCTCTCATAATTTTATGCTTCCATATGTTTTTGGTGGAACGCTGTTCAGAGGAAGCACTGTTTTGAAGGAGGAAAATAAATTGAAGATGCCCATTGGGAGGGTGATTCTCCCTAATTTTCATGTTTTATGTTTCAGGAGAAGCAATGGGCAGCCCATGATTTCCAAACTTCATCTATTTCCTTCATGTGGAAGGAGCTATTTGGAGAGTTTGAATTTTTGGAGGAGCCACTTCATGGTTTTTATGTTTGATGGGGTGGCTTGTGTCTCTTTTGAAGACCATTTAATTTCAGCCATATATTAGCAGCAGCCCCATATGTATCATGAGGAGGGAGTGACTCATTGGGTGGATGTCCCCTTTGGTAGAGAAGACCTCCATTCGTTTGCAACAACATGCTCCAAGGGGGGGTATGGAAAATGATATGCTCACCATGTTTAGCCATGTGTTTTTCCATGAGGTGAACCATATGATTTTTTGGATGCCATATGTTGATGAATTCCAACTCATCACATATGAGAGGATTTGGGCTAGCTTGATTTGCAGTGTTGGAGGAGAGATCCTTGGGGATGTAGACTTCATCTTGCCTCTTGAAGGCAACACTATTGCAGCCCAAGTTTAGCTTTCACTCCACATTCATCATAAGTGGAGAAGAGGACAGTGTGGGGTAGGCTATGAATCTTACCAAGTTCAAGAATTCATCCCACCTATTTCTCATGAGCACAAGGTGGAGGGGTACTTTCAGGAGTTGCCTAGTTAGAGGGTGACTCATTTTGCTTGGTTGATTGCTTGGGGATGGAGGATCTACATGAGGATATTTCAGACTCCATGCCTTGATTTGAGGACTTTTTGAAGTTCATCCTTGCTCTTGCTTGAGGACAAGAAATTTTTGGGAGGGGAGGACTGTAATGTTCCAAATTTTGCAATAAAGTATTTGGAACATTAATATTGCTCTTATTTTAATAAAAGGAATAAAATGGGTGAGGGATCCCATGTAGAAACTCAATAAACACTCCTAAGGTGAAAAAAGTCACTTAAGTGGCTTAATTTGGTAGCCCCAAGTGTGAAAAGGGCCAAAATCAAGTGAGCTAGGCAATGGTTGACCAAGTCAACAATGTACCCAAGGAGGGGAAGCTTGCACAGGAAGATTGCATAGTTGGATGGAGGGAAATTAAAAATGGGAGAAACCCTAATGTGAGTGGGGTCCATGGCAAGGAAGAATTCCTTGTATAAAAGATGAAGGAGAGCCATTTTTCAGATTTCATCTTTGGAGAAAGAATTTGAAGGTTGAATATCTCTTCAACTTTGTGCTGTGTTAGCCCCCCTATGAAATTATTGTCAAGCAAGCTGGGGGCTAGTTTGTTTTGGAGCCTTCAAGGAATGCCTTTCCCCTGAAAACCCATCTTCCTTGAAGCCTCTTGGTGCTATGCCCAATATAGATCTCCTCTGATGAGCCATTTCTCAAAGTCCCCTTGTTTCCTCTATTTCTCCTGTCAATCCTCTAAAATCTCCAAAAATTCCCCTTCAAATTCTACCCATGTCTTTGGTTTAGCCTGATTTTCTATCTATCTTCCTATAGTTACCCTAATAATGCTTCAGAATGCATTAAAATGGCCTTAAACCCCACTCTAAACCTTATATCAGGCCTAGCCCCTCTTCTGATAGCCCCGCGCTCCTTTACCGTCCATAGAACCCGGCGCTGTGACTGAGTCCCAACATTGAAAGGTGCTCATCATATTTTTTCATCGGGCACATCCTCGACCGTCGATCTTGAAAAATCGGATGGCCATCATTCGATCTATAGCTCTCCGTGATTTCCCGTTCATTTCCTACGTCATGCCATCGCCATCCATTTTACGTTGATCTAATGGTTCGGAGCCTACCCGCCCAGTGGACCCCGTCGCGCACTGTGCCCAAACCACTGGTTCCCATCACACCGCCTTCGTGCGGTAGGTGGTTTTTCTCGAGAGCCTAGCGATCCCACTCAGCGCCCGACACCTGTCTCCTGTACGACAGCAAAACTGCCCTCCCATCGCGTGTTAACGTTCGGTACAGGACGCGCGGTGATATTCGCGTCAGCCGTCGGATCTGCATCGGATCATCCAACGGTCATTCGTCAATGAAGCTGCATAGATTTTAACTCATGACCTCCATACCTCTAGCCCACTGTCTATTCTCCTCCATCGTTGATCCCCACCGCGATCGACGGTCCAGTTTTGCTCCTCCGCCGTTGACCGTTCCACTGTCTCCTGTTTCGCCACGTCATCTCCATGTGTACCCTCCGTACCTTCGTCCATTCCATTACATATAATCAGTTCATTTTCGTGTCTTTTAATGATTTTCATTCGTTTTTTCGCTCTGCAGACCACCACCATCCACTAGAGAAATTTTTCACCATTTCCCCGCAATCTCCCTCCATCTCATCATCTGCACAATCGTGCTCATTATCCACGTCATCCGCCACCCCATCCATTGTTTTCTTCACGGTTTTCGTGTTTTGCAGGGTTGTAAATGATAAAGGACCACCAGGACGCGCAGTCTCCATTACAGCGATGGAGAAATCAAGGAAGATCATTTACAGGGGCAGAATTTATGAGCAAAAACTCGAGATGGTGAGGACAGGACGTTCATTAAAGAGAACAGGGTTTAGAACTCTGTGAAAAAAACTTCTAAGAGCCATTAAAGCTCGAGCTAACCTGACAAAAGCAAAGATGAAGCAGCAGAGTGTTTCAGTACAAAGCAAAGAGGCTTAAGGCACGCTAATGAAGATCTTGAGCCTTAAATCAGCGGTTAAGAAGCAAAGAACCGGTTTGAAGACCCCGAGGACCAATCAAAGGATCCTGAGCACAAGTAAAAGGTAATATCAAGGTTTATTCATTAGCAGAATGTTTTTCTTCATCAAGTATAGGTCGCCCATACAGCGTTTATTATGCACCGTGTCCCTGAAGTAATTTCCACCCTAACAGTAGTTCAAAGCAATTAGAACATTTATGTATCAAACTTCTCAGTGGTTCATTTTCCTTTTGTTTATGCACCACAAGTACAGCACCACAGCCAAAATATGTCAAAATCATATCCGAGAAGATCACTCTTTCACAAAAGAAGCGACAGAGATCAAATACTCAGCATTCAAACAGAATGGGTTTCGACCCTCCATTCATTTCTGTGTTTAATGTTACATTTAGTGTCCACCTACCTCCTCAGTCGATCTTCTGTTCATCCTCTGCGATAAAACACAGAAGGAAATTATTGTAAAGGTTGTTGATGAGATATTAGAGAAATGCAAGAATTTTCCTCTTGAGACAAGTTCTCTGTGTAATATTGTAAGATAGGCTGAGATTTGATGTATTCAAACTGAATGTTCAAGCTGTGGGCAATGATGTACCTGATTGGTGTTGTTTTAATATGACAAGCATATTTCTTTGGATCATGTTCTAAAGCAGCTGGTGATGTTTTCCTATCTCTGTGTTTGATTTCATTTCATTCCATTTCTACTGGCTCGCATCAGAAGTTTGGCATAAGATTTACCCTTGATAGGTACCTTATGTTGCTGCTCTCCCAGCCTTTTATGTTTTCTGCTTATATGTGTATCTGAATATTGATTTCAATTGATTTAACCAGTGTATTGGATGTCATTGCCTACTCTCTGATGTATGAATTGAAGAAATCTATGTTTAGATGTTCTTGCTAGGATTTAGTTGGATGAGTTGAGAACACTGGGAGGTCTAGACCATGCCTCTGCCTCACTAGGATCTTTCCATCTTATTTAAGCCTTTCTAAGATCCCTTGTCTTGCCTCTGATTTTGTCCAAGTAGGTCTGGAGTTAAATGACCTCTGACCTGATCTATAGACAGAATTGGATGGTTCTTCTCGTTCATTTTCAGTCCTTAATGTCCCTTTCTGAATGTCATCTTTAAGATCCAAATGCTCTGGATGACTAGCCCAACTGAAAGCTTGCACATTGAACACAAGTAAATCCTCTCTTGACTCCATTTCCCAATGGCCTTGATGTTCTCTGAGTTATCTACCTTTTCCTAGTTTCCTCTTTGCTCATCCTTGTCTTATATTGGACCCTTCTTTCCTGATTCCCAACAACCAAACATAAATAAAAAAACCATGTGCATATAACTAGCCTAAAATCATAACCCAGAGCCTCAAAGACATACACTTTGACTCATATAGAGAGATCCCTCTCTTGTCCTAGGAGGGCTAGATCCTAAGGTCTGAAAGTGGTTCTATGTTGTCTCATCTTTTGGTCTTGCCAACCTGGCCAAAACATGGGAACCCCAACATAATGGTGACCATACTGGGGATCGAACCCAGAATCTCTGGTTAGGTTGGTATTTAAACATGCCCATTCACGAATCAACCTCTTTACCATTTTTGGTGTTCTCCCATACTCTTAGACAGAGCCTAGAAAGGGCCAGATAGCCTCCGGATCTCATCCTCTTCCAGAGGTGACATATCTGGTAAATGCCCTCCCAGTCAATCTCTGGTTAGAGTTTGCTGTGTTTTCGAGATATCCTTCAAAAGAGACATCTTGTGAGCACTGTGGTGGATAGTGTTCCCCCTTGAAACATCTTTAAAATTCCACCTGGCGACTCCATAGTTCCTAAAAGATCAAAGACTCCACTGGTGATCAGTAGGCCTGCTGGTTATCTTGGTTTCACATAAGACTCCACTGGGAGACCTGCCTTCATAGAAACACCAACCACAGTAGAAGTAACAAGTAGGGTTAAGCTGCTTGGCTAGGAAACAATATTCTGGCTTTTAGAACCATTCACACAAGAGCTTATCCTGACCCTGACCCACCTGAAATAGTTGAAAATCCGGAGAGTATCCTCATGGGAGCTCCTGCACCCAAAGGACCAACTATTTCCAGTCACATTCATAGAGATAATTCTGCACCAGAAGACCTAGCAGCTCTATCACACTTTCTCCCTGACCTAGACCTACCTAATAAGCTACCAAGAACTAGGTCATTCAATAATCTAGACCAGCCAGACCTTAAGTTTCACGGATCACCATCTCATAGTGGTCAACACACTAGGAACAGAGGAACCCCTCCGTCTACACCACCTGATATCCAATTATTTCAAAACTTGGGGTTCTCCCATCCTAGATCTACTCAACAGACTTCTGCTGGTCCTAATATCCTTGTTATCCATATACCAACTGCTCAAGCCAACCCTGTACCTCATCAGAACATTATCATGGCAGCTTGGTATGCACCTTTACTTTTACCTCAGCCCTTGTTACCCTTACCCAATGATTATCAATCAAAAATCCCACACTTCACTGCTAAAGAATGAATCACAGCTCAGCAACATGTGGATAAGATGGAGGATTCTTTTGACTATATGGAAATTTATGATGAAACAATCAAAATGAGAATCTTTGCCCAAAGCTTAGGGGGTGATGTGAAGAAATGGTTTAAAAGCTTACTCCCTGGCAGTATCCAAAATCTCCCAGCATTATATCAGACCTTCATAAACAAATGGGAAACTAGGGAAAATCCTTGCCAAATCCTAGTAGAATACATGAGCCTTAAAAGGAATGTGGGAGAAAGTGTCCATGATTACACCACTAGATTCAACAACATTTACAATGCTCTCCCTCCACATATGAAACCTCCACAATGTATGGCCCTAGCAAAATACCCTGATGAGTTTGATGCTGACATGGCCTATGAGCTTAGGGATAAATAGTACACCACATTGGAGCAGAAAGGAGCGGTGAACATAGAGGCAAACCTGATTGAGAAAAGAGCAAGACTAAGATCTGAGAAGCGGGTGACATATAGGGATGACACTGTAGCTTCCACATCAGACCCAAATTATGATAGATTATCTAAAAATGTGGATAAGCTATAGGAAATGATGGAAAAAATGGTTGTCACGTTCAGTAACCAAAATAGAACCCAAAACCAAAACTAGAACTTTAAAAGAAACAACAATGCTCCCAACAGACAAAAAGAATCAGATCAAAAAGTTATTCCCCCATTCCAAAAATTTCTTGATGAGGATGAGGGAATCATAGAGGAGTCTGGAGGGAATGTGATAAACATGTTTGAAACAGAAGACTCAGTCCTTAACTGTGATTCAGAGGAAGATCAGCCCTCACCTTCACACTGGGATGAGGAACGGTTAGAAACTGAATATTACAGATTGGGATTTGAAAATGCCATGTTGCAGGTCAGAGAACAATATGAACTTAGGAGCAAAAAGAACCAAGAAAATTCCAAAAATGAGGTTCCTGGGGTTACCATCAAGAAAAGACCTGATAAAAGTTCTAAAGCATCTGCTGTAAATAGCAAATCAGCAGCTGAAAGTTCTGGGAAAAACAAAGAAAAAGACAACCAAAACGCTAAAAAACAAGGCAACCCACTAGCAATACTAGCACTTTAGTTAGTACTCCTGATATAACTGTTCCTAACCCTGTACATAATGAGAAATCACAAAATGATTCGGTCACCGAGGTGGCTAATAAAACAGAGTCGAGCATTTCCAAGAGTCAATCCACTTTCAATTTAGAGAGTGAGATTGCAAAAATTAAAATCTCTGTACCATTATCTGAGCTGGCCACTCAGGGTGTATATAAAGGACAAATTTTGAAAGCGTTGAATCTGGGCGAAAACAACGACATTGTGAATTTGAGTGATGATCAACTTGCCCTCCTGTTTGGTCCAAATATTCAGGGAAAGTTTCAGGAAGGGGTAGTTCCACCTTTTTATATTAGTCTCAACATTCATGAAAAAATACTTCACAACGCCATGCACGATTCTAGAGCCTCACACAATTTAATGCCTAAGGTGGTGATGGAAAGACTAGGCCTAGAGATAACCCGCCCTTACAAAGATTTGTATTCGTTTGACTATAGTAGAGTAAAATGCCTAGGTCTGATCAAAGACTTGTGTGTAAGCCTCACCCAGATTCCTGCTAAGTGTATGGTCATGGATGTTGTGGTGGCAGATGTGCCACCTAAGTATGGCATGCTGCTATCTAGATCGTGGGGAGCCAAACTGCAAGGAACAATGTAGATGGATGGCTTGTACGCCACTATCCCTATATTTGGCCAACTTAGAAGACTGTATAGAGAGTCCCAGATGATATTCCTAGTTAGTAGCCCCGAGAAACCTGAAAATTCACCACTATACTCTGTACACACAGACCTGGATTCTTTCATTCTCCATAATGACCCATCCATAGGAGAGCCAGCGTTAGAAAACAGAAACACAAACAATAACATAGAGCCCATGGACTTTAACATAATGGCTACCCTAGAAGAATACAATGAAGAATACTATGGGCAAGATACTGAAAGTGAAACTCTGAGTGAACCTGAACCAGAATCAGAACGTGAACAGCAAGATAGCCAACTCTCTGAACCCCACACATGTCATGAAGAACAAAACAACCCGCAACCTAGTACAGATCCTGTAATGCAACACAATGGCGAACGAGCTGTAGGGAGGGAAAGAATGACGAAATGGAAAATGAACCCCTGTGGGAAATGAATTTCGATGGATCTTGTACTAGGAAAACTGCTGGAGCATGGGTGTGGGTGCGTAACATGGAGAGTGATTATGCGGAGAGCCACGCTGCCAATCTACACTTCAAATGCACAAATAATATTGCAGAATATGAAGCTCTCATCCTGGGTCTAAACCTGTTGAAGAAATTAGGAGCCCATAGGATAGCTGTGAGAGGAGACTCAGAGTTAGTTATCAAATAGGTGAATGGTGAATATATAGCGAAACACCCCGGACTAAGGGTCTAGAGAAATGACGCAGTGGATTTGTTGAAAACCTTTGTAGAATATGAATTGGTGTTTGTTCCTATGAGTCGAAACGTTATTGCTAATGGATTATCTTGCCTAGCCAGTTCTTATCCTAGGACTCTGGCTGACACACAGATCATCATTCAGACCTTATTTAGACCTGTTGTGCCAGACAACGAAAAATACTAGCAGGTCTTTGAAGGAGACAAACAGATTGAGGATTTTCTGGTGGGCAGAAATGAGTTTGAATTTTCTGATTCTGACTCAAAATCTAATGACAACTTCCCAAGTGAGGATCACCCAGATGAGCAAGCAACACCCTGTAACATAAAGATAAACACCCTGAATGAAGAAACTGGAAGTGCAACCACAAAATGTGAAAACACAGATAGTGAGGAAATGGAGGTGCTGCAGGCCAAGGGCAAGAATGTACCCAGAGGCCTGGCACCCCTTGAGGACCTTTTTGACTTTGATGACGTGGCAAAAAAGCCCACTATAGAACATGCAGACTTAGATATAGAAGAATGCAACATAGGCACTCAAGATAAGCCCAAAATGATTAAACTGGCTAAGTCTATACCTGCAGACATGAAGAAAAAATACGTTCACCTGTTTAAGGAATTTATTGATGTGTTTGCATGGAGCTATGAAGACTTAAAGGCCTATGACACCAACATCATAAAACACAAGATACCCTTGAAGGAAAATCAGAAGCCTTTCAGACAAAAACTCCACAGAATCAATCCAAAACAATTGCCTGTCGTTGAAAAGGAGATTAAAAAGATGTATGATGCAGACATAATAGTTCCGGTGAGGTTCTCTGATTGGGTATCAAACTTAGTGGCTATGAGGAGGAAAACAGGGGAGATCACACTGTGCATAGACTTTAGAAACCTCGACAGAGCCTCCCTGAAAGACAACTACCCTTTGCCTAGAATGGAACATATCCTACAGAAGGTAGTGGGCTCTAAGAGAATCTCCCTGCTTGATGGTTTTTCAGGATACAATCAAGTTCTTGTACTCCCAGAAGATCAACTCAAAACAACGTTTACACTCCTTGGGGTACATTCATGTATGTGAAAATGCCTTTCAAACTGATGAATGCTGGGGCTACCTTCCAGAGAACGATGGATACAGCTTTCTTAGATGAGATAGGACACTTCATAGTTATCTACTTAGATGACTTGACTTTCTTTTCTAAAACTGAAGAAGAACACCTGAAACACTTGAGGAAAGTATTTGAAAGATGTAGAAGGTACGGTCTATCATTAAATCCTAAGAAAAATATTTTTGGGCTGCAAGAAGGTAGACTTCTTGGCCATATTATATCCGAGAAAGGGATCAGGATAGACCCACAAAGAGTTGATGGGATACTTCAGATCACACATCCAAGAAACATCAACGAGTTACAGTCCTTCATTGGGAAGATCAATTTCCTTAGGAGATTAATTCCCAACCTAGCTGAGCACCTTAGGAATTAAGTGGACTGTTGAAGCTAAGAAAGCTTTTGAGTCGGTAAAACTGGTGCTCACTCAAGACCCTATCATGCTCAGTCCAGATTTCTCAAAAGATTTTCTAATCTTTTCATTTGCCTCTGAACACACAATAGCTACTGTCTTACTACAGAGAAACACAGAGGGAATGGAATAGCCTATTTCCTTCTTCAGCAAAGCTTTAAGAGATGCACCCTTAAAATACAACATCATGGAAAAACATGCCTATGCCCTGGTTAAGGCCTTAAAAGACTTTAGGGTGTACATTCTGCATTCTCACACCATAGCCTATGTTCCAAATGTAGTGGTCAAAGATATCTTGTCCCAAGACCTTGATGGGAAAAGGGGAAAATGGATTGCTACTATCTTAGAATATGACCTTCAAATAAATCCCACCAAATTGATCAAAGGTCAAGGCCTAGCCCAATTAATGGCTGAATCTAATCTGCAGGCCCTTGACATTAACATGGTAAATTCCTTGGATGAGCAGGAAGGATTGCCTGACCCCACTATTGAGGAGTCGTTTCAAAACTCTCCTTGGTACTTTGATATCCTTTATGTGCTCACCAACCTCAATTTCCCTCCAGAACTGTCCAAAACTAAGGCCAGATTCATAAAGCTAAGAGCCAGAAATTACTGCATCCTGAATGAAAACCTATACTGGAAGAATCCAAATGGCCTATTGCTGAAATGTTTGCCTAAACCTGAAGCTGAAAGAATTAAACAGGAATTCCATGCTGGGGAGTGTGGAGGCCACCTGAGTTGGAAAGCTACTGCAAACAAGATACTCAGGGCTGGATATTATTGGCCCACTCTCTTCAATGATGTGCATAAAATGGTAACTACCTGTCATAAATGCCAAATCTTTGAGGGCAGGAAAAAGCTTCTTTCCCTCCCTTTGCAGCCTATCACTGTAGAAGGTTCCTTCATGCAATGGGGCCTGGATTTTATTGGAGAAATTCACCCCTCTTCTTCTGGGCAACAAAAATGGATCCTAACAGCCACAGACTACTTCACCAAATGGATAGAGGCTATACCCACTAGGAATGCCACTGATTCTGTCATCATTAGGTTCCTAGAAGACTTCATCCTATCTCGGGTTGGCTGTCCAAGGAAAATAATCACTAACAATGTTGCTGCTTTTGGATCCAAGAGAATGGTTGATTTCTGTCACAAGTATGGAATAACCCTTGGTCATTCAACTGCCTATTACCCTCAGGGTAATGGACTAGCTAAATCATCCAACAAAAGCCTAGTGAACATCATCAAGAAGCTGTTAGAAGAGAACAGAAAGTCATGGCACAAAAATTTGGTGCATGCTTTGTGGGCGGATAGGCTCACAACAAAGAAATCCATTGGCATGTCACCATTCCAGCTTGTCTATGGAACCGAAGCAGTTTTTCCTACCAGCCTAGGAGTGCCAGTGATTAAGCTTGTCCAGGAGATTCAGATAGAGGAAAACAGTATGGTGAGAAGAATTAATGAGACAATCCATCTTCAGCAAACGAGGGAGAAGGTTTATAGTAGAGTTGTTCGAGTCTAGGAAAACATAAAGAGGCAGTTTGACAAAAGAGCCAAAGCTTCAGATTTCAAAGTTGGGGACAAGGTTCTGAAATGGGATTCAAGGAGAAAGGACAAAGGTAAACATGGAAAGTTTGATATTTTGTGGCGAGTTCCATATATTATCCAAGCCACTGTGGGTCCTAATGCATTTTTCTTACAAGAACTTGATGGTACAGAGCTATTTGGGGGTCTTGTCAATGGCAGGATGCTCAAGCATTACTTCTGTTGATTTTCATTTCCAGTTTCCATTTCCATTGTACATACCATTGCAGATCTACTTTCAAGAAAATAGAGAAAAATGTTTCAAAAAATAGAAACAAAGGAGAGGTTCAGACACGCTCAAAACATGGACCTCTGAGGCACAAAGATACCCCACCTTAGTACTAGTCCATACAGGAACTAAATAAGTTGGTCCTAACACGCTCAAAACCTAGACCAGCAAAGGAAAAGAAGAATCAGCTCTAACCTGCCTAAAACCAGAGCTAATAGGAGAAAGAATTGACTCTAACAAGCTCAAAACCTGAGTCGCGAAGAAAGAAGGATGTCCTAAATTCTAGATTTCAAGCCTTCAAAGTTTTTCTTCAATGCTCAGCATTTCAATCCATAGCAAGTCAGACAGTTTAATCCTGGCTTGACTGTTTTTCAATTTTTGTCGTAGAATATAGAGAAGAAGACTGCTGGACATTTTAATCCTAGTAGATATTAGAATAGGTAGAGAATCAAATGAGACCAATAGTATAACCTAGCCTCATGGAGTAATAAGGGTATAATTAGAATAGGTTTGTTTATGTTTTCATGAATAAATGATGTAAAGAGTTTGCCAGTTCAAATGCACCCAAAGGAAAATTGTTAGGACTGTAGTTTGGGTAGGTAGATTGGTTGGGAAAATGTTTCTGCTGATTTGTGTGTCTAACATATTGTGGCAGCTGAAAATTGAAGAAAGAAAGGGATGTGCCAAGCAGCAGGCACCTGGCCTACTCCAAAGATCATTTATGTTTTCTTGACTCCTTCAAGAAGAAGCCATCCCCATGTGGAGCCACTGTTAGCCCCCCTATTAAATTCTTGTCAAGCAACCTGGGGGCTAGTTTTTTTTGGAGCCTTCAAGGAATGCCTTTCCCCTAAAAACCCATCCTCCTTGAAGCCTCTTGGTGCTATGCCCAATACAGATCTCCTCTAATGATCCATTTCTCAAAGTCCCCTTGTTTCCTCTATTTCTCCTGTCAATCCTCTAAAATCTCCAAAAAGTCCCCTTCAAATTCTACCCATGTCTCTGGTTTAGCATGATTCGCTATCTATCTTCCTATCGTTACCCTTATAAGGCTTCAGAATGTGTTAAAATGGCCTTAAACCCCACTCTGAATCTTATATCAGGCCTATCCCCTCTTCTAATAGCCCCGCGCTCCTTTACCGTCCACAAAACCCGGCACTGTGACCGAGTCCCAACACTGAAAGGCACTCATCGTATTTGTTCATCGGGCACATCCTCGACCGTCGATCTTGACATATCAAATGGCCATCATTCGATCTGCATCTCTTCGTGCTTTCCTGTTCATTTCCTACGCCATGCCATCGTCATCCATTTCACGTTGATCTAACGGTTCGGAGCCTACCCACCCAGTGGACCCCGCCGCGCACTGTGCCCAAACCACTGGTTCCCATCGCACCGCCTTGGCGCGGTAGGCGGTTTTTCCCGAGAGCCCAGCGATCCCACTCAGCGCCCAACACCTGTATCATGTATGACAGCAAAACCGCCCTCCCATCGCGCATTAACGTTCGGTACAGGCCGCGCGACGATATTCGCGTCAGCCGTCGGATCTGCATCAGATCATCCAACGGTCATTCATCAATGAAGCTGCACAGAGTTTAACTCATGACCTCCGCACCTCCAGCCCACTGTCCGTTCTCCTCCACCGTTGATCCCCACCGCGATCGACGGTCCAGTTTTGCTCCTCCGCCATTGACCGTTCCACTGTCTCCTGTTTCGCCACGTCATCTCCACGTGTACCCTCCATACCTTAGTCCATTCCATTACATATAATCGGTTCATTTTCATGTCTTTTAATGATTTTCATTCGTTTTTTCGCTCTGCAGATCACCACCATCCACTAGAGAAATTTGTCACCATTTCCCCGCAATATCCCTCAATATCATCATCTGCACAATCGTGCTCATTATCCACGTCATCCGCCACCCCATCCATTTTTTTCTTCACATTTTTCTTGTTTTGCAGGGTTTTAAATGATAAAGGACCGCCAGGACACGCAGTCTCCATTACAGCGACGGAGAAATCAAGGAAGATCATTTACAGGGGTAGAATTTATGAGCAAAAACTGGGGATGGTGAAGACAGGACGTTAATTAAACAGAACAGGGTTTAGAACTCTGTGAAAAAACCTTCTAAGAGCCATTAAAGCTCGAGCTAACCTGGCGAAAGAGGAGATGAAGCGGCAGAGTGTTTCAGTACAAAGAAAAGAGGATTAAGGCACGCTAATGAAGATCTTGAGCCTTAA
Organism: Pinus albicaulis; assembly: GCA_034641835.2. Taxonomy (NCBI): domain Eukaryota; kingdom Viridiplantae; phylum Streptophyta; class Pinopsida; order Pinales; family Pinaceae; genus Pinus; species Pinus albicaulis. Next base: position 224,322,273 of record CM076575.1, read on the forward strand.
ATCAGCGGTTAAGAATCAAAGCACTGGTTTGAAGACCCCGAGGACCGATCAAAGGATCCTGAGCACAAGTACAAGGTAATATCAAGGTTTATTCATCAGCAGAATGTTTTTCTTCGTCAAGTACAGGTCGCCCATACAGCTTTTATTATGCACTGTGTCCTTGAAGGAATTTCCACCCTAACAGCAGTTCAAAGAAATTAGAACATTTATGTATCAAACTTCTCAGTGGTTCATTTACCTTTTGTTTATTCGCCACAAGTATAGCACCGCAGCCGAAATATGTCAAAATCATATCCGAGAAGATCACTCTTTCACAAAAGAGGCGACAGAGATCAAATACTCAGCATTCAAACAGAATGGGTTTCGACCCTCCATTCATTTATGTGTTTAATGTTACATTTAGTGTCCACCTACCTCCTCAGTCGATCTTCTGTTCATCCTCTACTATAAAACACAGAAGGAAATTATTGTAAAGGTTGTTGATGAGATATCAGAGAAACGCAAGCATTTTCCTCTTTAGACAAGTTCTCTGTGTAATATTGTAACATAGGCTGAGATTTGATGTATTCAGACTGAATTTTCAAGCTGTGGGCAATGATGTACCTGATTGGTGTTGTTTTAATATGACAAGCATATTTCTTTGGATCCTGTTCTAAAGCAGCTGGTGATGTTTTCCTATCTCTGTGTTTGATTTCATTTCATTCCATTTCTACTGGCTTGCATCAGAAGTTTGGCATAAGATTTACCCTTGATAGGTACCTTATGTTGCTGCTCTCCCAGCCTTTTATGTTTTCTTCTTATATGTGTATCTGAATATTGATTTCAATTGATTTAACCAGTGTAGTGGATGTCATTGCGTACTCTCTGATGTATGAATTGAAGAAATCTATGTTTAGATTTTCTTGCTAGGATTTAGTTGGATGAGTTGAGAACACTGGAAGGTCTAGACCCTGCCTCTGCCTCACTATGATCTTTCCATCTTAATTAAGCCTTTCTAAGATCGCTTTTCTTGCCTCTGATTTTTTCCAAGCAGGTCTGGAGTTAAATGACCTTTGACCTAATCTATAGATAGAATTGGATGATTCTTCTCCTTCATTTTCAGTCCTTAATTTCCCTTTCTGAATGTCATCTTTAAGATCCAAATGCTCTGGATGACTAGCCCAACTGAAAGCTTGCACATTGAACAAAAATAAATCCTCTCTTGACTCCATTTCCCAATGGCCTTGATGTTCTCTGAGTTATCTACCTTTTCCTAGTTTCCTCTTTGCTCATCCTTGTCTTATATTGGACCCTTCTTCCCTGATTCCCAACAACCAAACATAAACAAACAAACCCTGTGCATATAACTAGCCTAAAATCATAACCCAGAGCCTCAAAGACATAAAATTTGACTCATATAGAGAGATCCCTCTCTGGACCTAGGAGGGCTAGATCCTAAGGTCTGAAAGTGGTTCTATGTTGTCTCATCTTTTGGTCTTGCCAACCTGGCCAAAACATGGGAACCCCAACATGTTGCTTAGCACAAGAGGGATTCCTGTTTAGGAATTCCCTTCTCTTCCATGGGAGGCAATGGAGAGATTTTTCTTCATATTCCTCACATCTTGGCTTGAGTCCAAAGCAGTCATTTGTAGCTACTACATTATTCTTGCAGCAAGAGAACGCTGGAATTGCTATTGTTGCAGTGAGGGACTTGCATCATCTCACTTCCAGAGTTGCTATGTATAGGAGGGGTCATCTCTTTCTCTAGGAGATCAGTAAAGGATATCCTAGAGATTCTATTTCAGATTTTGGCATTTGGCCATATGTTTTCTCTCATGCCCAGCGCAGTCTCCTTCCCTTACAGCGTTATCTGCAGAGGTGGCTTGGACAAAGGGGTTCATTTTGTGCACTAGAGGTTGAAATCTTCAGTAAGGGGATCAGCCCCTTCACTTGGAGATCATTGGAGGAGGTACCATTTTTTATTGTAGCATATACTCCCTTCTCTGATGTTGTATTATATTTGAGTTGCAGCAGCTATACCGCAACTTCGGGATTTTCCAGTTTTATGTATTCTAGCCAATCCCTTGGAGGATTGATGTAATAATGTTTTCTGGGGTTGAGATCTTGCTCCCCCATCTTTATTTGAGCTCGTATTTCTATATCATCATATTTATATCAGTTTTCAGTCATTTTCTCCCATATACTGCGCAGTTATAGAGTAGCTGGGTCATGTAGCAGTGTATTCTCTTGTTTTATGTACACTTCCCCTTGAGGCTGATTGGAGCTCACCTTGAGAGGCATTTTCCTCAAGGAATTTGTATTACATTTGCTGCTGCAAATTATATATCATATTTTCACTCTTCTTAAATTGCATGAGGCATTATTTCACTGCTCTTACATATTGAAGTTTTAATACTGCTGAAGGGTTTCTCATTGAGCATTATTTCGGCATACTTGTTGGTGGGAGATATGAATAACCTGCTTAAGGTTATTTCTTTGAGATTATATTCTACAGGGAGTTTGTATCAGATATATTCTAAGGCATCCCAACATTTTATTACCTTATTTTCACATGGGCTTCCTTATACAGCATCCTCATGGATAGTTGTTGCAGAAATTCCTTGAAGGGAACTATTAGCTCTTGACAAGTTGTAATGGCAAAGTCTGCTAGTGGGCCAGGTAGCCTCTGGATCTCATCCTTCCTTGTGAAGGTGAAATATCCAATAAATTCCCCTACATTCAATATCTAAAATATTTCAGTTTTGATTGTTAATACTCCCAGAGTTGGAAAATAGGAATATCTCAAGATATTCCCAGCATTTCAGAAATTTCCCCATTTGGGATATTACACACTCCTCACATATTAATGTTGTTGAGTTGGTCAAACTTGACCTTGTCCACACATATTAGACCTTTTTCACACTTGAGGATGTTTGATCTAGTTATTAACATGATCCCTTTTCACATTAAGAGGGATATTATGCCTACTTAAGAAACTTATGGGCCTCCTTACCCATTCATTCATATAACTAGATGTTAAGAGAAAAATTAAAATTCCTATTAGCTGCATGCTAATTTAGGAATATTACAGTCTTCCCCTCCTAAATGTTTCTTGTCCTCAAGAAACTAAAAGGGTTCTGCAAAATCTCCCCTCCTCCTCTTGGGACCTCCATATCCAATAGTCTCCACCATTGCTTTACGTATTCTACAACAACTTTGTCTCCTAATGGTTCCTCTCAAGTTTGTAAGTTTGCCTTTGGTGGATAAACCAAATGGCTCTCATCATGAAAGAATGGAAGGTCTATATGGAAACCTTATTGTTGATCAATGGCCTCCTCAAGATAGAAGTGATGACAATCATGGGTGACTTCATTACCAATGAAGGGCTCCCATCTCCATGCTATCATCCAAATTAAATGAGTCGCCTCCCAGCCTAGTTATTCATAAAAAATATCCTCTCAAATTCGCATGAGAGGTATGTCCCAAGTGTTCCAACCAATCATATGGTCCACCTCATAAAGAGACAAGTGATCTACTATAGTATCCATATCATCTCCCACGCTCCCCTTGAAACATGTAGTGCAAAAAGTGTGGGAATTTTCTTCCCCCAAGGACACATCCAACCAATGTGTCTCTCCTCCAACAAACATAAGAACATCTTCAGCATATGGAATCATAAGCAAAGTCATGATAGCTGCCATATGTATTAAAGGAGAAGGACAGTGGTCCCTCATGTGCAACCAGCACATTTTTACTCCTAACTACCATAAGATATGTTATAACAAGTGTTTTTACCAACACTTGTTTGTTGCCCCATTCTTCTTACATGTTTGGAGAAGGTGTATGTTGGCTAGTGTTAATGAAGCACACCATGAATAATACAACATATCCACAAATTCTCTTAGGGAATGGTCAACATCTCCATTTCTCATGGCCCCAAGTAGCCCATGAAGCCCATAAGAAAAGGTGTCCCCTCTTGGAGCAAAGCCTTATACATGAGTTTTAAGAAAATACAAGCATATAGTAGATACATCATGATGTTCAAAAATACAATTCTTACCATACACTTGATTCAAATCAGTGAGGTAGCTCATGGATGAGCTCCCTCTCACACCCAATGAATAAGGGGGTGGTAATGATAACTCTTCCCAAGAGCTATATTCCTCCCCAACCAACAAATGATCTGTGCACTTCCTCATATGAGAGTGCCTCTCTTCATTGAAGTTTACCCACATGAATCCATCTAAGATAGTACGGTATGTTCTAATGAAACCAATGGGTTTAGAAAGCAAGATCTCATAGGATTCATTAAGTAGTTCATCCTTAAGCTTGGAGTCTCTAGTTAAATATATTTTATCATGAGAATAAATGACTCCCTCAACTACTTTATACCTCCTATCCATCACTTTCCCATCAAGAAACTTACATGTGAAGAGGTTCTTGGAATATTTCATCAAGAGTTGGGACCCACAATCTGGATCTACGCTCCCCAACAATGACAATTCTGTAGAAATATGAAATGCAGCCCTTGTCATAACATGGCTGTCCTCTTTGACATTCTTGATGCCAAAGTCACATGTTGGAGTACTATCAACTTTCGTTTGCTGCCTTTCTTGCAGCTCATCTTGCTCAAGACAAGATTGAAGCATATGGAAGTCAACTTCTCCCTGAATTTTTTTTTCCTTCCAAAACTTCCTTAATTTGGCCCATGCATGCAAGAGTGTTGATATCCTCTTGGTATGTTCAAAAATATTCTTTGTGTGTGAGAATATCATTGGCTGCCCCAAAGATATGGAGTGGGCATTTGACATCATATTCATGTCATCTGTAATCACCCAATTTTTTTTTTTAAAACATTGTATGTCTACACTATTTTTGGTCATAGTTTCAAGTAGGTCTAAAGTCACTTTTGTCTTGATAAAGGGTAGGTAATATTTTATTCAGTTTCAAAGGCCATTTTTCAAGTTCAAATAAAATTCTTTAATTTCATTCCATGATAAAAAGGTCATATCATTAATTTAGAGCTCATTTCATTATTTTTCAGTTCAAAATTCTATGATTAGCCACAAATCCACAATTTCGTAGTGCAGTCAGTTCAAAAATGGGTTTTTCACTATGAAAGTGCTGCTACTTTCGTAGCGCAAAGTGCGAAAAATACACTATGTGCTTACGAAAGCGCAGATTCTTAGATGTCATGTCAAGAAATCCAGGATTTGTCAAAAATCCGTTAAGAAATGATAAGGTAATGTTATGGTGAGTCAGTGAGAGGTCATATCCAAAGAACTTACCCATTTCATATACATCATCATCATGATAGGCATTTCATTCAGTCGTAAAAAGGGATTTCAAATTTGAAAAAATTGTCTAGTTCATTTATTCTGGTTTTTTTTCCCCACTCAACTTTTAAAGCTCTAAACATTATATTTAAACCTGTGGTTGTTCTATACCAAGTTTATCATTATAATCAATCAAGTGAGGTTGTTCATACAGATTCAAGTGAGGCTGTTCCATTTTCTCAAGCGAGGCAGTGCTACAGGTTCAGAAAAAAAGCATGGTTGAAGAGAAAAAGAATCACAGAGGAGGACATTGTTTGAGATTTGAACCTGAAAGTATGAGGGTTTTAGCTAAATATTCATCAGTAATGGATGCTTTCAGGAAAACAGATTGTTTGAAGTTTTGTGAAAAGTTACAAGGTGGGCATATTCAAGTGTCCAAAGAATTTGCACTTCATTTGAGTGGAACAAGCACAAAGGTCAGAATGTTAAACATAGCAGTCACACCTGAGATCATAGCTATGGTAACAGAAATAACAAGAGGTCAGGAATCTTGGTTTAAGGGCTTTAGGTTTGATATGGAATCATGCAAGGTATTTATGAAAAGAAAATATGTAAACATGGATCTGAACAATACAATTCCCAGAAATTGTATCAAAGATAACTATGCCAAAATTCTATTCAATATACAAAGATACTTCACATGCAAAGGCAGGTACTACAAAGTCTACACTTATCACTTCAAATTGCTGTTACATTTCACAGGTATGATATCACTAGATTTACCATTTCTTTTTATACAAAGTCTTGCCAAAATGGTTGACAAAGTTGAGATGAAATCTGATGGCCGTGAAACATCCCTATTTCACCATGGGTTGATTAAATTGTTAGTTTTGAATGAGCTTCAAAAAATAAATAGGGACTTGTCCTCCCTTTTTTTTATGAGTGGTTTTGATGTGGAAGCTCTAACCCCAGCTAAAAACACTAAGACAAAGGAAAATATCTCACCACCAGCAGAATCAAGTCAACTAGTGGCTACAAAGGCAAAGTGGTTTGTGAAATTGAAACCAAAAAAACAAGTGAAGAACTAGGTAGAGAAGACACTAAAAACTCCCTCACCTACAAAACAAAGGTTACATGGTAGCAAAGAAACTAAAAAAAAACAAGCAGCAGATAAGCAAGAAGTTCAGAGAATAACAAGGAGCTAAGCTACAACAACAATGGAAAAATCAGCAGTTTCAAGGTCAAGTGACAACCTAAGGTTGAAAGGAAACTTGGAAGATATAGTGCATGCAATAGACATGGAAGAATCATATATAGTACAAGCTGATTTCATAGGACTAACTGAAAGCAAACAGAAAAAGATAAAATCAGCAAATAAGCTGGAGTTTAAAAGTGAAAACACAACATTTGTTTTCCAAACTAGGAAGCCTGTGACTAGACATTGAAAAAGGCTCAAGGAACTTAACACAGAAGTTGAATAAACCTATGAAACAACTAAAGTTCCTGAAGAGGTAATTGATCTCTCCTTGCAAGTATCATTGCAAGCAGAAAACAAAGTAGTCACAACATAAGAAGAAATGACAAAGCATCAAAATATGGAGGAGAAGTTGATAACAACAAACCATGATATTTCTAGGTTGAAGAAAAGAACCAGAAAACATATCATTGAGAAAGAAAAATTCAAAAGAATGAAAGCTATTCGGGAAGGTCAAATAACCTCTAGATCAGATATCCCAAGCAGTGAAGAAAAATTCTTCACATGGACAGTCCCAACTATTAAGGAAGCAAAGTTTATGAGAGCGATCAACACTCATTTAAGAACTAGCAATAGAAATATAAAGAGCCAGGTGGAAGATATGCAGATACAGTTGAAAGAGTGTCAAGAAAAATTGAAAAAGTAGTGAAACAGAGTAACAAATATATAAGACAAACTCAGATGAAAAATGAACGTTAAATTTGATGAAGAACATATTTTCAGGCTTATTTTGTTGTAGGCTTTGAAACAATATCACTGTCCTTAAGTTTGAGAATCCCCTTATCACAAATTAAAAAAAAAAAAAATTCAACAAAACTGCTTACACATCAGTTTCGTAGCGCAGATAGTGCAAATTTGATGAAATGCACTACGGAATTGTTGAAGCAGTCATTTCATCATTTTTCATAGAAAATTTTGAAGGAATTTTTGTGAGTTTAGTTTTAAATCTTCTTGTGGGAATTTTTCAAGTGGAGATAAAGGCTATCATGAAAGAAAAAGATTGAAAATTGTTGAAGAAAGGAGCTAAAACCCTGCACTATGAAAAGCGATACGCAACTGTGCTGCTTTCGTAGCACAGGTATGTTTTTAGTTTTTTACACAATTTGAAACTAAAGTTTTGAATAAATGGCACAAGAAGAGGATATATGCACATGTTACAATTTTATACATGGACTGGCATCTAAATTGTGTTGTATAAATGGTCGAATGTGTCGAGATAGTCAGTGTGTATCAAAAACCTAAAAGAAGGAGACAATTTCACAGAACATGGGAGAACAACATGCTAATAATGTCATTAACATCAAGATTTGGAATCATCATCCAAGTTAGGCTTCATGGAAAATAAGAAAGTGGCATAAAGATGTAATGAAGACTAGATAAGGTTGTTAGGAAAGGTGAAGCTTTAGTCCTATGTGAATAGAGACTGTCATTAAATTTCTAGTGTCAATTTGTAATAAAACCCTATCATGTTTCATGATTAGGAAAGGTCTCAAACAATATGAATTTGATGTCTTTAGTGAGATAAGAGAATCTATGTTGTAAATTTTGTAAATGATACCTTAAAATTGTGGTGGCTCTACATAGGGTTGAACTGCATTTTGTTAGCAAAGAAGTAGCATTTTTGTCATGTATGTGACTGTTTACAGATTAATACCGAGTTTTTACTTAGACAAATCAAGATTCATGAGGAGTTCCTGTATGTTATTTTTTTTATGGCATCCTTTTCAATATTCCATTGCAGTGGTGATACTTAGAATTCATCAATAGTTCTCTGAATTCCTTCATAAATAAACTGACTGTGTGTTTCACTGTTCTACATGTTTTATTCCTTGACTTGAAATCTAAATGCCTTGAATTCCACGATAGGTAGACTATTTTGGTTTTGTTGAAGTTATCATGATTCCATAGCCCAATGAATACTTTCTAATGTGATTTGCAACTAGTTATACTATTTATATATTTTTCTGTCATATAGAGTTAGCCATCTACTTATTTATCAAAAATCATAAAACATTGAGAGAGCCCTCTTAGGTTGAGGAGGCTAAGCCTCAGCCAAAATATTGGTCTGAAATAGTTACACAATGTTTACTTGATGAGTAGCCAGTCAGGCCTGATTTTGTGATAACATTTTGGTGCATCTGTCGGGAGTCTGAAGATTATACTTTCCCGAGATTTTGAAGCTGAACTTCTGAAGGTAGTAGGTGCTCAGGAAGGTTTTTGAGGCTGCATCTACCTTGGTGACTCCATTTAATGTTTATATTTTCAAAGGTGGCTTTGAGAAGGAAATACACGAGGAGTAATCCTGACCTAGATCCACCTACTGTCATGGACAATCCAAACACAATTTCAAGAGGCAGTCAAGGAATTTATGAAATATTAGGTACTCCATCTCATTCGTAATCCTTATCCGATGAAATATCAAGAAGTCCTGAAGACAAAAGAGTTGATGATAAGATTCATGAGGTTTTGTTTAGATCAGAAAATGAAAAATAACTAATTGAAATTATATTAGACTTACATAAGAGAGGAATTGACACCTAAACTCTAGTAACCCAAGAAGATAAAGAGGAATTCTGGGAAGCTGTTGCTTCAGAGTTGTTGTTGGTAAAGGAGTCTTTAGAAAAATTAAAGGAGCTTGATCCTTTCGAAGTATTTTTGAAAAGTAAATCTGTTTTACCTCTTCCCAACTGGAGCTCAATTGTTCGTGGCTTACAAAGAACAATTAGTCCTCCTCATAGCAGTCTATCATATATTGTTTTTTTCTTTCCTAAAATTACCATAGTACCTATGATCATGGCTCGAAATCCACCTGCTGCACCTGCTAGATACACCCCCCTTGTCCTTCCTGCTGTCTTACATGCCCTCCCTAGTAAATATGATACTAGAATTTAAACCTAGGGAAGTGATGAGGATATTACAACATAGGATCATGTTGATCAATTTAATGACTTTATAGACAGGGGGGAGGTTGATCATGAAGATTTTAAATTAAGATTATTTGCTCAAAGTTTTACTGGTGAGGTTAGGAAGTGGTATAAGGCCCTTACTCCTAGAAGCATTCATGATTGGAATGAATTTGAAGATTTTTTCTTAAGGAAATGGGGAAATAGAACTAATCCAGTACAAGCCCTCACTGAGTATAATACCTTGAAGAGAGCTACCGATGAAAATTTCCAAAATTTTTCAAAAAGGTTTAATAAGGTGTTAGATTCTATTCCTGCTCATTTGAAACCACCAAAAGCCTTAGCTCAAATGAGGTATGTCGAAGCTTTCGACTATGAGTTTTTCATACTATTGAGAGAAAGAGAATCTCCTACACTTGCTGAATTGCAAAATGATGATGTGAAGGTGGAGGTTAATTTGATAGCAGCTAAAAATTCAAAAATGGGTAAGGGTAAGTTGAAAGAGGAAGAGAAACCTTCATCTTCTACCTCTCAAGACAAACTAGATTCAATGATGAAAACAATGGAAAAATTGATGGATAGATTAGCCCTTGGAAATACCTCTGCTCCTCATGCACAACATGAACCTCAATTTAGAAACCCTCAGTTCAAGAGACCTCAGAATCACCAAAGACCAAGGGAGAACAAAAATCAACAGCCTGATCCTCCAGTGAGACCTCCTTTTCAGCAAAATTTAGTTGATGAAGAAGATGACCCTAAAGAACCTAAAGAATCTATTCATTGTTTTTATGAATAAATGTCAGGAATTTTCTTAACCAAGGAAGAACATGATCAATCATATCAAAAAAATCATGAAGAAGAAACATCAGACTATTTGAAAGCTGTATCAACATGCTCTTTTTGAGATGCAAAAACAATATAATCTCTGAAATAGGAATGTACCTATCATTGTAAACAAGACACAACCAAAGAAGGATGCACCTAAGGCTGCTGGTGGTAAGAAGGAAGCTCCTAAGGTCGTTGAAGGTAAGAATGATACACCTACTGTCCTTCCTACCAAAGAAGCTGAAAAAATTGTTTTTGTTTTCAATATTGAGAATGAAATTTATAAGATAAAAATATCAGTACCTTTTGCTAAATTCTCAAGGTAGATGAATATAGAAGCAATATTGTTAAAATTCTAAACTCAAAACTTGGAGCTGCTGATATCTTGAATGTATTAGAAGATCATCCAACCATATATTTGGGACCAAGACTAGAAGATGAACAGAATGAGGAAGTTCCTCATTTTTATGTGAGTCTTAGAATTCCTAACATGACATTGCACAATGCTATGTTAGATTCAGGGGCTTCTCACAATCTTATTCCCAAAGTAATCATGGAAAGAATTGGGTTAGAAATAACTAGACCATATAAAGATTTGTTTTCTTTTGATTAAAAAAGGGTTCAATGCATTGGTCTAATCAAGGATGTTGTTGTTGGACCGACATAAGTTCCTACTAAGCCTGTAGTCATGGATATTGTTGTAGCAGAAATTCCATCGAAGTTTGGTATGTTTTTGTCAAGGTAATGGGCAAAAAAAGTTAAAGGTACAATGCAGATGGATCTTACTTATTCTACCATTCCAGTTTTTGGAGAGAAAAGAAGATTGTATCAAGAGACAAGGATGGCCTACATGGTGAGTAGCAAAGATAAACCCCAAAACTTTCCAATTTATTCTCTTGATACTGAGCTTGGTTCTTCTATTCTTTTCAATGAATTGACTAATGAAGCAGAGGAAGAAAATAAAGTATAAAATCGGTGTTCTGAAATTCAACAATCTAAAAATCAACAAGTGGAAGGTCAGCAAGTCAGCAATAAAGAGTAAGAAGGTTGGTGGTCATTATATTTTGATGGGTCAATAGGCAAAGAAGGAGAAGGAGAAGGGATATGGATTAGAAATCCCAGTGATGAGAGTAATTTCTTTTCCTATAAACTGAACTTTTATTGTACGAATAACATGGCCGAATATGAATCCTTGATTTTGGGTCTAGAAGTGTTGAAAAGAATGAATGTTCAAAATATTTCTATTTTTGGAGATTCAGAATTAGTCTTAAAATAGATTGAGGGTGTTTATCAAACAAAGGACACAAGGATGAGAGAATATAGGAATTTGGTTTTGGACATGTTAGAAAACTTTCATGCCTATTCATTCACATTCAAAACTATAGAACACAACTCCATTGCTGATTCTCTTGTTTTCTTTGCAAGCCTTTTCATTATTCCTTTAAATTTTATAGAAAAGTATGAAGTTGAAGTCCGCCATAGGCCAGCCATTCCTGATAATATTATTCATTGGCAAGTTTTTGAGGATGATCAACAGGTGAAAATTTTTATTGAGCTGAAAGAAGAATTTGAAAATGTACAAATAGATCAACAAAACATGTTAGCTGAATCTAAAGGAAATTCTGAAGTTTTGCAATTAAAGAATAATTACATACCAAAGGGACTCATACCTCTAGAAAAATGTTTTGGTTAGAATGATGTTTTTAAATCTCCCAAGATGCAAGTTGATGATGAAGAAGTTGAGAGTTGTAACCTTGGTACTATAGCTATGCCCAAAATGATTAAACTTTCAAAATTTATTTCAGCTGATATGAAATTTAAATATGTTGAAATGATGAAGAGATTCATAGATTTCTTTGCTTGGAACTATGCTGATTTGAAAGAATATGATCCCACCATTATTCATCACACTATTCCCATTAAAGAAAATGAAAAACCTTTCAAGCAGAAGTTAAGGAGGATCAACCCACTCTTCATTCATTTTATTGAGAAGGAGGTTAAAAAAATCTTTGATGCCAGAATCATAGTCCCAATCAGATTTTCAAATTGGCTTGCAAATTTCATTCCGGTTAGGAAGAAAAGTGGGGAAATCAGAATATGCATTGATTTCAGAAATCTGAATAAAGCCTCCTTGAAAGATAATTATCCTCTTCCAAAGATGGATCAAATTTTGATGGTTCTCAGAGAATGTCTATGCTTGATGGTTTTTCAGGTTATAATCAGATCCTTGTGCATCCTGATGATCAAGAAAAAAAAACCTTTACTACACCATGGGGTACTTTTATGTACACCAAGATGCCATTTGGTCTCATGAATGAATCCAGGAGCTACTTTTTAGAGGGCAATGGACATTGCTTTTTTTGAAGAAAAGGACAAGATGGTGGTTGTGTATCTTGATGACATAACAGTATTTTCAAAGAAGGAAGAAGATTGCTTGAAACATCTGGAAAGAATTCTGTTGAAATGTAGAAGGTTTGGCATCTCTCTAAATCCCACCAAAATTATTTTTGCTTTAACTTCAGGTAAATTACTTGGGCATATCATTTCTAAATATGGGATTAAGATTGATCCAAGCAGGGTCAATGCAATTCAAAAGGTGGATTTTCCAAGAAGTAGGAAGGAAATTCAATCTTTCCTTGGAAAAGTTAATTTTGTAAGGCGATTTATTCTTAATTTTGTTGAGATTGTGAAGGATGTAAAAAAGATGTTGAAGAAGGGAATTGATATTAAGTGGACAGCAGAGGCAAGAAATTCATTTGAAGAAATCAAAAGAGCACTCACACAGGCACCCATATTGATCAGTCCTGATTTTTCCAAGGAATTTATGGTTTTTACCTTTGCATCAGAAAATACTATCATCGGAGTTTTGTTACAAAAGGGACAAAAAAGTATTGAACAAAAAAATTATTTATTTAGTAGGACATTAGCCAATTCTGAACTAAAGTATAACATCATAGAAAATCAAGCATATGCTTTGGTAAAGGCTGCCAAAGATTTCATAATTTATATTCTGCATTCTCATATTGTGGTGTTTTTCCTAATATTGTTGTGAAAGACATCCTCAATCAAGTTGATCCTGATGGTAAGAGGGGAAAATGGATCGCCAAGTTGCTAGAATATGATATTGACATTAAACCGACAAAAATGGTCAAAGGGAAAGGCTTGGCGAAGCTGATGGCACAGTCAAACTTTGACTATCTTGATTTAATTTTGATTGCAGAAATATCAGAATTTTCAGATGAAGATGAGGAACTGGTTCCTATTGAAGAAAAATATATCACCCCAGATTGGTATAATGAAGTTGTTTTTGTTCTACAACACCACCAAGCGCCTACTGATTTGACAAAATCCAAAGCAAGGTTTGTTAAACTGAAATATTTGAGATATTTTATATTTGAAAAAAAAAAAATTTGGAAGGATACCGGTGGAATTTTGTTAAATTTATTGTTGGAGGAAGAGGCTGATAAATTTATTGAGGAATTTAATAAAGGAGATTGTGGAGGTCACCATTATTGGAAGGTGACAGTGAACAAAATTTTGAGAGTAGCGTTTTATTGGCCAACAATGTTTAAGGATGTTTACAAGAAGGTTGCTACCTGCCATGAATGCCAGATTTTCGAAGGTAAGAAGAAAATTGTACCCTTACCTTTGATGCCTATTTATGTAGAAGCGCCATTCCAGCAATGGGGGCTATTGTTTATCAGAGAGATTCATCCATCATCTTAAGGTCAGCATCGTTGGATTCTTACAGCGACTGATTACTTTACCAAATGGATTGAAGTAATCCCAACTAGGCAAGAAAATGATTCTGTGATTATCTGTTTCTTAGAAAATAATATTTTGTCTAGATTTGGTTGCCCTATGAAGATTATAACTGATAATGCGTAAGAATTCAAGTCTAAGAAGCTGAACAACTTTTTTCATCAATATCATATTACTCTTGGGAATTCTACTGCATACTATCCTCAAGGAAATGGCCTTTCTGAATCTTCTAACAAGAGCATTGTGAGGATCATTAAAAGAGTGTTGCAGGAAAACAAGAAATCTTGGCATTTGAAATTGAAGTATGCCTTATGGGCTGATAGGATATGTACAAAGAGATCAATCGAAACTTCACTATATGAACTAGTATATGGCGCTGAGGCTATTTTTCCTACATCACTAGGAGTACCTGTTATGAAACTGATTCAAGGGCTAGAAGAAGAGCCGAATGCAATCCAAAGAAGAATTAATCAGCTGATAGCTCTGCAAGAGAAAATGAATGCGGTTTATGATAGCAAATATAAATCTCAAAAGGAATCAATAATACATTTGATAAGAAAATCAAAGAAGAAAATTTCCAAATTCAAGATGAAGTGCTGAAATGGGAGGCCAGAATTGAAGAAAAGGGCAAACATGGTAAGTTTGAGAACTTATGGAAAGGTCCTTTCAAGGCAGCTGCTTTCCATGGAAACAATACTTATACACTTCAGGAGATAGATGGAAAACCATATGCTGGAGGACCTATCAATGCCAGGTTTTTGAAGAATTGTTCTTCCTAAAATTTGATGGATGGTTCATGTCATTGTATATATTTCATTTTACAGGTTTTTCTGCTAATAATGACAAGAAAAATCAGAAAGTTTGAGCCCGAGGTGAAGGCCATTAGAGCTTGAGGAGGAAGCTAGGTAATTCAAAAGTTTTTTGTTTTTTTGTGTCAAGAAAATGGATAGTAGCATTGGAACTACTAGTTCTTAGTGTACCACAGGGGCACACTATCCCAAGTGGAGCCAGCGTTATCACCCAATTTTTTTTTTTTTTTAAATTGTATGTCTACACTATTTTTGGTCATAGTTTCAAGAGGTCTAAAGTCACTTTTGTCTTGATAAAGGGTAGGTCATAGTTTATTCAGTTTCAAAGGTAATTTTTCAAGTTCAAATAAACTTCTTTAATTTCATTGCATGATAAAAAGGTCATATCATTCTATTGACGCAAAAATATGTCTGGCCAACAGTAGGGGATCTCCCTGGTATAATGTCCCAATTAGACTCTAAACTGTTTCTGATAGGCATCCCATCCAGGGTGTGGGTCTGGCTACCACTGAATATTCCTTTTCTCGGATACGGACGAGCTTTGCAGAATTGTGAACACACGTCTATCCAGATGATACAATGCAAATGGCTGATGAGTTTCAACGAACATAAAACACTATGAATAGCAAGATGAGTTTGAAAGCATGAAACCAAGGAAGTACTGTTAGCAACAAATCATCAGGGCCATACTTGTAAAAAGTTGTTCGAACCACAAAAGAAATAGTTATTTATGGTTAGAGCACCCTTCACTTCCTTAAGTGAATTTACAAAGATAAGATAAATGTCAATAACATAGTTGCTTAACATTTTCTGTATGAACGACTTAACATCATTAATAACATCTAGTGAGTTGAATCTATAAATGATATAAGCAAAAAAAGCAGATGATTGAGTCAGCAAGATGTCATATACATAAGGGAAAATATTCACAATGTTGACACATTAACTCCCATCAGATCCAAGAGTGGAATAAAAACAAGTTCTTGTATTCATTCATAAGGAGTGTATTCAATGCTATACAATTCTCTGCTCCTTTGGAGTCTTCGAAAAAAGGTCTTTTACAATTCTCGAAAGGGAGTATTTATAAAACAAAATTGACCCTTGGGTCTCCCTGACTTTTCACCTTCCTAAACGTTGGTTTACTTTGCGACTTGAGGGAAATTGCGACCTGTGACCTCAGCTATGGTTGTGATCTATGACCTGTGACCCTTCAGTTGCTTCAACTTGTGACCTGCTCCACTGGCTGCTATCTATGACTTGATCATGGAATTAGTTGGGTGATTGCGAGGTTCAGGACATCTATCTGCTGCTGCTCTTTGAGGTAAATCTGCCAAGCTCGATAATCTGTAGCTACTGGGGAGACCAAAGGCATATCCTCTCTTAGTATATGAAGAAATTAGAGGGCATTTGGAATTAGAGTTTCCCTCTTGATTGTGATTTGATTTGATAAGGAGGCCAGTTTAGTGTATATCCAGACTGGTGTCACAATGAACTAAACCACATTTTCTCTCGACGCCGATAGGTCTTGTGAGGTGGAAGCTTCTCTTATGGGCTGTAAAAATGTTTGAATATCATTGGAGAATTCTTCCCATGTTATCTCTTCTCCAAGTGCACCCAGAGAATGGATGTGGTGTACCTCAACCATTGAGTCAATGCCGCTAATCAAATGTTCATATGCCGACATTACCTTCTCTAGATCCTTGATGAGCTTTTTCTTTTATTGTATCTTCATCCGAAACTGAAGTTTGTCATTCTGGATAGCAATCCAATCTCTCCTAGGCAATGTGTCTGGGGCTTGTGGATACCTGTTAGACCAATCCAGTATCTTATCCAATGCAGTAGAGGCTTCTTTCAGCTACGTGTTCCTGCTTTTAGTTTCGGCCTGTGCCTTTAGCAGAGGTGCTACAGTTTGTTTTATGGTAAAAAAAATTTCATAGACCTGTGTCATGGAGGCCTCCAAATGGCTAGCTCTCCCTGTATATTGATCGATATTTCATTGGCCGGCGTTTCCTTGGCTTGAAGTTGTATGACCTCCTCTTGCAGTGCCTTATTTTCTTGTTCTGCTTGGGCCGTCTTGAGTTCAGATGCTTGTAGCCTGTTTTGTAAGGATAGTATCTCTCTGCTCATCATGCTAACGTTCTCTTCTATAGTTGCTGTAAAGGCGGTACTGGCTGAGGAAATCATGATTGGGTTAGTCCTGGTGTCCAATACTATGTCCTTTCCTTGAGTGACTGTGAGAGGTGCCATAGGGTCTTGTGCCAAACATCTTCTTTTCTCTTGCCTGATCCTATGCGTGAATTGATCATAGGTGAGTCTAGTGAGATCAAGTACTCCCTCATCTAGATCCTTGAAAGTCCCCAGTTATGAGAGGGTGAAATGGGCTGGAGTTGTCTACAGTACCTCAATGGGTGGCAACTCTGTTTTTCCCTCTGATTCTGAGCGTGGTGTCTTACTCCCTGCAACTCCTACTTTGTCTTGCTCTTCCCTTAACCGGCACTATGCTTCTTCTTTTTCCTATTCTTCTTTCAGAAGATGATCTTCTTTTTCCTTTTCCTAATATTCTTTCAATCGTCACTCTGTTTCTACCTTGTCCTGCTTCTTTTAACTGGTGCTCTGTTTCTACTTTTTCTTTCTCCTCCTTCTTTCTCTGTTCTTCTTCTCTTTTCTTGCAGTTTTCTTCTGTCCGCTTCTTCTTTTATTATTCTTTCATCTGCTTCTTTTGTTTGTCCTATTCTTCCTTTTCCCTTTCCTCGGGCTCCTGTTTAGCTTTTTCCTCCTCTTCTTTTTCCCTCCTTTCGACCTCTTATTGAGCTTTGGCTTCCATTTCTCTTTGTTGGGCAGGAGGGTTGGGGCCTGTACCAGTCTTTTGTTTTTTAGATCTAGAGGATGAGGCTCCTCCCATTGCATTATCTCTTTCCTCTAGAGTCTGGTTGTCCCTTTCCTCCTTATCTCTTTATTCAGCTAGAGCTGTCTCTCTATCCTTGTTGTACCAGTTCTTTATTCTGTCTTCGGCTGGGCAGTCAGTATGCTGGTAGCTCCGTTTGAACTTGGCCTGCTTACAATGCACGAGAATAATTCTTTCGGGATCATATGTGCGGTGCGCCAGGGAAGGTATATGGAATCCCTTTATCTATTTTGATTTTGCTTCTACTTCTCTGAAGTCCTTTACAGTGTAGGCGTCGATGGTGAGTGGCAAGGTTGGCCATGGTTTCTTTTTGCCTTTAGTGAGGACTTTGGAAAAACCGCCTGAAATCTGATAACAAGTTTCTTAAAGAAGAAGCTTGTCTATAACGC
This sequence comes from Pinus albicaulis, assembly GCA_034641835.2. NCBI lineage: Eukaryota > Viridiplantae > Streptophyta > Pinopsida > Pinales > Pinaceae > Pinus > Pinus albicaulis. Next base: position 224,340,376 of record CM076575.1, read on the forward strand.
AATGAGGCAATGCATGGGGGGCCTTGAGTGACACAAAAACTTGGAGGAAGGTGCTATCGGTGTCTAGAAACCAGTGGGCCACCTGAGTTATTGTATCCAAGGCTTGCTCGGACATGCAAGGGGGCTCTTGTCCAAACAGCTTCACGTAGAGGGCGGGGATGAAGCTACTTGCTATTGACTCCATGTCTTGCTTATATCTGGAATCCCAAAACACCATTAGGTCCTTGTGAATTGGACCGCCATTCTCTAAGTTGCAGTTGTTGGGTGTGGAGCCTGATTATCTTATTTATTTTGTATCACGGTAGTGGACCCTTGTACCTTAATGGGGTGGCAACACCGCTCAAAATTAAATGCTGCCTGGGGTGTCCAAGGGGGGGTGGCTGTGACTTTATGGAGGCCCCCCTTGGTGGGGGGTTTTAGGGGCAGTGTCACCGAAGCTAAAAACATATGTAAAATTTCCTTGTAAAAGTATAGTAATTTCTAGTCAATCTACGTTATTCATTAGGTAGATGATCTGACAGTAGAAGTTATGTTTAGTTAAGGGGTTTTTTCCCTAGAAGGCAATGCCTCACTTTTATGAGGGTATTGTATTGTGGCTATGTATTGTATGTGTATTCTCGGAGCGAGAAATAGATAGGGAGACTATGGGAGAGAAAAGATGATATTACAACAAATCTGTTGTAGGTTGTGTCTCTTCATTTTGCGGGATAATAGAAAGGGAGGATTGGTTGTTCGGGGTGGACGTAGCCCAAACTCACGTATATCTATGTCTCTCTAGTTTTATGTGTTTTTTGTGCTTGTGTTTTCCGCATATTTTATGTGTTTCATTGCTCTATAATATTTAATTTTCTAACAACTGGTATTAGAGCCGAAGGTCTATTTGGCTGATAAACTCATAGGAAAGAAGGGTTCAGGGTTCAAGTGGGAGAAAACGTGGAAGATGTTAAGTTTAGGGTCGAGAGGTTTAATGGCCAAAACTTCCCGCTGTGGAAGATGCAGATGGAAGACTATCTGTATCAGAAAGATCTGTACCTATAATTGACTAGAAAAACAAAGAAGCCGATGGCTATGACAGACGCAGAACCAGAGATTCTCGATAGAAAGGCACTCAGAACAATACAATTGTGCCTCGCGGTGTCGGTAGATTTCAATATTTCAAAGGAAACAACAACAGAGGGTTTGATTAAGGCATTGGCGAAATTATATGAAAAACCCTCAGCCTCAAACAATGTATTTTTTATGAAACGTTTATTTAATATGAAGATGTCGGAAGGTGGATCTGTTGCAGGCCATTTAAATGATTTTAATACAGTTACCAGTTAGTTAAGTTCTGTAGGGGTAAACTTTGATGATGAATTTAGGGCTCTTTTATTTCTGTGCTCATTGCCAGAAAGATGGAATGGTTTAGTTATGGCCATTAGTAACTTTGTCTCTAGATCTAGTAATTTAATGTTTGATGATGTTGTCGGTGCTATCCTTAGCAAGGAAATCCAACGGAAAAGCTTCGGTGATACATCGGGTAATGCTTTGAGTGCAAAGTCTAGGGGAAGAAAAATGGAAAGATCAAAGAGCTCAGAATATCATAGTAAATCAAGGAAAGGTAGATGCAAGTCCATATTGGGGATAGTGTGCTGGAAATGCGAAAAGAAAGGACACCTGAAGAAAGAATGTAGATCTCGAAAGGGAAAAGAAAGAGACGCACAACAAGAAAACAATCATGAAGCAAATGTGACAGGTGATGTGTTACAAGATGCTTTGATTCTTTCTTTCAAAAATGTTACTGATTCTTGGGTTGTAGATTCAAGGGCTTCATTCCATGCCACACCTGATAAGAAATATTTTCATGACTATGTTCAAGAAGATTTTGGACAAGTTTGTTTGGGTGATGATAAACCCTGTAAAATTGTTGGAATGGGTAAGGTTATTGTAAAACAGCAGAATGGAAACCAATGGCTATTAAAGGAGGTAAGGCATGTTCCAGATTTGAAGAAAAATCTGATTTCAACAGGGCAATTAGGCGGTGAAGGTTGTGTGACAACTTTCACAGATAAAACCTAGAAGGTCACCAAAGGAGCCCTGGTAGTAGCAAAAGGCGGAAAGGTTGGTGTTACACCATTTTTTGGTCATCTAACCTATTATTATTAGATGGACCTAAGTACACCATGTAAGACCAATTTTACCCTAAGTAAAATTTCTTTCACTATGTAAAATAACTTAATAAAACACATTTATTAGGTTGTTTATGGTCTAAACAGGAAACCCCAAGGGTAAATATTAGAAAAATCTATATTTGTTTGATTTTCCTCATGGAATAATTGATTAAACAATAATTTAATTATTATTCCAGGTCATATTTAACCCAAAACAAAGAAATTAATTAGATAAATCCTTATTTATCTTATTATTTTCTAGGAATAATTATTTAAACCTTATTTAAATAATATTCCTTGTTAAATTTGACTAAATCATTTATAAATAATTGAAAAAATCATTATTTATTTAATTATCATTCAACCACTTCCTTAAAATGATAAATAAATCATTTATTTATTTATTATTTACAAATAAAGGGATCTAAACCAAGTCAAATACTTTTCCCCTCCAACAAATATAATAAAATATTCCATAAAAGGTGGATCTAGACTTGGTTAATAGTATTTTAATCATGCACCAAGATCTAGAATGACCCAATATTTTGTTATAAATAGAAGGGTTTTTCCTACCATTCTTCACCTTTTTTTGCTTTTTAGATCACTCTTGGTCTAACTTTGAGCCATTATCATTGTGATATTTTCTATTATTTTCTTTGTGAACTCCCTTTGAGTTCTATATTTTTCTGGGTTTTCTACACCAACAAGAGAGAGAAATTCTAGATCTGAAGTGCTGAGGACATTCAAGAACCCATCCCATTGAGGAGAATTGGAAACACCTTTCTTGTTTTCCTCCCAGGTGCCCTTAATATAAAATTCTTTAAAACGTTTTATTCTTGTCTTGTCTATTGGATGCATGGAGAAAAACCTTATTTTTTCGAGGTCCTACCTTTGAAGACCGTGTCTATATGGACTTGTTCCTTAGATCTCTTTTACCCGCCATCAGTAAAGAGGTCACCTCTCAGTTCCCTCAAACCAAAGAAGCTGCCCTCCAAATAGCCTTGAAATATGACCTCATCTATGCTCAATCTGGTTATGTTTATACCATCCTTCCTAACCTCCCCAGACCCGGTGGTGCTAATGCCTCGAGGGCATATCATTCTATTGACGGTATCATTGGAGCTATTTCTCATCCGTATGCTCAACCTCCTATGGGCTATGGTCTCCCTCCAGGTAGCATGTATCCAGGGTAAGACATACCTCATCCTTTTTCCCAACCTCCTGCTTACCTCAATGTTGCCCAACCTCACCATTATCCTTATGCACAGCCTGGTGTTCCTTCTCCTCCATCATTTTCACCTTCACCTCCTTTGCCTTCTCAACTCTAGCAACAACAACTACCACCCCCTCCGGGGCAAGTATTTGCACAGTAGGGCGCAACTAATCCTTCCTCCTCTCAGAGGAAGAGGAAAGGAAATCAAAACCAGTCTACCCCTGGTACTCATGGACCTAATATTCAAGGTGTTGACTCTAACTCTACTAATGAACAACAGGGCACTCAGCCCAAGCCAGACAAGCCCATTTTTACAAATAAGCCTTGTTCATGTTGCGTTGTTTACGATCATTACACTCACGATTGTCCCCTCTTACCACAGATGCAGCAGATGTGGGAGTCTCAAGCTACATTGCGCGGACAACATGCCTCCCCTACCTCTCCCCTCAATGTGGCCTCTACTCAACCGGCTGTGTTTACCAATCCTTTCCCCCGACAAGGATTCGTGGCTACCCAACCACTTGACGGATAGGTGGCCACTCAACCTTCCACTTCTGGTTCTTCTACTTACCATATCCTCATGATGAACTCTAATCAACCTTTAACCGTTGACCCTAACCTTCAAACTCGGTCTCGTCAGTACCCCAAGCCTTTCGCTCCATTTGTCCCCGAGTCATCTTCTTCAGGTTCTACAGAGCCTCTTTTGACATCCAATGGTCCCTTGCATATCCCTCAGCCCAAGGTTGAGGTTCATACCAAGATTCCTAAGGGACCATTACGCTAAAATGCTGCTTCTAGTCAAGCTACTCATTCATATAGCATAATAGATGATTTGGCACAGTCTCTTGTTGCCATTTCAACACTGGAACTCCTCCAGTCATGCCCTTCCCAAAAGAAGGCTCTACTATCCAGCATGGGCACTGTAGATCCTGCTGATGACCAATTGATTGTTTTCAATGCGCATCAATCATAACCTCCCCCTCTTCTTGCTTCAGTAGCTTTCCAAATCCCCATCAAAATCCAGAACACTCATGTTTCTCTGTGTATCATTGATGAGGGGGAATCCACCTGTGTGATGTCCACTTTGGTTTTGAAACAAATCGGATCTCCTAAATTGGCCCCTTCCACGATCACCCTTTGAGCATGGGATGGCCACACCTCCCAACCCGTTGGCCTATTCTGTAATTTTCCTATCACTCTTATGAGAAAGACTGTTTGCGTTGACGTTGAAGTTATTGACGCCCCTTTAGATTACAAAATTCTCTTGGGGCAGAGCTACACCTATGCCATGTCTGTTGTCCCTTTTGTAGTATACCGCAAGATGTATTTCCCTCATAATGAAAATATACTCACCATTGAATAGTTGACATATCATGAACCAAAATCTCAGACCTCCCCTGAATCGACCATCTCTTCTATCGGCAATAAAAAAACCATCAATTCTTTGATCATTATCTCTCCCGGCGTCTACAAAGACTCCCCTTTGCACAGAACCTTCCTTGGTCTCCCTCCTCCCCCTGTCTCTGACCCCAGATTATCGAATGTGTGCATGATGCAATCGTCTCGGGCTACCCTTAAGTGGCCCTCTTTGGCTAGTCAGCAAACGCAACCTCGCCCACCACAACCTGCTCCTAGCCCTTCATCTCAGCTAGACGGACCTACTCCTTTTGTCTCTTCTACTACAGCTAGTACCCATGAGCCCCTTTATCCTCCCGGGTCGGTTCCACCAAGCCTTATCCATTTTGGAGCCGTCCCACCTATTCATTACCCCACTGGTCAGATATATTTCCTTGCTCCCCCTCCCGGAGTCTATTCGGTTCCTATCATGGCCACCCTTTCTCTCCCCAACTTGACCCTGGGTATACCCATCTGGTACCTTGACCCTGCAGCCACTACCCCACCTGGTCATCCCAAACGCTACCTTTCTTTGACACCAGTTCAACCAGTTCCCTTAGATTCTTCCATTGCTACAATGCCATCATCACCTCAATAGGACCTTTCTCCTGTTGGGCTAGCTCCGGGAAAGAAAGGAAAAGCTCGCAAGGAGGCATCCAAAGACAAGGCCACCCCGACTGACCCTGCCCCTCCTCCACCGACAAAGCCTTGCACCTTGTGTGATGTTGTCGGTCATGCCACCCATACTTGTCCTGAATTTCCCCGTATTAAACCCATGGTTCAAGTCACGTTCCCTGAGTCTACGATCCTTGAAACCTCTGTTTCTTCCTTGACCGCAGCCAAGAACCCAAAGACTATTCACACCAACAAACACTGTGCTCTGTTTAGTGTCCATGGCCATTATTCCCACCATTGTCCCCACCTGACGCATTTCCATGCCTCTTTAGAGGTAGTTCGAGAGTACGAGATTGAACAAAATCAATCCGCCTCTCCCATACTTGTGTAGTATGCTTCAGGTTAGCTTGAGGATTTACCTGCTCCCATTGACATTCCCCCTCCCAATGTCGAGATGATGGAGCCTGCTGCCACCATTTTCTACCTATCATCATCCATGAGACCCTCGGTGGAAGTCCCCTTGGAGACTTCCCCTGATGTTTCGCTTGACCTTCGTTCAACAATCACCCAAGGCTCAACATCAGTAGATCCTTTATCTGCTTACTCTTCTGTCACCGCTTGTGATGATGCGCATGTAACCCTCTCTTCTCATGATGATGAGTCAGGTAGCTTCGCCGCGTCAAGTGGTCTTTCTTCCAACAGTCACCCCATATTCTATCACGGTGACGACATTATGGAAGGAATCACCACCCCTGACTTTCTTGATTCCCCCTTGCATCGAACCCATGTGTTCGAACCACATACACCTTGTGGCCATTACATTGAAACCCAATGTTTGGGAAAGGGGGCACCCATATTTGAGAGACGAGGAGAAGAAATTCTCCACAAATTTCCTAGTGTATCTGGTCATGTCAACTTTGGTACCATTATTCTTCCACATTTAGAAGAACCTCTAGAGTTCCATATCACTTCAGATCACTCTAGGGATGATACCCCTTATCGTTCTGTCATCCTACAGCAGCAACCCAGTCTCTTAGACATTGTTGTTGACCAACCTATGGGTTTTCTAAGCGAGCATCACTTCATTGTCTCCAAATCCTCTCTTTGGGATAGTGACACTAGGAATGCCAACCCAGAAACTTAAAGTCCATTTGATTCATATATGCGGTACTAAAAGAGATTGGTAATCCTCCATTTCCTTTCTCAAACTACATAACCATAACGAAAAAAAATGGCACACCACATCATTAAAATGTGTTTAGATTCCCCTTTTTCTAAATACATTTTGGCATAACCGCAACATGCTTGGGGGCACCTATGCCCCTCAACCATAAAAATCCCAGATCTCAGCCACAAACACCACTGAAACCCCCTTTCTCTAACAGGTCGCACTTTTTAGGTCATTTCCTGGGACACGTCGCAATTTTCTTCCCATTACCTACTACCCAGGTCATAGAATAGACCTCTAAAAGTGCGACCTAGCCTATTCATGAGCTCTGGGTACCTAAACTGAACTTTGAATCCATTGAAATGAAAGAGTAGGATTAGGCCTCTTACTAACAACTGACAGATCTCAATTCCAACGGTCGGTTTGTCTGGTATGATCTCTGCATGATTTAGGGCCTTCTCTCCTCACTACATTCACCATAGCTCCACCTGCAAATGAGTGAATTTGGAGGGAAGATGCCTTATTAAAAGAAAACCCCTAATTTTTCTTTCGTCTGCTGTGGCCAAATCGTAGCTCAGTTTGACAAATCATCTGCACCGTTGGAAAGCTCTCACCGAGCCCTCAAATGGGTATTTGTTAGTTTTTCGCGATTTGATACTTCACAAAGACACATTCTATCCAAGAAGGATCTATTCACCTCTCCTCCCAATTGAATTTCCTCACTTACAACACTTGTGCATGGGGCACCACTTTGCCTCCATACTTGTCCTTGTTCGTGTTGATTTTCATCATGAGATACTCTCTTGTACTCATGCCTTTATGGTCCCCCATTGGACCTTTACTATGTGGTAGCACCATTGAGTCACCCTTGTTTAGAGCATCCAAGTTGAGTCATCATCACATTCATGGAGTCTATCCCGAGTCCCTTTTTCTCCTGCTATAGTCCTCCATCCTTCATTGCTTGGTCCCTCTCTCATGTTGCACATTATGGCCTTCAGTCCCACTGTCCGTTATCCCTCATGATATTTTGTAAGTCGCTACTAAGTCATCCATGCCCTTTATGATTTAACAAGGGAAGTCATCCATTCGCTACTCAGTACGTCCCATTTCATCATCATCATTGTTGTCATTCTGTCAGTCACTCTACTATTTTCTCTCATGCCTTAGTTGAGGATCCCTTATTGCCTCACCTATGGCAGACATCATTTTGTCGACCTTAGCTAATTTATTCCAGAAGACAGGTCTAGAGGGCGGTGTACCTTGGTTCCAACTTCCACTCTTGTTCGGTGCCCCGGATCAGGCAAAGGGACTCCTTATTTCCCTTTGACTTGGTTGCTTCTCACCTCTAGCTCCTTTCAGCATGATCGAGATCTATGTACTTGATGGTCGAGTGATACAGTAGTTGTTATCAATGATTCTCGGGTGTGTGTAAGATGTCTCAGCCCTCATGAGGGGGTGGCCCTACAGGTAGCCCCCCACATGCCCGGGTGACCTCTTCATCGCAGCCTTCGATGCAACTCCATATATTTGATGATGTTGGCCTTAGCCGCTTGCAGGACCTCTTTGATTTGCATGTATCTATTAGATTTTGTGATCCCTTCCCCGTTTTTAGGGGAATTTGGGTTGTATTTGTATTTCATGTACTCAGATAATATTTTATAAGTCCTGGCTATTATCCCAGGCACAACATGTATGTGGGATTCATCATTATATCTTTTATCTGGCTCATGTTTACGCCAACATTTACTTTAAAGTTCAGTCCCTTGTTTACTGGATGCACTATTCTTTTGTACTTTGTCTCGGTGGGCATATGTATGCCTCCCCTGCCGCCTTTAGCACAGGTACCCACTCATAGAAAGAGACTTGTTGCACTTGTAAGTCTCATCTCCTCAGGGTCTAGTTCTTCAGCACATTAAGCTACCTTACATTTCTCTCTCTGACTTCCCTTTTGATGTCTGGTGATTGAGTTCTTACAACATACTTCGGTCATATGATTTGATCCTAACACTCGCATGCTGGGGGGAAATCTGTTACACCATTTTTTGGTAATCTAACCTATTATAATTAGATGGACCCAAGTACACCATGTAAGACCAATTTTACCCTAAGTAAAATTTCTTTCACTATGTAAAATTACTTAATAAAACACATTTATTAGGTTGTTTATGGTCTAAACAGGAAACCCTAAGGGGAAATATTAAACAAATCTATATTTGTTTGATTTTCCTCATGGAATAATTAATTAAACAATAATTTGATTATTATTCCAGGTCATAGTTAACCCAAAACAAAGAAATTAATTAGATAAATCCTTATTTGTCTTATTATTTTCTAGGAATAATTATTTAAATCTTATTTAAATAATATTCCTTGTTAAATTTGACTAAATCATTTATAAATAATTGAATAAATCATTATTTATTCAATTATAATTCAAACACTTCCTTAAAATGATAAATAAATAATTTATTTATTTATTATTTACAAATAAAGGGATTTGACCCAAGTCAAATACTTTTCCCCTCCAACAAATATAATAAAATATTCCATAAAAGGTGGATCTAGACTTGGTTAATATTATTTTAATCATGCACCAAGATCTAGAATGACCCAATATTTTGTTATAAATAGAAGGGTTTTTCCTACCATTATTCACCTTTTGTTGCCTCTTAGATCACTCTGGATCTAAACTCTTGGTCTGAATTTGAGCCATTATCATTTTCATATTTTCCATTATTTTCTTTGTGAACTCCCTTTGAGTTCTATGTTTGTCTGGGTTTTCTACACCAACAAGAGAGAGAAATTCTTAATATGAAGTGCTAAGGAATCTCAAGAACCCATCCTGTTAGCCACCTATAATATTTTGTTATACCAAAAGGTGGCTAAAACCTTTAGGAGCCTCCAAGGAACAAATTTTACCACCAAAAATTGTTGGCTCTTGAAGTCTCTATAAGGCCTCTAGCCTTTTCCTTCTATCCATGTCCCATACTGCTGTTTATGTCCAAAAAACCTCAGAAACCCTGCTGATTTGCAAGTTAAACACTGCTGCAAAGGACCCCTTTTCCCCCTCTTTCCCCCTTAAGCTAACCTTCTTTTCTATTTCCTCCATCTCCCATGAAAGCCTCTCAATTTCATGATTCTCCCTTCTCCCCTCATTAAAACCCATTTCATAATGGTCTAAGACCCCTTCTTGACCTTATCGAAAGCCTTCATTTCCTTGAAAAACCATTGAAAACCCTAGAAAATGCATATTTTCTATCCCTCAGTCCTTAGCCCCTCGGGCTAAGGATCTAAACCCATTTTCCTCCATGCGCCCGAGCACCAGAACTGAATGCTAAAACTGTCGGGTGCTTATCCTTTCCATTTAATTTCTCCGCCCGATGCACCAAAAACCTTTGTAAACTATGAAAATTGGGTTTAAATCAATTTCCAAAGTCTCCGCCCATATAAATCGATGGAATAATCTTGACCATCGATCTGCTCCACAGATCGGATGGCGCAGCACGCGACTTATCATATGTACCCCCCCCAACCATACGTCAGCTCTCAAAACCGCTCGGTTTTTCCGCACTGCTCTTCAGCAGAGGGTGGTTTTAACACGACGGCTAGCGATTCCATACGCTGGCCGCTACGCGTCCTCTGTACCATTCAAAGACCGCCGCATAAATTCAATCCCCCGCGCATTATCTGTCAGACCATAGCCGCCCAGAGGAATCGATGACGGCCATCCGATCTGGCCCCGCACATCTAACGGTGATCACCTATCCGAGCTGCCTGACCTTTAACCAAGTTGCATGCGTTTTAGCCGGGCCCCGGTGCAATCAAGAAGCCATCTCCACCGTCGATCTCTGCAGATCGACGGTCCACATTCAATTTCCTGATTCCATTACACAGTCAACACATCTCTGCTGCTGACTTTTCCACTCGCCCCCGACCGTTGATCACCGCGCGATCAACGGCTCTGATCGTCCCACTCCCCCGCACACCTTCCGATGCAGATTTCCATATAAACGCAGGATTTTATAATTTCGTTTGTATTTTGCAGGTTTAAGGTTTTTTCCGCCATGTTTGAAGAAGAATCGAAGGACGAGGGTGACGATTCTCATTCTTTCGATTTGTCAAAGGAGAGTGACTGCAGGGTGTAGAACTATGTTTTCAACAAGGTTTCATGAGCATTTGTTACCATGTGCCCCTGTAAAACTTGGAAAATATGAAGAAATCACAAAGAACGAGTATCAGATTGCAGAGAGCAGAAATGGATTAGAGCAGATATTTAGTGGACAAATCGGTGGGGATTACGGCTAAGACAGTTATCAAAAGCCTAATCCCCAGCCTAAAACACAATTTGAAAGGAAAACCTAAAAAGCGTTCATCAGACAGGATGCCTCCACTACCATATCTAAGGAAAATTGATTCCTCAACCACCACAACGCCACCTATTGCCTCAAAACACTCAATCAGGAGCCGAATTTATGGAGCAGGATCAGATATTTTGCCTCGAAACAACCAAAGAAGTTACTTCTGCCATGGAATTTATTGACTGATGTCCATAGAGTAACCCTAATTGTATATAGATCCTCAAAAGGTCAACAAAGCTCCCACCGAGCTAAAATCATAAGTGTAAATCAGTTAATACAGTGGAACACCTGTACAGTTTCTTCGTTGAGCCCCTCAAAGGCCAAGAAGACATTAATGCCTGTATTAATTGATTTTGAGATCTTTTATCAGATCTCACCTCCTCATTCTTCTATAAATACTTCAGTAGAAGATGAGTGAGGGGTTGGTTGGTAGTAGAACTTTGAAATACACTTGAGCCGGAGATTTCTATTTGTACATAGTTTTCGCTGGCCCTTGAAGTTCTGTTTGTGCTAGAGTAGTTAGGTTGAATAATAAAGATGCTTACTGAACTGAAACATTGGACCTAAATATTGTAACTGGTTTGACATCAATAACAAGCTTTTCCTTGGGATGCTGGTCTATATTACTGGTGAAGTGCTTCTTTCTTTGTTAATTGTTTTCCCTTCTAAGTATGACATATTGTTCATTTTCTGCTGTAAAGAACAGTTTAAACAAGGTTAGGATCTACTGTATATCAGTAACCTTCTCTGGCTGAGAAATCTTTATCTTAATGTTTTCTTCAGATTTGTTTATTTAAGAATGATTCAATATTGTTTAAACAGTTAGGAATGTTGGCGTTCCCTCGTCCTTCTGTTTACATAAACATCGCTCTTGAATGTGATTTCCATTATTTGCTATTAAAGTTAGACTAGAGAAGATATGGTTTGCCCTGATTCCTAGATTCTTTTCTCCAAAGGCAGATTCTGAAAGTTTCCCTTGGTGTTGACTGAAAGCAGACTAGGTTTAAAATTACTTTATCTGATCTTAAGTTACACTTTGTTTCTCTTATATGTTTTCATACTTTCTGAAGGTAATTATGTGGATTACTGGATTGTTTGTCAATTAAGCTCCTTTAATAGAACTTGCCCAAGAAGTTTATGGTTAGCCCTGTCCTTGGTTGGTTTTAAATAGTTACTTAAGAGGATTTTCTTGTTTGGACTGACTATAAATCCCTTGAGAAATTATTATCAGTTTCCACCTTTCCAACACTTTATTGTTTCCATTCCATCATCCTAAATCTCAAATAATCTTGTGATATAGATGACTTTCCCCTTGGATCACTCTTGATGTTGATGCTCAATTAAAGCCCAGATATGACTCCATAGCCCAATGGACTAAAAACCAGCGTTATATCTATCTATCAACTAAAGTTGTTCTATTTGCTTGCAACTTCTCACCTTCGAAACTCTTTGCATATATATCTTTCCACCTCCAACAGCAAATCATGCCCAACCATCCAAAAATAAAACAAAACCCTTGGCCTTCATAACTAGCCTAATATCATTATCTCAAACTTCGAAGACAATATCCATATTTGTACATATTGGAGAGATCCCTCTCTGGATTCAGGAGGGCTAGATCCTAGAATCCCAAAGTTGGTTGAAATGATGTTAACTCTGTGATCGGACTTTTTCCAATCTTGCTTATTACAAAGACCTAACATTTCTGGCGACTCCACTAGGGAACACCCCGAATCATTTTCATTCAAAGATGACCATACGGTATTACAGATTTGGTTCATAGAGCATCAACTTTATTGACCAGCTGGAGCCACCAGCAACATTTCTGGCAACTCCACTGGGGACTGAGTGTTTTTAAATCCTTTTTAGTGACCTCAGGAAACCCTTGATTTTCATACAAACCTTGAGAGTAAAAAGAAGCCTTTTCAAGCACTACCAAGAATGGTAATCACGATGAAACTTGTTTGAATCAGTGACAATCTAGGTCAGTCCTAGGATTCTCATAAGACTTTATCTAACCTTGAAAAATAGGTTGGCTTAGCCATAAGAGTAGACTGTCTTTGTCTCACAACCGTAGCTAAGTTTTGAAGCAAAGTTAGGACATTCTTGCAAACCACAAATAAAAACAATTCAGAAAATACCAAAAAGAATTTCAGATTGGTAGTAAAACACTTGCTCTTACATTTCACTTACCTTTGATCGTGTTTTACCCTATACTCTTAGGCAGAGTCTGGAAAGGGCCAGGTAGCCTCCGGATCTCATCCTCTTTAGAGGTGACATATCTGGTGAATGCCCTCCCGGTCAATATTTGATTAGAGTTTGTTGTGTTTTGGGATATCCTTGAAAAGGGATATTTCACAAGCACTGTGGTGGATAGTGTATCTCTTTGAAAACATTCTAAAACTTTCCACCTGGTTACTCCACAATCCTGAACAGACCTTAAGACTCCACTGGGAAGAACCCTCATCATTATAATATCTTTCGAAACTCATTTAGAGGACTGTGGGATTGAACTTTGCATTAACAGAATAGTTAACCTCTCAAATATTGTCATATCTGGTTGAACTTGTCTAATTTATTTGGGTCTAAAAACACAGCATAGCGGCTCCTAGAAAGATTCACACCAGAGCCTACCCTGACCCTAGTCCACCTAAGATAGTTGACAACCCAGAAAGTATCCTTAGGAAGTCTCCTAAGATAGAATCCTCAACTATTTTCAGATCTCACATAAGAGCCAATTCAGTCCCTGAAAATCTTTCAGCTCTACAGAAATCACAAACTGACTTATTAAACCCATTTAGGAGTAGGTCATTTGGTGATTTAGATCAACTAGATTCTGAGACTTCACTTTCATCTCCTGAAACAAGTGAACATCTTGGTAGCAGGGAAACAACACCTCCTGATTCACATTTTCTTCTTAAATTAGGTGTCTCTCATCCAAGATCAGATCAACAATCTACTGCTGTTCCATCCACTTATGTTCATCCTTCATCCACTGCTCAAACCACTTCATTTCAGCCCACCCCACCTCTTGTCAATCCACCCCCACCACCTATCATAGCAGCATGGTATTCTCCCTTATTCCTTCCTGTACCATTAGTCAATCTTCCACAGGACTATCAGTCCAAAATTCCATTATTTGATGCTAGCAACGCTATAACCGCATCACAACATGTGGATAAGATGAATGACTACTTTGACAGAAATGAAATTGATGATGATTCTGTCAAACTTAGACTATTTGCTCAAAGTCTGGGGGGAGAAGCAAGAAAATGGTTTAAAGGCTTAGCCCCTCATAGTATTAATGATCTCCAAGGTTTCCATCAAACATTCTTAAACAAATGGGAGGTAAAGAAGAACCCTCTCCAAGTTCTTGCTGACTATAACAATCTCCATAGGAATCCAGAGGAAAGTGTACAAGCTTATTGCACTAGATTTAACAGTGTGTACAATGCACTCTCTCCAGAATTAAAACCTCCACAAGGTTCAGCTTTAAACAAGTTTCTTGAAGGCTTTGACGCTGATATGACCTATTCACTAAGAGAGAGAGATTTTGCAACCATGGAAGACATGCAAAGAGGTGCTCTTTCTGTAGAAGTTAACCTTATGGAGAAGAGGGCAAGAATGAAAGATGAAAAGAGAGTATCTTTCAGAGAGGAATCATCATCTTCTATGCAAAACTCAAAATTGGAGAAAATGATGGAAGAAATGATGAAGAAAATGAGAATTCTTGAGAGAGCACAAGCGAGTCAAAATCAAACTGCTCCTCAAAAGAGAAGCCAGAATCAAAATGTTAGAAGGAACCAACCTCCAAACAGACCGAGGGAAGATGATCAACAGATCACTCCTCCCTTTCATCAAAACTATGTAACTGAGGTTGAGGAAACAGATGAAATGACAGAGAGAAATGATATCAACCTATTTGGGGTAAATGATGATGATTTTGAGGTTCATTATGATAGGAAACAAGGTCTTTATACACCTTATGATGACAAGCGAGATGATAATGAAAATTGTTGTCAAGACATGGAAAATGCCATCACAAAACCTTCAAAAGAATATGAACTCAGAAGTAAATCTAGTCAACAAACCCCCAACACCAAAACCTCTGACAAAACTTCTCAAAACAGCACTACAACCAAGCCTAAAACAGTCAAACAAAAGGACAAAATGGTGGCTGTTGTTTCTGGTAAAGATAAAGAGAAAGACACTCAAAATCTTGAAAAACAGAGTGCAAACATCAGTAGTACTAATACTTCAGCTAGTACTCCTATTTCAACCGATGTGTCAAGTGTAGATAAAATAAATCAGCAAGCTGTTGTTGCTGATAAAGTGATAGCTGACAGGGCTAAAACTGACACCTTAAAGAATCAAATTCCTTTCAGCCTGAAACAGAAAATCTCAAAGATCAAAATTTATGTTCCCTTGACTGAGTTAGTTGCCCATCATGTATATAAAAACCAAATTTTGAAGGCTTTAAACATAGATGAAAATGAGGATACTCTCAATCTAAATGATGACCAACCAAAGCTGATTTTTGGTCCAAAGATTGAAGGTAAGTTTCAAGAAGGACCTGTCCCTCCCTTTTACGTAAGTTTGAACGTTCATGAAAAAATTCTGCACAATGTTATGTATGACTCAGGGGCTTCTCATAATTTAATGCCAAAAGCTGTAATGGAAAGCCTGGGTCTTGAAATTACCAGACCTTACAAAGACCTGTACTCCTTTGATTCAAGCAGAGTAAAATTTCTAGGGTTGATCAAAGACCTGTGTGTTAACTTAGCCTAGATTCCGGCCAAATGCTTAGTCATGGATATTGTTGTGGCTGATGTGCCCCCAAAGTATGGAATGCTTTTATCAAGATCTTGGGGGGCTAAGTTACAAGGGACTATGCAGATGGACATGACCTATGTGACTATCCCTGTTTTCAATTAGAATAGAAGACTTTACAGGGAGTCCCATATGCAATTCACAGTTACAAGTCAAGACAGACCACAAAACTCTCCTATATATTCTGTCAATATGGGCCTTGATTCTTTTATCATGTTCAATGATGAAACACTTGCTGAACAAGTGACGTCAACAGAACTAATGAAAAATAGAGAGGAGGACGTAAATAATGTTGAAGTGACTAAACGGTTTGCTACACTTGAAAATCTTAGCAAACCAAACACAGATCCTGATTTACAAGTCTTGAGTCCATTAATCTTAAACCTAGACAGTCAAGAGAAAAACCCTCAATCTAATGAAAAACCTGAGGAGTTGAAGCAAATTCAATTAAATGCTAATATTAAACAACAATCAGATAGCACTTTAGTTAAAAAGGACATTCACCAAACAGATGAAGTTGAGAATATTCCTCTATGAAGTATGTATTTCGATGGGTCGTGCACTAGAACCAACGCTGGTGCAGGTGTCTGGATTAATAACACTGAAAACAACCACACAGAATACATTTCATGCAGACTGAACTTTCAGTGTTCAAATAACATAGCAGAATATGAATCCCTTCTCTTAGGCTTGCATCTCTTGAAGAAGTTAGGAGCCAGAAGAATTAACATGTATGGGGATTCTGAGTTAATCATTAGGCAAGTCAATGGGGAGTATAATGCAAATCATCCCAGAATTAGAGCCTATCAGAATGATGTCATGGACCTTTTGAAAACATTTGAGGAGGCCAAATTGAGTTTCTTCCCAAGGAAAAGAAACATTGCAGCCCAAAATTTAGCTTTTGCGGCCAGGACATGTCTAACGCCATATGAAACCGGAGACAACACAACTCTGATAAAATTTAGACCAGTAGTGCCTGATAACAAAAAATATTGGCAAGTGTTTGACAATGACAAACAAATAGAAGACTTCATACAATTCAGAAATGAATTCGAACTGCATAGTTTGGACTCAGATTATGATACAGACTACAGCGAAGAAAAATTTCTTGGTAAAGAAGAACCGTCTCCTGAGCCTGCCAATATTAACCTTCAAACTAGCAAACTCATAAACAAAATAGAATTGAGTGCAGAATCAGAGACAGAGGAATTAGAAACCCTGCATTCTGAAGATGAAAGTTTTCCAAGTGGTCTTACACCTTTAGAAGAGTTGTTTGATTTTAATGACGTAGCCAAAAAACCTAAACTGGAACCTGTAGAGACTGAAGTGGAAGAGTGCAATGTAGGCAGTGAGGAAAAACTGAAAATGATTAAACTGTCCAAAACTTTGCCAGCTCACATTAAACTCAAATACATGGAGTTGTTCAAAGAGTTTTTTGATGTTTTTGCATGGAGTTACGAAGATCTTAAATCTTATGACATTGAAATAATACAACACAAAATCCCTCTCAAAGAAAAACAAAAACCATTCAAACAGAAGCTGCGCAGAATAAACCCTGTCCAACTGCCTTTGGTTAAGAAGGAAATCATGAAGATGTATGACGCTGGTATTATTGTCCCTATTAGATATTCTGAGTGGGTATATAATCTGGTGTCTGTTAGGAAGAAGATTGGAGAAATCAGGCTTTGTATAGATTTTAGAGACTTAAACAAAGCTTCATTGAAAGAAAACTACCCTTTACCCAAGATGGATCATATTTTACAAAGGGTGGTAGGGTCTAGAAGAATTTCTTTGATGGATGGCTATTCGGGGTACAATCAGATCTTGGTTTACCCTGCTGATCAATTAAAGACAGCCTTTACTACACCCTGGGGCACCTTCATGTATGTGAAAATGCCCTTTGGTCTAATGAATGCTGGAGCAACCTTTCAAAGAGCCATGGAAATTGCATTCTCGAAATAATTGGGTTTCTTCATCATTATCTATCTCGATGATGTAACTGTGTTTTTGAAAACAGATGAAGAACACTTAGAACATTTGAGAAAGGTTTTCGAGAAATGCAGAAAGTTTGGAATATCTTTAAACCCTAAGAAGACACTATTTGGTCTCCAAGAAGGTAAACTCCTTGGGCACATTATTTCAGAGGAGGGTATAAAGATAGATCCAAAGAGGATTGAGGCCATATTGCAAATCTCTCAACCCCGAAACATAAAAGAGTTGCAATCCTTCATTGGAAAGATTAACTTTTTGAGAAGGTTCATCCCTAACTTAGCTGAGCTCCTTAGGAATATCACAAAAATGTTGAAGAAGGAGTAAGGGGTAAAGTGGACCTTCGAAGCAAGGACATCCTTTGAACTGGTAAAACAAGCCTTAACCAAAACACCAGTTCTCATAAGTCCTGATTTTTCAAAAGATTTTTATATCTTCTCATTTGCATCAGAACACACCATTGTTGCTGTCCTTTTACAGAAAAATCCGCAAGGACAAGAGCAGCCTATCGCATTTTTTAGCAAGGAATTGAGGGATGCCCCTTTGAAGTATAACATTATGGAAAAGCAAGATTTTGCTTTGGTTAAGGCTTTAAAAGACTTCAGAGTATACATCCTTCACTCACACATTATTTCCTTTGTCCCAAATTCAGTCGTTAAAGACATTCTAACACAGGACCCAGATGGTAAGAGAGGTAAGTGGATTTCTGTTATCCTTGAATATGATTTAGAGATAAAACCCACTAAACTCATCAAAGGCCAAGGTCTAGCTCGATTGATGGCTGAAAGCAACTGTGAAGTCCTCGATATTAATTTGATTAATGCTTTGGACAACCAAGAAGAATTCTGAACTCCCATTGTCGAGGATCATCTTATGAAATATCATTGGTATGCTGATATTTTTTATGTTTTGCTGAATTTGAATACACCTCATGGTTTGTCAAAAACGAAGGCAATGTTTCTAAAATTGAAAGTAGTAAACTATTGCATTCTTGATAAATGTCTTTATTGGAAAAATGCTAGTGGTATATTGCTTAAATGTTTGCCTGAGTTTGATGTAGAAAAGGTTAAGCTGGAATTCCATGAAGGAGAGTGTGGAGGTCATTTATACTAGAAGGCAACAGCCAATAAAATTTTGAGGGTTGGTTACTATTGGCCTACTCTGTTTCATGATGTACACAGGATTACCACTACTTGCCATAAATGCCAACTGTTTGAAGGCAAGAGAAAACTATTACCCCTGCCTCTGCATCCAATCACGGTTGAAGCCCCTTTTCAACAGTGGGGACTTGACTTCATAGGAGAAATCCATCCCTCATCTTCTGCACAGCATAGGTGGATTTTCATAGCTACAGACTATTTCACTAAGTGGATAGAAGCCATCCATTGTAGGCATGCCAATGATTCAGTTATCATAAAATTCATGGAGACTAACATTCTCTCCAGATTTGGCTGTCCTACCAAGATCATCACAGACAATGCAGCAGCATTTGGATCAAAGAAAATGGTTGAATTTTGTCATAGATATTAGATAACATTGGGGCATTCCACAGCCTATTACCCTCAGGGTAATGGACTTGCTGAATCTTCAAACAAAATCTTAGTGAACATAATCAAGAAATTGTTGGAGGACAATAAGAAGTCTTGGCACACAAAGCTGGTCCATGCACTGTGGGCTGACAGATTGACTTTGAAAAAATCTATTGGTATGTCGCCTTTCCATCTTGTGTATGGTACAGATGCAATTTTTCCTAACAGCCTTGGGGTACCAGTTATGAATTTGATCCAAGAGCTGCAGACTGAAGAAAATGACATGACCAAAATAATAAATCAGACCATTCATCTTCAGCAAACCAGAGAGGAAGCGTATAACAAAGCATTGCAGAAGCAAGATAGTATCAAGAAAATTTTTGACAGAAGAACAAAGGCCAACAATTTCAAAATTGGGGACAAAGTTTTAAAGTGGGACTCAAGAAGGGAAGAAAAGGGCAAACATGGAAAATTTTACAACCTATGGCTTGGCCTTACTCTATTCATTCAGTTGCTGGTAATAATGCATTTTTCTTACAGGAGTTGGATGGATCAGAATTGTTTGGGGGTCCTGTCAATGACAGGATGCTCAAGCATTACTTCTCTTGATTCATGATATGTTTTAAAGCCTTCTTTTTTCTTTTTCCATTATAAATATTTCATCCGCCATCGCATTCAAGCTGTAAAAAAAAAAAAAAAAAAAAAATCGAAAATTACAAAAACAAAGAAAAAGAAAAGAGGGCAGAATGAAAATAAGAAAGGCAAAGCCCCATGCCAAAAGGAGAAATAAATCTGAAAGTGTGCAAGCTCAAATGCCACTCCTCAAAAACACACTTCTAGTTAGTCAAACTGTTTAATCTTGACTAGTTAGCTTTAAATTTTTCTGCTGATAGGTTAGGGAATTCGATTTGCCAAACTGTTTAATCTTGGCTTATCAGTAGATAGATTAGGATAGAAATTGAAGGTTCAAACAAACTCAAAATCTGAACCAAAGTTTCCAAAGCAAGATGACTCAAAATTTGTTTTATTCTTATGAGTCAAAGATGTGACAATCAGGTTCTAATCAGCTTAGAATCTGAACCAGAAGAAAGCAAAGACAGCTCAAAATAAAAGTCAAAACAGAGCTGTGAAGAATAGAGAAGGCCATGATGAGAGACTTTCAGATCTCAAGCCTCCCATTTTGTTTTATTTTTCCGCAAATAATAATCTATGTGCAGCTTTTCTTTATGCCATAGATCACAGCAAGTCAAAAAGCTCAATCTTGACTTGGCTGTTTTTCAATTTCTGTTTTAGAATTTAGAGAATGAAAGTCTGTTGGACTGTTTAATCCCAACAGACAGTAGATTAGGTAGAGAAGGATCTGAGCTCAACTGTTTAATCTGAGTTCAGGGAGAGATAAGAAGTAGAATTAGATTAGTTTTTATGCTTTTAAAAGAATAAAATGTTATGAAAAGATTTTACCAATCCAAGTGCACTCTGATGAAGAAAAAATGTTAGATCAGTAGGATTGGGTAGGTAGAAAGTTGTACTGATTAAGTCCATTTATCTTTCATAACTGACCTTATTTTTTCAGACGCAGAGCAAGATCATCCAGCAAAAGAAAGCAATTCAACGGATGAGGCACAGGCCTACCTCCCAGAGAAACATGTCTGAATTCTTGATGCCTTCAAGAAGGCACCATCCCCAAGTGGAGCCACTGTTAGC
This sequence comes from Pinus albicaulis, assembly GCA_034641835.2. Taxonomy (NCBI): domain Eukaryota; kingdom Viridiplantae; phylum Streptophyta; class Pinopsida; order Pinales; family Pinaceae; genus Pinus; species Pinus albicaulis. The sequence continues at coordinate 224,361,327 of CM076575.1, forward strand.
CACCTATAATATTTTGTTATACCAAAAGGTGGCTAAAACCTTTAGGAGCCTCCAAGGAACAAATTTTACCACCAAAAATTTTTGGCTCTTGAAGTCTCTATAAGGCCTCCAACCTTTTCCTTCTGTCCATGTCCCATACTGCTGTTTATGTCCAAAAAACCTCAGAAACCCTGCTGATTTCCAAGTGAAATACTGCTGCAAAGGACCCCTTTTCCCCCTCTTTCCTCCTTAAGCTAACCTTCTTTTCTATTTCCTCCATCTCCCATGAAAGCCTCTCAATTTCATGATTCTCCCTTTTCCCCTCATTAAAACCCATTTCATAATGGTCTAAGACCCCTTCTTGACCTTATCGAAAGCCTTCATTTCCTTGAAAAACCATTGAAAACCCTAGAAAATGCATATTTTCTATCCCTCAGTCCTTAGCCCCTCGGGCTAAGGATCTAAACCCATTTTCCTCCATGTGCCTGAGCGCCAGAACCGAATGCTACAATTGTCGGGTGCTTATCCTTTCCATTTAATTTCTCCGCCCGACGCACCAAAAACCTTTGTAAACTATGAAAATCGGGTTTAAATCAATTTCCAAAGTCTCCGCCCATATAAATCGATGGAATAATCTTGACCATGGATCTGCTCCACAAATCGGATGGCGCGGCACGCGACTTATCATGTGGACCCCCCCCAACCATACGTCACCTCTCAAAACCGCTTGGTTTTTCCGCACCGCTCTTCAGCAGAGGGTGGTTTTAACCCGACGGCCAGCAATTCCATATGTTGGCTGCCACGCATCCTCTGTAACATTCAAAAACCACCGCATAAATTCAATCCCCTGCGCATTATCCGTCAGACCATAGCCTCCCAGCGGAATCGATGACGGCCGTCCGATCTGGCCCCGCACATCTAATGGTGATCGCCTATCCGAGCTGCCCGACCTTTAACCAAGTTGCATGCGTTTTAGCCAGGCCCCAGCACAATCAAGAACCCATCTTCATCGTCGATCTCTGTAGATCGATGGTCCACATTCAATTTTCTGATTCCATTGCACAGTCAACACATCTCCGCCGCTGACTTTTCCACTCGCCCCCGACCGTTGATCACCGCGCGATCAAGGGCTCCGATCGCCCCACTCCCCCGCACACTTTCCGATGCAGATTTCCATATAAACGTAGGATTTTATAGTTCCATTTGTATTTTGCAGGTTTAAGGTTTTTTCTGCCATGTTTGAAGAAGACTCGAAGGACGAGGGTGACGATTCTCATTCTTTCGATTTGTCAAAGGAGAGTGACTGCAGGGTGTAGAACTATGTTGTCAACAAGGTGTCATGAGCCTTTGTTACCATGCGCCCCTGTAAAACTTGGAAAATATGAAGAAATCACAAAGAACGAGTATCATATTGCAGAGAGCAGAAATGGATCAGAGCAGATATTTAGTGGACAAATCGGTGGGGATTACGTCTAAGATAGTTATCAAAAGCCTATTCCCCAGCCTAAAACACAATTTGAAAGGAAAACCTAAAAATCGTTCATCAGACAGGATCCCTCCACCGCCATATCTAAGGAAAATTGATTCCTCAACCACCACAGCGCCACCTATTGCCTCAAAACACTCAATCAGGAGCTGAATTTATGGAGCAGGATCAGATATTTTGCCTTGAAACAACCAAAGAAGTTACTTCTGTCATGGAATTTATTGAACGATGTCCGCAGAGTAACCCTAATTGTATACAGATCCTCAAAAGGTAAAAAAATCTCCCACCGAGCTAAAATAATAAGTGTAAATCAGTTAATACAGTGGAACACCTGTACAGTTTCTTCGTTGAGCCCCTCAAAGGTCAAGAAGACATTAATGCCTGTATTGATTGATTTTGAGATCTTTTATCAGATCTCACCTCCTCATTCTTCTATAAATACTTCAGTAGAAGATGAGTGAGGGGTTGGTTGGTAGCAGAACTTTGAAATACACTTGAGCTAGAGATTTCTATTTGTACATAGTTTTCGCTAGCCCTTGAAGCTCTGTTTGTGCTAGAGTAGTTAGGTTGAATAATAAAGATGATTACTGAACTGAAACATTGGACCTAAAGATTGTAACTGGTTTGACATCAATAACAAGCTTTTCCTTGGGATGCTGGTCTATATTACTGGTGAAGTGCTTCTTTCTTTGTTAATTGTTTTCCCTTCTAAGTATGCCATATTGTTCATTTTCTGTTGTAAAGAACAGTTTAAACAGGGTTAGGATCTATTGTATATCAGTAACCTTCTCTGGCTGAGAAATCTTTATCTTAATGTTTTCTTCAGATTTGTTTATTTAAGAATGATTCAATATTGTTTAAACAGTTAGGAATGTTTGCGTTCCCTCGTTCTTCTGTTTACATAAACATCGCTCTTGAATGTGATTTCCATTATTTGCTATTAGAGTTAGACTAGAGAAGATATGGTTTGCCCTGATTCCTAGATTATTTTCTCCAAAGGCGGATTAAGTTCCCTTGGTGTTGGTGACAGGACTAGGTTTTTAAATTACTTTGCTCTGATCTGTAGTTGCTTTGTTTCTCTTATATGTTTTCATGCTTGCGAAGGTAATTGTGTGGTTAAAACGGATTGTTTTTCAATTAATTTGCTTTAATAGAACTTTTTTCCCAAAAAGTTTATGGTTAGCCTATCCTTGATTTGGTTTTAAACGATTGTAGGCTTTTCTTGTTTGGACTGACTATAAATCCTCTGTGAAATTATTATCAGTTTCCACCCCTCCAACACTTTATTGTTTCCATCCCATCACTCTAATCTCAATAATCCTGTGATATAGATGACTTGCCCCTTGGATCACCCTTGATGTTGTTGTTCAATTAAAGCCCAGATATGACTCCATGGCCCAATGGACTAAAAACCAGCGTTATATCTATCTGTTACCCTAAGCTGTCCTTTTTTCTTGCAACTTCTCACCTTTGAAACTCTTTGCAGATCGATCTTTTTGCCTCAAACAGCAAATCATGCCCAACCATCCAAAAACAAAACAAAACAAAACCCTTGGACTTTATAACTAGCCTAATATCATTATCTCAAACTTCAAAGACAATATCCATCTTTGTACATATTGGAGAGATCCCTCTCCGGATTCAGGAGGGCTAGATCCTAGAATCCCAAAGTTGGTTGAAATGATGTTAACTCTGTGATCAGACTTTTGCCAATCTTGCTTATTACAGAGACCTAACACATCCCGTTGACGAGAATTGGAAACACCTTTCTTGTTTTCCTCCCAGGTGCCCTTTAATATGAAATTATTTAAAACATATTATTCTTGTCTTGTCTATTGGACGCATGGAAAAAAAGCTTATTTTTGTTGCTTAATGTCTTTTTATGCATAGATCTGGATTTTTTGTAGCATTTGTCTTGATCAACTAACTGCAGATTTGAATATATTAGCAACCATATTTTGCTGTCAGGGCTATAATTTATGCATAGATAAAGTGGTATTTTTTCGTACACTTCGACAAAAGATTCATACTAACAATTGGTACATTGTATTTATGCAATGGTATTTCTAACTCTGTTATGGCATCATAGGCTCGGACACATGAGTGAGAAGGGGATGAAGATTCTTCACTCAAGAAATTTGTTTCATGGTTTGAAACATGTTGATTTGGATTTCTGTGAGAATTGCATTTATGGAAAATAGAAGAGAGTCAGATTCCTCAGAGTTGGGAAATAAAAGAAGACTGAAAAATCAGAGCTTATGCATACGGATGTATGGGGACCTACTCAGGTATCATATCTTGGTGGCTCTCATTATTATGTTACTTTTATTGATGATGCAACTAGGAAAAATTGGATTTATTGTATTCAGAATAAATATGATGTATTTGATACTTTAAAGAAATGGAAAGCTTTGGTTGAGATTGAGACAGAAAAGAAGTTGAAGTGTCTCAGATCAGACAATGGAGGTGAATATTGCAATAAATATTTTGATAGGTACTGTTCAGAGCATGGAATTCGTAGAGAGAAGACAGTTCTAAGAACACCACAAGAAAATGGTGTGTCAGAAAGGATGAATAGAACAATCATGGAGTGTGCAAGGTGCATGAGATTACATGCAGGATTTCCTTTACAATTTTGGGTAGATGTTGTAGATATTGTTGTCTATATAATAAACACAGGGCCTTTAAGTTCCTTGGATGGTGGTATTCCAGAGGAAGCATGGATAGGTAAAAAGGTAGGCTACTCCTTTTTAAGGCCTTTTGGTTGTGAGTTCTTTGTCCATATTAATAAAGAAAATAGAGCAAATCTTGAGGCAAAATCAAAGAAATGTACCTTTATTGGATATGGTGTTAATGATTTTGGTTATCTCTTATATGGTTATGAAAATGAAAAAATAATTAGGAGAAGAGATGTAATATTCAATGAAAAGTTATTGTATAAGAATCAGTTGCAGGAAAAGAAACTAGAAAAAGAAAACAAAGAATACACAGTTCTTGATGAGATCACAGAAAAGTTAAATGTGCCTGAAAATAATAATAATCAAGAGCCACAATAATAGCAACCACCACAACAGCAACCGGCACCTAAAACACCTGAAAGTGGTGTTAGAAGATCTAACAAGATAAGTAGACCCCCTGAACGATACTCTCCATTATATTATTTATTGTTGACTGATTCTGGTGAACCTGAATGTTATGAAGAAGAAATGCAGGTTGAAAGCAGGAAGAAGTGGGAGCTAGACATGGAAGAGGAGATGGACTCCTTAATGCATAACCAGACTTGGGACTTAGTCAGGTTGCCAGCAAGTAAAACTACATTGCAGAATAAATGGGTTTACAGGCTGAAGAAAGAAGATGGAGGAAAACAGAGGTACAAATCTAGACTTGTGGTGAAGGGGTTTTCACAGAAGAAAGTTATTTATTTTTATGAAATATTTTCTCCTGTTGTTAAGATGACTTCAATCAGACTTACTTTAAGTCTTGTAGCAGCGGAATATTTTACATCTTGAACAGTTAGATGTAAAGACAACATTTCTCCATGGAGATTTGGAGGAAGAGATCTATATGCAGCAACCATAAGGATATGAGGTCAAAGAGAAAGAAAAATTAGTGTGTAGGTTAAAGAAGAGCTTGTATGGCTTAAAACAGGCTCCAGGGCAGTGGTATCTAAAATTTGACAAGTTTATGTCTGAAAAAGGTTACACGAGATGTCACTCTGATCATTATGTTTATCTAAAAAGGAAAAATGATGGCAGCTATATTATATTGTTATTATATGTAGATGACATGCTTGTTGCAGGGTCTAACATGCAGTAAATAAATGTTCTCAAAAGAAAATTGGAAAATTCATTTGCAATGAAGGATTTGGGAGCTGCAAAACAAATCCTCGGTATGAGAATAACTAGAGACTGGAAAAATCACAAATTAACACTATCTCAAAATGAGTAAATCCAAAAGGTGTTGAAAAGATTTAATATGCAGAATGAAAAACCAGTTAGTACACCTTTTGCTAACCATTTCAAAATTAGTAAGGAGATGTGCCCCAAGACCCAAGAAGAAATGGACTATATGTCTAAAGTTCCATATGCATTAGCAGTGAGAAGCTTAGTGTATGAAATGGTCTACACAAGGCCCGATATTTCACATGCAGTGGGAGTTGTAAGAAGGTACATGAACAATCCAGGAAAAGAACATTGGATGGCAGTAAAATGGATTCTCAGATATTTGAGAGGTACCACAAATCAAGCATTATGCTTTGGTGGTTCAAACGTTGCTCTACAGGGATATGTTGATGTAGATATGGCAGGTGACAGAGATAATAGGAGGAGAACTACAGGATATGTATTTACTGTAGGTGGAACAGTTGTTAGTGGGACTTCAAAAATCCAAAGTTTTGTTACACTTTCAACAACAGAAGCAGAGTATGTTGCTGCTACAGAGGCTAGTAAGGAAATGATTTGGTTACAAAGGTTTATGGATGAATTGGGTAAGAAGCATGATATGGGCACGTTATACAGTGATAGCCAAAGTGCCATTCATCTTTCAAATAACTCAGCATTTCATTCCAGGACTAAACACATACATCTCAAGTACCATTTCATACGATCAATATCGGAAGATGGATAGTTGAAGCTGGAAAAGATACACACTAGCCAGAATCCTGCAGATATGATAACAAAAGTTGTAACCATGGAGAAACTGATATTATGCTCAGTTTCAATTAGTCTTCAATGATGACGATGAAGATGAGAAAAAGCTAGGTCCAAAGAGGAGTCATTGTCCAACAAATGAAGCAGCAGTGAAATTTCTACGATCAGTCTCCAAGTGGGATATTGTTGGGTGTGGAGCCTAATTATCTTGTTTATTTTGTATCATAGCATTGGACCCCTGTACCTTAATGGGGCGGCAACACCGCTCGAAATTAAACGCTTTCGGGGGTAGCACCCCCGAAGCTAAAAATATATGTAAAATTACCTTGTAAAAGTATAGTAATTTATAGTCAATATGAGTCATTCATTAGGCGGATGATCTGACTATAGAAGTTATATTTAGTTTATGTTTTTTTGCCCTAGAAGGCAACCCTTCACTTGTATGAGGATATTGTGTTGCGGCTGTGTATTGTATGTGTATTCTCGGAGCAAGAAACAGATAGAGACTGTGAGAGAGAACAGAGGATATTAACGTGGATCTGTTGTAGGTTGTGTCTCTTCATTTTGTTTGATAATAGAAAGGAAGGATTGGCTGTTTGGGGTGGACGTAGCCCAAACTGGGTGAACCACGCATATCTATGTCTCTCTGGTTTTATGTGTTTTGTGTGCTTGTGTTTTCCACATATTTTATGTGTTTCATTGCTCTATAATATTTAATTTTCTAACAACTGGTATCGGTGTATGGAAATTAGTGGGCCACCTGAGTTATTGTATCCATGGCTCGCTCAGACATGCAAGGGGGGTCTTGTCCGAACAGATTCATGTAGAGGGTGGGGATGAAGCTACTTTTATTGACTCCATGTCTTGCTTATATCTGGAATCCCAAAACACCATTATATCCTTGTGAATTGGACTGAGATTCTCTGAGTTCCAGTTATGCGACCACCCCTCGAAATGGCACCTGGCACACACTACATCTAGGAGATAAGATGCCATGTATAATTCTGAGGCATACCATTCATCAGGCGCCAGAGCTACATATATGTTTGACTTGAGAGCCTCTATTATTATGTTGCCCCAGTTGAAATGGGTACCGTAAACGGTGATGGCATACATTAGAGAGACCCAAGTGTCGTTGAAGAAGGTGGCGTCTGGTCGGCCATACATCCTACATAGCATTGCAGCGATGAGTTTGTAGACATTCCTGAGGCCTGCCGTCGGATATTCTTGATCCTTCTTGAGCAAGAATTTTTTCGGGTATTCCCACCATCCTTTCAATGTTTCAAATATGGGAACTACATGAGTAGTAGCCCATTCATCATTGAAGGTCTAATCTCATGTGGGAAGCTCATAGTATTACTCTGCATATTTCCCTTTTAGGTTGGTGAAAGTCTTCCCGGCATGGTCCCAAATTACCCAGATCTTGGGGTTGACTTTCTGTAGGATCCATTCAATTAGCTCGGTGCACAGGAACACCGGGAGGTGGGCTCATGCATAGTGCAACTTGGATCGTTTCACTTAAATATATATCTTCCTATAAGGGGGGTGCTCCAGAAATTTAGCCTGAGTAAGCTCTTTATAAATCTGGTACCATCTCATACTGTCCCCCTTACCGAAGATACAGGCTGTGTCACCATAGATGGGGGGAAGAACAACAGGTCTTTCCTCTTCCGAGATTTCTATCTTGAGGCTTTTATTCCTCTTGCGGACTACTGGCGGCCCCATGTCACCTGATGTTGATGAAATGGACACACACTCTAGCTTGGCTTCAATATCCCCTAGCATGTTCATAAAACAATCCCACGATGAGATAGATAACATTAATTTTAAATAAGTGGGTTGTTTCTACATCTTCTTATTAATTTCCAAGGAGGTGGGTTAACCTATGACCTGCCAACCTTGTGACTGGGTCACAGGTCGCTAGGTTGCATTGGCTTAAAAATCAGTGGGAGGGCGACTTCATGACTTGGCAACCTATGACTAGGTCACTAGGTCGCGGGGTCGCTGGGTAGCGTTGGTTGGAAACGTTTGAGGAAGTGCGACCTAGCAACTTTGTGACTCGCGACTGGGTCACAAGGTCATTGAGTCACTGAGTCGTGTCACTCTATATTCCCATGAAATACGACCTAGATATTTTTCAACTTAGTGATGAGGGCACAAGGTCGCGGGGTCACAAGGTTGTGGGGTCACTCTAGGGTTTTGCAGATGCGCGGCGGAACAAGGTTTAGGAAATAGCACAAGGTATCCAAAAAATCACCACACAAGTTTGAAGGAGCCTTCACCAGTGAGTTTAGGAAAGGTCTTAGGAAGGGGAAAGGGGTAGGCAAGATTCACACAAGATTCGAAGAGAACCAAGGGAGGAGAAGCTTGCAGAAGGATTGCTAAAGGGTTATGTCAAGGTCATGTAGGGTTAAAATAGGCTAGGTTTAGAAAATAATAGTAAAAAATATCCTAGAAAAGAAATAGCAGGAGGATTAGGCACTTACCTGGGAAAAACGCACTCCAGCTGGCTTGTTAGAAGCGTTTTTTGTTCTCTGTCACATAGGTGAAATGCAAACTATGTGACCATTCTATATATAAAGGGGTTACACGTGTGGAAAATTAATGAGGGTCGCAAGGTCGCGGATGAGATGCGTTAATGAGATGCGCGACCTTGCGACTCTGCAACCTTGGGGGACACGGGGTTGTCATTGTGTAGATTAATCCGTCTTGCGGACAAGACCGTCTCTCTAGTACAAAAGGTAACTAGCAACAAACAGCCAATTATACTAATCTCTCTCTAAGCATATAAGATTTATAAAAACACAATCTCTTCAAAGCGTATCCATTCCCGAAAATTCCCATCCAGAACCTTCTAGAATTCACTTGGAATTCACTTTTTATCTTCATTTTCTCGCCTTTTTTATGTTTTACAGAGGTCCGCACCCATTACACAAAGAACGTGCGGTATGGTTCCGCATGCAGGCTGAGATTTAGGTGCGGGACCGCAGGGAATGCATAGAGAAAGTGCGATACCAATTCTTAGGGGATTTTAGGGATTTTTTTCTGATTTTGAAGCTTGATATGAGGAGCTGGTATATTGGACTTGCAAAAGGAGGAAGTATGAGTGATAATAAGCTCATACAGTCAGCAGAATGTCAAGGTGACAGTTTTCAGTGTAACGATCACGAAGTCACAAGGTTGCTATGTAGCTGATGTTTGATTTAGGACTGATGTGCGACCTAGTGACTTGGTGACGTGGGAGGTGACAAGGTCGCGGGGTCACACTTAGGGAAGTTAATAAAATTTGCAACTTAGCGACCTGAGGTTTAGCAAAGGTGAATCTTAGGTCTGATTTCTCTTTTTCACAAGTATTAGGGGCTCAAAAATTTTAAGGAGAGAAAAATTTTGGAGGGTGTTGTAGCAGCTAACACAAATGGCGATTCGCTAGTAGGACCCAGGATCTCTGCTAATGCTTCATCAAGTGAGGGGCAAGAATGTGCCTGCTGATCCTTCCATTTCGTGGGTCCCACCACTTTTTTCCTTCAACCTTGCATGTATGCTCCACCTATCTGCCTATCCTAGGGTGCGGGCGTATCACAATTCTTTCCAGGAGACTGGACGGAAAAGGTTGGAGTCACCTCAGAGATTTTCAGGATCCGGAACAATTATTTCATCCTCATTGTGTTGCTCCACTGCCAGTGAACCCAATGGTGTCGGTGGAGTCACTGCCTAGGAGTCACGGACGTTGCTCTGCTGCCAGCGAGCCTAGTCAGTACCCCCGCGGAGTCATCGCATCACCTCTCTGTGTAGGATGCCTTTCTCAATCCTTTACCCTTATTCATGTGCTAGTTTGCACTTATTTAAAATGTGTTCGGGGAACTTATTTGACTATGTTCAAGGCAATTATTTAATAGCGGAATTTTTGCCTAGGGTAGATGAGGGATCCTGACTTATTTTTTTTGCAAGAGAGGTTGCTCTTGGTCTATATGAGGATCTTTTGGTTTTTCCCAGATGTTCCTTTTATCTCTTTTGGTTAACTCTGTCCCTTTCCCCTCCAGTGACTGACCACACCAAGGCTTTCTTTCGTATCATAATTCCCTGGGCCGGCATGCTAGGCAAGCTGCTTGTGCTTGGTTCCTAGGACTTAGCTGTGTTTTCCCCACTAAATGCATATCATAGGCAAGCTGTGTCCCTTTTGAGTTTCAGGGGGGGATTCTTCACCAGCGTAGATTTTGGCACAACATTTCCAATTGAGTAACTTCTACATACCTCCTTCCACATTTGGGATGCGGCATGGGATAGGCTCAATGGGAGCTTGTCGGGAACAAGTAGTTTATTGAAAAAAAAGAAGAAACTAAGAACAAAGGAAAAAAATAACACAAAAGAAAATGAAACAAGGAGAAAAGAGAAGAAAAAAAAACAATAGACATATGGTACAGGGTGTGATGACGGCCCCTCAGGGCTATCAGGTGAATTAGTGCTTAAGGTCGTGCCCATTTACCGGGAGGACCTCAATTCTCCCCTCAAGGGTCTGTAGCCTATAGGTGTGGGAGCTGATTTTTTCTTTAATCTTGGAAAGGACCTATCCATAGGGCCTGGAATTTGGAGTGTTTTCCTTTATCCTCATGAGCTTTGTCCCATTTTAGGAAAAGGTCACCCACTTCGTAAGATTTTTTTCCACTAGATTTTTTTTCAAACCATCGTTTTATTTGAATTTGGTGGATGGCGATTTTTTCCTGGGTTTTCAGCCTTTCCTCCTCTAACTTCAATAATGTGTCTATTCGGGTTTGCAAGGCACGAAAAGGGGTGCCATGAGTCTCTTGAGACAACTGAAAGGCTGGAGAGATAAGTTTGGGAGAAGAATAGCTTCTTTACTCTACACAAGGAAAAACGGGGAGGTCCCCAAGGATGGCTTGGGTGTGACTTGATCAGCCCAAAGGGAATTATGGAGAGTGTTATGCCAATTTAATTGTTGGGACAAAAAAGTATTTTTGATATGTGGATGAGGTTCTTGTTGGTTGACTCGGCTAACCGATTTCCTTGGGGGTAATAATTGGCAGAATGTTTCAACACTATACCATTTTCTAGAGCAAAATAATATAATTTTAATGATGAAAAGTATGTTGCATTATAAAAAAAAAGGAAGGTTGGAATGCAAAACCTGATCATGATGCATTGGGTGATGAAGGATAATACCTCTTGATCATTGACTTGACGCAACAGTATCGCTTCAACCCATGTTGTGAGGTAGTCTGTGGCTGTGAGGATGTATATATGTTGCTTGGAGGAGTGTGGCAAGATTTCCCCAATCACGTCTAGGTCCTATTGCTGAAATGGTTCTTCCACTACAACAGACTGTAACAGGGCTGAAGGTCGTATATCTTTATTTGCGAACTTTTGGCATTTTTGGCATTTTCAAACATAGGCGTGCGCATCTTTGAATAGAGTAGGCCAATAGAAACCAGCACACATGATCTTGTGAGAAGTGGTGTCCCCTACATAGTGTCCACCTGCTAGACCATTGTGGAGTTCCGCCAACACCTTCTTTGCTTCAACATACTCCAAACAGCGCAACAGGAAACCATTGTGGTGCTTGCGAAACAACTTACCCTGCACTAGCTGGTAGGACACAACTTTCAATCTCAATGCATGTTTTTGATGAGTGGTTAAAGTGGATCTCATGGTGCCATGTTTCAGAAATTTCTAGAGATATACGTATCATGAGGAGGTATCCTACCAAGACGTGCTATCATCTTGATACATGTCAATCTCGTGTTCCCAATTCTCTTCTTCACTGGTCCATGAGTCTGCTGCCTCTACGACCATCTGACATAATCCTTGGCCCTTTATAGTGTGTTCTGGCTTGAATTCCAAGTCATATTATTGAAGGAACGTCATCCAGTTTCCTCGTCTCTTGCCCAGCTCCTTCTGTACGAATAGTGAGCGAATAGCTGGGTGAGGCACGAAGACTGTGACATGATTCTTTAAAATATACGGCCTGAAGTGTTTAACTGCCTTGCATACTGTATAAGCTTGTTTTTCAATATCCAGATAATTTAGCTCGGTGCCTTATAGCCCAGTGCTCATAAATGATATAGGCCGCTCATCATTATTGTCATATTTCAGAGTGAGGACAGCGACCAAGGATGAATATGAGGAAAAAGTATACAAAATAAAGCCTTTGTTGAAATCCGGACTATGAAGAGCGGGTGCTGCCACGATGGCTCATTTGATGTTATCGAATGCTTCTCTCTCAGGAGGATTCCATTTAAAGTTAGCATTTTTATTAATCATGCATTGCAATGGTTTCATGATTTGGGCGAAATCTGATATAAATTTTCAGACAAAGTTGATTTTTCCAAGGAAAGACTGCATAGCTTTCTTACCACTTGGGGGCAGTATTTGAGCGATGACTTTCTCACATTCTGGATCCACCACTATGTTGTCTCGAGTTATTATGTGTCGCAAAAAATTTCCTTCGGCGACGGCGAAAACACTTTTCTTCGAGTTCAGTGAGATCCCATATTTCCGACACCTTTCAAAAATCTGCTTGAGGTGGTGTAGGTGGTTAGATTTGCATTTTGAAAATGCGGTAATGTTACTAAGGTATACTACCACGCTTCTCCCAATGAGTCCTCTGAAGGCAATGTCCATAGCTGTTTGGAATGTGGCACGCGCTTTAATTAGGCCAAAGGGCATGCATTTGAATGCGAATGTTCCCCATTTAGTTATGAATGTGGTTTTGAGCCAATCGAGCTCAACCACTAGTACTTGATTATACCCTGAAAATCCATCCAATAGAGAGAAAATTTCTGACCCTGATACAGCTTGGAGGATTTGCTCCATAGGAGGGACCAGATAGTTGTCCTTGTTAGAGGCTCTATTTAAATTCTGGAAGTATACGCACAAATGGATTTTGGCGGACTTCTTGCGGACAGGGACCAAGTTTGACACCCAAGTCGAATGTCTAACTTTGAAAATTATCCAAGCATCCAAGAGCTTCTTTAGTTCCTTTTGGATCATCAATTCTAAGGTGCGGTGTACTTTTCTTAGTTACTATTGGAAAGGCTTCACTCTTCCTTCATGGGTATGAGGTGTTGAATGATCCGTGTATCATAAGTTATAATCTCATCATATGTCTAGGAAAACACATTTCGATATTTCTTAAATAATCCGATGAATGCTTGCTTCTCCTGAGGGGTCCACTCATTTCCCAAATTGATAAGCTTGGGATCCTTGTCTGTCCCGAGGTTAACTTGTCAGTGCGCTAATGTGGAACTTTTCACCTTCGTGTTTGGGGGCCCTCAGAAACAGTTCTGTAGGTCGAACAACTTTTCGAGTGACACAATCCATTTCGGTATGGGATTTTCTTTTCGATCTTGTAGTTCCCCCTGCAAAGCTCGATCATGATTCTCTTCTTCTATAACTGTGTCTTTGAATACATCTGTATTGAGCATGAAATCCAGTACCTGTTGGTCATCATTGAAAATGCGCAAATTAGTAACATTATCTGGTACGGATGGCCTGTAAATAACTTCAATAGAAAATCCATGTCTAAGTGGGGTGAACCTAGCGGCAGCGTTGGCGAGTGTATTGGCTACTGCATTATGCATTCTAAGTACAGATTTAATACCGAAAGCATCAAAAGCCGGAGTTAGACGCCATACCTCTTGTTGGTAACCTTTCAAATGTGGAGACAAGCAATGGATGGTGTTACGTACCTACCGAGTGATAATCTCAGAATTTCCAATTACCTTTAAACAATGAAATTTTAGGTCTATGGACTTTTTGAGTCCGAGTAGCAGTGCTTCATACTCGGCCGTATTATTCGTGCACTAGAACTCTAACTGGTAGGAAATTAGAAACTTGTTCTTCTGAGGGTCCAACAAGATACAGCTTGTGCCAGCCCCATCTTGGGTTTTGGAACCATCATAGTACAAGGTCCATATTTCATCTTCTGATTTGACAAGGCTATCCAAGCACATTGGGGACGTACTCGGGGTAGCAGTTTCTAATGGGTGTTTTGTCAAGGCGGAGTTTTCAGTAACCAAAAGTACCTCAGACTGGACTTATTGAGTGATCGGAGACTGGGGAGTTTGGTAGCACCCAAATATGGACTCTAAGAAAAACATACTGAGCTCTTCTTGTCCGAAACTAACTGGTTCATTAGTTACGTCCAGGTCGGTCACAATATACTTCATGTATGGCTCACTTGTGACCCAGATTTTGTTATTCTTTCCCTTGTATGGGAGCCAAAGGTGGGACCAATCAGTGGCAAAGTATCCCTAAAGGTTTCTAGACCAATCCCTACTCAAAAGAAGGCCATAGGCCTCAGGGATATCTACGATTACTATGTCGATGCACTGGTGCACTCTAGAATCAGAGGATAGGCAGATAATGACGTTGTTTAATTCACCTACTGCTGGGACTTGAGATCTGTCGAGTTGGATGATCCTAGCGTCAATTTTCTCAGGGCGTATGTTTAACTTCTTTCATATGGACAAGGGCATAACATTCGTGTATGCCCCATAATCGATGAGGCAATTATGGACATTGAAGTTAAAAATCTTGAAGTAGAGGAGGAAAGGCAGAGTGGATCCCCTGGAGTTGGCATTTATGGAATTTAAAATGGATTGGCGATTAGCAGCAGCCTGGGCAGATGTGGTCTTCATGGGTTTGGTTACTGGCAAGTTGGCAAAGGCCTTGAGGATAACCTCTCATTGGTTGGCAATGTGAGCGAGCTCGTAGAGAGAAATATGGCCCGGGTCTTCTTCATATCTTCGATAATGTTGTAACCAAAATATTTTTGTGAGGCAAGTTCGGTGGTGGTTTTATGGGTAACCGATGAAGCTTTAGCCTTGGGACCTATTGGTGTCCCGTGTTTTGATAGTTTGGCAAATCAAAAGACAAGGCAACATCAGAACCAATCTTTAGAGTTACAGGATATAGTCCTCCTATTCTCAGAGAGGGATCTCTCAAAAGTTTGTTTGCTAAGGTTTATCCTGTGAGCTTATAGTATTGATTTTAGACTAGTTATTAAGTGCAGGTGTTGTTTGTTTGTTTCGTTGGATTGAATTGATACATCAAAACATGAAAGGTCTAGGAAGGATACATAGAATGGAGAAACATCTGGTTCATTGGGCAATGGAGTCGAGAAAAGGTCATAACAAACTCATCAAAGGATATGGGATATCAGAGGGCAAATCTAACTTGGCCACAGGATCCTTTTGTTTTTGGAATGGAATGAACATTAATGATTTGGAAAGAGAAATTGAATTCTAAATAAAGGGAACCTGAAAACATAATTTAAACTATAAAGAGATATTTGATAGACAGGGCTAACCATAAGTTATACAAACATTCTTTAAGTAAATAATGATTTCAATACAACTTTCAAAATGAAATCTAAGATTTGGGGAACACCGTATTTCCTCAAAGATTTTATTCTAAAGGACTTTTAGAAAACATAAAAGATTTACTTATAATTATGGTCATAGAAGAGGGAACACCTAAAAAAATCCATGATCATAATTATAACGACCTTTAAGCCAACTGTTCAAGTGAGGACAAGGGAAAGATCAAAATAGGCCTCTCTGATTGACTATAAGCAGAGAACTTCAAAGGGAGACTTCAATAACAGTTTTTAAGCGGCAACAGACAAGTAGGGAGAACCATAAATCATGCTAAAACCAACTATTCAAACTATTAAGGAAATAAACTAGCATGAAGACTAAAGAGAAATTTTAAACCTCTAAAATACTTCAGTAGAAGAAAACATAAAATAGTGAAGGATGAACAGGTCTAAGGTGCTTCCAGGAGTCATTTCTTATCCTAACACTTTCTATCCTACTGTAGTAAGAAATTTTGGAACATAATGAAGACGGGGGGAAAACATAAGACAGTTTAGAATACTTCAACAACCAAGCTCATGGATCCAATGATAGAGCCTTCTCAGGAACAAGCATGCAACAACATCATCAAAATCTCTAAGACTTCAATTTGTTCTTCAACGTCAACAGACTATGTATTTACTTCAAAGAATTTCAGTATTACAACTTTTGATCAAAACAATAACAAACCCATTGCTCATCTTCTACAGAAGTATTTATAGAAGGATGAGGAGGTTTGATCTAACAAAATATTTTAAGGCCCATTAATACAGATTCAAGACTTCTTGGCCCTTTGAGGGGCTCGATGAAGAAGTTTACAAGTGTTTCATTGTATTAACTTTTTTACAATTAAGATTTAAGCTCGGTGGGGCTTTATGTTGACTTTTGGGCTCTGCATTATGTTGGAGTAACTCTGCAGATATTTTTGCATTGATTTCCTTGTAGAAGTAACTCCCTGGCTGCGCTGAGGCAAAATATTGGATTCTGCAATAACCTTGGCCTCTGTTATGAAAGGTTTGAGGCAACAGGTGGCTTTGTGGTAGCTGAGGAATCAATTTGCCTCAAATGTGGCGGTGGAGGCCTTTCTGCTTGTTAAACACTTATAAATTTCTTTAATTGTGTTTTAACTCTGTGAATTAAGCCTTTAATAAGCATTTTTAGCCATAACTTCATAAATCTACCTTCAATCTTTATCTGTTGTGCTTTGTCTTCAAACTTATACTCTTTAACTATTCTTTTGAATGAAACAGTGTCTTGTCGATGTGCACGGTCGCGCAGGGCTTTTCATGGTATCGGTGCCCATGGAGCATCGATAAAACGTTGAATGCAACCCTGCAAATGGTTCTCTTCATGGACTAAAGACACGAGAATCATCATTCCCGGCCTCTGGCCTTTCTTCAATATAACAGCGGAAACCATTTAAAACCTGCATAAAACACAAAATAATTAAGAAATCCTGCATGTTTTAGGTTTATTTCTACAGAGGACGTGTGGAGGAAGCGTGCGTAAAAAAAAAGGGTTAGGCGCCCGATTGCGGGGCCGTTGGGCGCATGGAGAATGATATGACCGGGGGGGTTAAAAGGGAAGGGGCTTATCGCATATCGGAAGATCGGGGATGGACTTTTCAATCAACCCATTTGATTTATGCGATGTGATAAGTGCCTTGGGACCTAACCCTTTGGTCCCGGAAGCAGGATATATGAATGGAAAGTGGAAGGGGAGGGGGGTATAGCACAGGGACTTAATCGCATCGCAAAATTTCGATGCGGTCTTTTTGATCAACCCATTGTATTTTCTCCGATTGCAATTGCGTGATTGGTCTTTCAATCAACCCATTAAAATATTTAACACATGATTTTGGTTTTTAGATAAAAACTTTGGAAAAGTGGGTTTTGGGTTTTCACAAAGAAAATGATTGGTCGGGAATGAAATATTTGCAAGGTTTAAGTATGGAGGGTGGGCCCACGGTATATACACATAAAATAATGATGCGATCGAGGGTTTTTCAATATAAAGGTTGATCGCATCGCAAGTGTTTTTTTATAAACAACGATAAACTTGCACTCTTGAATTATGCGATGCGATAAGCGCCATGAGGGACTTAGCACGTGGTTCCAGGGCGGAGGCATGTGGGTGGAGTGGTTTAGAAACTTAGCCCAAGGGGGCTAAAGCTTGTATATAAAATATGAATTTTTATTGATTTTTTCAACGTTTTCAAAGGGTTTCAAGGGTTTCGGTATAGTTACAAAATGGGTTTTTAACTATGGAAAAGTGATTTTCATAAATGGAAGAAGACAATTTATGAAAACAAGGGAGTTTTTATGGAAAGAAAGGGGAGAAAATGAAGGTTTGAGAAGGGGGAGTCTTGCAGCAGTATTTCATTTGGAATCAACAGAACTTTCTGAGTATAGAATGGAAATTGTAATGAAGATTTTGGTCAGAGGCATGAGGCCTTCAAGGAGCCTTCAAGAGCCAACAATTTTTAGTGATAAAATTTGTTCCTTGGAGGCTCACAAAAGTCTTAGCCACCTTTTGGTATAATCAAATATTATAGGTGGCTAACAGTGGCTCCACTTGGGGATGGTACCTTCTTGAAGGCATCAAGAATTCAGACCTGCATTCTCTAGGAGGCTGATCAGTTGCCTCATCCATTGGGCTGCCTTTATTTTATTGAATGATCTTCTTTTTCTCTAGAAATGCTAACAGCCATGGAAAACAATGGATCTTTTTATCAACAAGGTTTCTACCTACCCAATCCTACAAATCTAACATTTTTTCTTCATTTAGAGTGCACTTGGATTGGCAAACTCTCTCATAATATTTTATTCTTTTTGAAATAAAAAATCTAATCTATTTCTAATCCTTATTTCTCCATGGATTCATATTAAACAGTTGAATCCATATAATTCTCTACCTAATCTACTATCTGTTGGGATTAAACTGTCCAACAGACTTTTATTCTCTAATTTTGCTAAAACAGAAATTTAAAAAGCATTCAAGTTAGGATTGAACAGTATAAATTGATGCTGATCTATGGCATAAAAACAAGCTGCACATAGATTATTATTTGCAGAAAATTAAATCAAAATTGGAAGGCTTAAGGTCTGAAAATTCAAGCACTCCCTTCACTCTTTTTACAGCTCTGTTTTGACTTTTTTTTGAGTTGTTTCTTCCTTGTTTTCTGGTTCAGATTTTGAACTAATTAGAACCAGATTTTTACATCTTTTTGACTCAGAAGATAGGACATATTTGAGTCATCTCTCTTTGAAACCTTAGGTTCAGATTTTGATTTTGTTTGAACCTTTAATTTCTATCCTAATCTATATACTTATTAGCCAAGATTAAACAGCTTGGCAAATCAATTTCACTATCCTATCAGCAGTAAATTCAAAAGCTAATTAGTCAAGATTAGGCTGTTTGACTAACTAGAAGTGTGTTTAGTAGGAGTGGCATTTAAGCTTGCACACTTTCAGATTTGTTTCTCTTTTTTGGTATGGGGATGTACCTTTATTGTCTTTACCATCTTCCCTCTTTTCTTTCTTTCTTTGTTTTTTGTACTTTTGATCTTTTCTAACTTTTAATGAAATGGTTAGACTATGACATTTACATTGAAAAATAAAATTCTTCAAAACTTAAGATTCTTGGCAGAAGTAATGCTTGAGCATCCTGCCATTGACAGGACCTCCATACAGATCTTCTCCATTTAATTCTCTCAAGAAAAATGCATTATGACCCCTCTCAGCATGAACAATATAAGGCCCTTTCCACAAGTTCTCAAACTTGCCATGTTTTTCCTTCTCTTCTCTTCTTGAATCCCATTTAAGAACGACATTTCCAATTTGGAAATTGTTTACCTTAGCCCTCTTATCAAATAGTTTCTTCATTTTTTCTTAGACTAATTGTGTTCTCTCATAAACTTCTTCTCTGGCCTACTGCAAATGGATTGTTTGGTTGATCCTTCTTTGCATATCATTCTCTTCAATCTGCACTTCTTGAAGGATTTTTATGACTGGAACTCCTAATGAGGTGGGAAAAACCGCATCCATGCCATAAACTAAATTATAGGGGGACATATTTATTAACTTCTTTGTAGTTAATCTATCAGCCCATAAGGCATGAACCAGCTTACTGTGCCATGATTTCTGATTTTTCTCCAACAGTTTTTTTATAATATTGAGGAGACTCTTGTTGGAGGATTCAGCTAATCCATTTCCTTGGGGATAGTAAGCAGTGGAATGGCCCAAGGTTATGTGGTATTTGTAACAAAAATCAACCATTTTCTTAGATTTAAAAGTAACAGCATTGTCTGTTATGATTTTTCTGGGACAACCAAATCTAGATAGGATATTTGTTTCAAGGAACTTGATAATGACAGAGTCATTAGCATTTCTAAAGGGTATAGCTTCTATCCACCTGGTAAAGAAGTCAGTGGCTATGAGGATCTACTTATGGTGAGCTGAGGAGGATGGATGAATTTCCCCAATGAAGTCCAGCCCACATTGTTGAAAAGGTGCCTCAACTCAGATAGGATGTAAAGGTAAGGGAAGGAGTTTTCTTTTGCCATCAAAGATTTGACACTTATGGCAAGACATGACCAGCTTTTGAGTGCCTGGGAAAAGGGTAGGCCAATAGTAACCAGATCTAAGAATTTTTTTTGTTGTGGTCTTCCAGTAGAGGTGACCTCCACATTCTCCATCATGCAATTCATGCATGATCTTTCCTGCATCATCCTCAAGTAAACATTTAAGAAAAATTCCAACAACATTTTTCCAATATAATACTCCATCTAAGATACAAAAAATCAAAGCCTTTTGTTTCAAGAATCTAGCTTTAGTTTTAGACAAAGAAGGAGGGGTATTTAAATATAAAATCACATAAATAATGTCAGCATACCAAGGAGAATTTAGAAATGTTTTTTCAATAACAGGAGCATCAGATTCTTCTATTTCTTCCAACGCATCTACCATATTGATGTCTAGTGCTTGGAAGTTAGACTCAGCCATAAGTTTTGCTAATCTTGCCCCTTAACCACTAGTTTGGTGGGCCTCTAATTTTTAAGTCCACATCTTTCAGCAATAATAGTTGCACAATCCGACATACATACCATCGGGGGTCTTGTTCAGAATGTGTGAAACCCATGATATGTGAACCATGATGTGAAGTGCTTTTAAAATATAGACCCTAAAGTCTTTCAATGCTTTCACCAATGCTAAGGCTTGCTTCTCCATGATATTATATTTTAGAGGAGCATCTCTTAAGGCCCTACTAAAGAAATATATTGGTTGTTCTTGCCCTAAATCATTATTTTGAAGTAAAACTGCAGCTATTGTATGCTCAGATGCAAAGGAAAAGATGTAAAAGTCTTTGGTAAAATCTGGACTAATCAGGACTAGTGTTTGGGTAAGAGCTTGTTTGACCAGTTCGAATGATTGTTTAGCTGGTAAAGTCCATTTTACACCCTCATATTTCTTAAGCATGTTTGTAATGTTTTTTAATATCTCGGCAAGTTTAGGGATAAACCTTCTCAAAAAATTAAGCTTTCCAATGAAAGATTGTAATTCTTTGAGACTTCTTGGATGGCTAATTTGCAATATGCCATCTATCCTTGTAGGGTCTATTTTGATTCCTTCTTCTGAAATTATGTGACCAAGAAGTTTACCTTCTTGGAGAACGAAGAGTGTCTTCTTGGGATTCAGTGACAAGGCAAATTTCCTACACTTCTCAAAAACTTTTCTTAAGTGAATCAAATGTTCTTCATCAGTTTTTGAAAAGACAGTTATGTCATCAAGGTAAATAATTATGAAATAGCCAATATCTTCAGAAAAGGCTATGTCCATGGCCCTTTGGAAGGTGGCCCTTGCATTCATTAACCCAAAAGGCATTTTGACATACATGAAGGTGCCCCAAGGTGTGGTAAAAGAAGTTTTGATTTGATCACTTGGGAGCACTAACACCTGGTTGTAACCTGAGAACCCATCTAAGAGTGATATCCTTTTTGACCCAACCACCCTCTGAAGTATATGATCCATCTTGGGCAATGGTTAGTTGTATTTTAGGGATGCTTTATTTAGGTTTCTGAAATCGATACATAGTCTGATCTCCCCTATATTTTTCCTAACAGAAACTACGTTTGATACCCATTCTGAAAACCTAACAGGTACTATAATGCCAGCATCATGCATCTTTTCAATTTCGGCTCTAACTAAAGGTAATAAAAGTGGGTTTATTCTCCTCAGTTTTTGTTTGAAGGGATTTTGATTTTCCTTCAAGGGAATCTTGTGCTGAATGATGTTGGTATCGTAAGACTTCAGATCTGTGTATGCCCAGGCAAAAACATCTTTAAAATATTTAAACAGATCAATGTATCGAGATTTTATGTGAGTTGGAAGAGTGCTGGACAATTTAATCATCTTGGGTTTCGTTAGGGAGCCTATGTTGTGTTCTTCTACATTTGTTTCTACAGGCTCCATTTTTTGTTCTTTGGCCACATCATTAAAGTCGAAAAGGTGTTCCAAATGGGAGAGACCTCTTGGAATTGAACCGTTCTTACATTCTAAAACTTCCAGGTCCCTTTGGTCGATGTTGTCAATTGACTCTGCTTCCAACGTATTCTCATAATGACTTATATCAGCAGAGTGTGTTATTTCAGCTTCTGGGATTTCTTCAATATATGGACAGTTTTGATTATGGCTTGATTCTAATGTAGGTATGGCAAAATCATTTTCTGACTTTAAGAAATCATCTATGTGTTTGTCAGAGTCGAACACCTGCCAGTGATCTTCGTTATCAGGCACAACAGGTCTGTGTTTTACCTTTACTGTAAGTTGTTCGTTTATCTTAGGTATTTGACAGTTACTGGCATTAAATGCGAGTTCATTTGCTAAATGATTAAACGTTTTAGGAATGAAAATGAGTTTGTATTTTTCAAAGGTTTTCAATAGATCGAGAGCAGCGTTCCGATATTTCCTAAGCCTCGGATTTCTGGCTGAGAAATCTCCTTTGATTTTTTTTATGATAAGTTTAGAATCTCCTAGGATTGTTACCTTTTGGGCCTGTAATTGTTTGAGCAATTGTAAACCTAGGAGAAGTGCTTCGTATTCAACAATATTTTTAGTGCATGGGAAATACAGTTTGTATGAGAAACTTTGATTCGTATTCTGGATCCACACGCCTGCACCTGCGCTTGCTTTATTACAGGATCCATCAAAGTTTATTTTCCAAAGTATGCCATCTTTATTTTCATTTTCTTGTTGCTGTTGATTGTCAATGTCTTGAATTTGATCGAAGGGAAGAGTGTATTGTTGTGGGGAACTGATTAGGTCTATGTTTTCTTTATCTTGTTGAGTAATGTCATATTTGTTACATAAGATAAAGGAATCTAAACTTGATTGAGTAGAATAGATTGGAGTGTTGTTAGGTTTTTCTAGGTTTCTCACCATGTACTTCATGTGAGATTCCCTGTATAGTCTTCTGTTTTGGTTAAAAACAGGGATGGTGGCATAAGACATGTCCATTTGAAGGCTTCCCTGAAGTTTGGCTCCCCAAGATCTTGATAAGAGCATGCCATATTTAGGGGGAATGTCAGCTACAACTATATCCATAACTAGACTCTTAGCAGGGATCTGAGCTAAAGTAACACATACATCTTTGATTAAACCCAAACACTTGACTCTGCTTGAGTCAAAGGAATACAAATCTTTGTATGGTTTAGTAATTTCTAAGCCTAAGATTTCCATTACTACCTTGGGCATTAGATTGTGTGAAGCTCCCGAATCTTACATGGCATTATGTAAAATTTTCTCATGTATGTTCAAGCTAACATAGAAGGGAGGGACGGCCCCTTCTTGATATTTTCCTTCAACTTCTAGACCAAACAACAACTCAGGTTTGTCGTATGTCAAGTTTAAAGTGTCTGTATCACTTCCTAAGTTCAAAGCTTTCAAAACTTGGTTTTTGTACACCTCTTGGGTTACTAGTTCAGCTAGGAGGATGGTAATTTTTATCTTAGAAATCTCTCCCCCAAGGCTGAAATGAATAATTGACTTGTTGATATTTACATCTGCTTTTTCAATTGAATTATTTTCAGCAATTTTGATTTGATGAACCTTATTTGGACTGGTAATTGGGAAAATTTTGTTAGGACCACTAGCTGAAGTGCTAGGGGTACTTTTTTCAACATTTGGTTGAATATTTTTGTCTTTATTTAAGTCTGGTTTTTTGGCCAAAATGTTGGTTTTCTCTGCTATTTTTTTGGGCTGAGTTTCTATGTTTTTCTTGCCAGCGGTATTAGTGTTCTGTTCTTTTAATTTATCTTAATTCCCTTTGCTCCTATGATCGTATTGTTTATGCACTTCCATAATCGCATTTTCAAAACCCAATCTATAGTCATCAGAGTTTTCATAGGTGTTTGTATTTTGGTCATCAGAGAAGAATCCTTGTTCTTCCTCAGTGAGGTAAACATCATCTCCACTGTCTAACCCAGTCAAGTTTACATGAGATTCTTCCATCCTTTCCAAATCCCTATCTTCCTCATATTGATCTACATAGTTTTGTTGGAAGGGAGGTCTAATCTGTTGGTCATTCTCGTTCTATTTGTCTTGATTGTTTTCTCTTCTATAATTCTGATTTATATTTCAAGGAGTAGTTTGATTTTGATTTGCTTGTGCTTTCTTAATTATGCTCATCTCTTTCATCATTTCTTCCAACATCCTCTCCATTTTTGAGCTTGAAGTAAGAGGAGTGGACTCTTCTCTAAAAGATACTCTCTTCTCAGTTTTCATTCTTTCTCTCTTCTCCATCAAGTTGAGTTCCACGGAAAGAGCAGCCTATTGCATATCTTCCAGAGTTGCAAAATTTATTTCTCTCAGCTTATAGGTCATGTCAAAGTCAAACCCTTCAGGAAATTTATTTAAAGCTGAGCCCTGTGGAGGTTTTAGTTCTGGATAAAGTGCATTATACACACTATTGAACCTAGTGCAGTAAGCTTGCACACTTTCTCCAGTGTTTCTATGGAGGTTTTTGTAGTTAGAAAGGACTTGGAGAGGGTTTTTCTTTACTTCCCATTTGTTTAAGAATGTTTGATGAAAGCATTGGAGATCATTAATACTATGGGGGGCTAAAATTTTAAACCATTTTCTTACATCTCCCCCCAAGCTCTGAGAAAATAATCTAATCTTGACAGAATCATCATCAATTTCATTTCTGTCAAAGTAGGCATTCATTTTGTCTACATGTTGTGATGTAGTTGTAGCATTGTTAGCATCATATAATGGAATTTTGGACTGATAGTCCTGTGGGAGATTGGCTAACGGTACAGGAAGGACTAGGGGAGCATACCATGCTGCCATGATAGGTGGTGGAGGTGGATTTACAAGTGGGGGAGTGAGTTGAAATGGAGTGGTTTCGACAGTGGATGTTGGATGGACAGATGTGGATGTACCGGGGATAGATTGTTGAGCTGACCTTGGATGAGAGACACCTAAATTTAGAAGGAAATGTAAATCAGGTGGTGTGGTTTCTCTACTACCAGGTTGTTCACTTTGTTCTGGGGATGAAAGTGAGGACTCAGAATCTATTTGAATTATATCATCAAGTGACCTAGTTCTAAAAGGATTTCTTAAGTCAACTTGTGATTGGTGTAGGGCTGCGAGATTTTCAGGGACTGAATTAGATCTCAAGGGTGATCTGAAAACAGTTGAAAATTTTATCTTGGAAGACTCCCTAAGTATACTTTCAGGGTTGTCAACTTCTTCCAGTGGGTTTGGGTCAGGGTAGGTGTTTGGTCAATTTAGTGTGTCCTAAATTGCTGCATTTAATTGTCAATCCGGGAATCGTAAGCTGATGAAGTGCGGCGCACTATATGTGCAAGATAACCTGTTTCTTAACTTTTTGTCGTTTATGGTCTTTCTAAGGTGAAATGGAAATTCTAAAGTGAAAAACAAGTTTGGTTATGTTTTGTTCAAAGTGATATCCCCTATAATGATTTACCAACGAAGTTTTTAAAGAAATTTGAAATTTACAATAATAAGACTTGAAAGAAGAAATGAAAAGTCTTTTCTTTGAAATGAAAAGGTGCTGCTAATCTAATAAATCAAAACGGTAAACTAGTGAGCATGAAAATATTCTTATGCATGACTAAACACAAAGAAACTATGCTTAATGAAATTCAAAATTGCAACAAAATAAATCTAAATCAGATTACATCAATTTATCTTCTGATCCTTCATCATTAGTCCAGCTATGATTTTCGGAAGTAATCATAAACAACTTGAGTAACTGATATCTAACTTGCAGAAAGTAAACTAATATCAAACCATGCATTCATGATTCAATCCCTCACCATCAGTCCAGTTGTGGCTTTCGGAGGCAACTGAAGATGTCATGCACAATTTAATATATCTAATTTTGCAGAAGGAAACTAATACTAAACTACACATTTCATAATACAATCCCTCACCATCGGTCCAGCTGTGGCTTTCGGAGGCAACTGAAGATGCTATGAGCAGCTTAATATATCTAAATTTGCAGAAAAGAAACTAATACTAAACTACACATTTCATAATACAATCCCTCACCATCAGTCCAGCTGTGGCTTTCGGAGGCAACTGAAGATGCTATGAGCAGCTTAATATATATAAATTTGCAGAAAAGAAACTAATACTAAACTACACATTTCATAATACAATCCCTCACCATCAGTCCAGCTGTGGCTTTCGGAGGCAACTGAAGATGCTATGAGCAGCTTAATATATCTAAATTTAACTACTGAAGCAGATAAGCAAAACTGAAATGAATAAAGCAATACTGAAATTAAACAAAAGCTATGAAAAGCAAACTAGCAGCAGAACAATGTTAGTTCCATGTCATTAGTCAAAAAGCTATGAAAATGCCCAGGCTGCCTATCTAAAACCTGAAAAACATAAACACTGATCAGTGATTAACAATCATAAAGCATGAAAGACAGAAATGAAATGGAAATTATGGAAGTGTATAAACAGAAATGAAACAAATGCAATGTATGAACATGTGAATGGATTATGATACAATGAGCTTTAAAGAAACGAAATGAGAAATATACACTAATACACAAAACCTTAGCTGAGCAGGGGCCCTCTACATCAGCTTTGGCAACGGTCCTCAAATACGAATTAAGTTGTAAAACAGAGTCTTCTCATATTAAAAAGCAGTCATTACAGAATGGTAATGTTACGGCACAAGTGCAGCGTAATCACTACAGAGCAGACTAATCAAAAGATAACAGAGACTACATTCACTAATATCAACTAACTCTATATGCGTATGCAAACGCATTATATATAACAACAAACTATAACTGTCTCCTAAAGTTCATGCTAGTGGAGAGCACGTAGACCACTACGTCCACGGATATAGGAGCATGGCCGTGTTGGAAAGTAAATCTACGAGAGGTGGATGCTTGAATTCGACTCTAGAGCCCTGTACAGATGTCGATTTATCCTCTGCAGGCTTAGAAACTGCCGTATGAACCTTCATGTGACACGAAACAGAGTCCGGCCGACATGAAACTCCATGGTTGAATTCCATGTGGACGCCTTTGACCGCGGCTTCTTTGGATGAGTTTGCTTGAACCAATAGGACACGAACCATGTCCACGTCATTCCTGACCTGCCCATGTGGCTCGTTTTCCTTGTAGACACCTGTAGCATAGAGTTTCACAAAATAGCTGCGGAAAGTTGCAGCAGCTGCGGAAAGTGGCAAGATTCCGCAGCTTAATGAACAAAATCTAGATCAAATAGAAAACACAAAAATATAATTAAAAACCATGTTAGATGCTCTTTTGCACATGATATTGACAATTTGGGAGGTTTAGGTGAGTGGAAAAGGTATAGAAAAGTGTATGGAAAAGATGCAGATTTGAGACTCAACATACCCCCACTGTGAAGGTGTTGCATGTCCTCATGCAACCAAAATTTTGATACTCTTTCTTCAGTTCATGTGCCTTGACACTTCAGCCAGCACATCCAATCCTCTCCTCTTCTTTCTTGGTACTGCTAACATTATGGGTTTCTTCATTAAGCACCTAAATTTGATATTTACAAGTGCTCTGCTCAATTTCTGGCATTTCCTTTTTAATTTCTTATTCTTCTTCTGCCATATTCCCAAATGTAACATAGTATTATCATGGATGATCTTGTCCAGTTTGCCTTGTTCTTTCAATGTTTCATTTTCATTTTTGATGTGCCTATTTAAAAGCTCCAGCTCAAAAATTTCCTGTTTTAATGATTGAACTAAATCATCCTGCAATGTATGAGGCTGAATGGAAGAAGTACTTGGACCCGTGGCTGCCTTTTCCAAAGACTCTATATAGTCATATACTTCCTGCTGCTTGGGGTCTATTTCAGGTGTCATTTTTATTGGGTTGTCCCCAAAATGCTGTGAAGGAGAGTTATGTTCAAAATCTGGCCGAGGAGGGCTTACATCAATATTTTGCTGAGAATAAGATGGAGTATGCTCATTGTCTGATTGGGAATGAAATGAACCAGGTTCACTAACTGGCTGAGATGGAATATGGTCAGTTGGGGACTGTTCAGATGTCTCCTCACCCAAATCAATGAAATGAGGACTCTTAATTTGCGTTTTTCTCAATTTTCCCTTAAGTCTGCTGCTTCTCCTCACACGCTATGGTACACTATCCTTTTGTTTTTGTTTTCCTTTTTCTGTCTTCTTGGGCATGGATGACTATTTTTGAAGATAAACTAATCTTTCTGATAGCACTTGATGATCTTCTTCTTCAGAAGAAGGAGTTTTATGTACAGCCTCAATAGTTTCTTTCTCTTTTGGTGTTTTTGGCTTCTTACCTTTGATTTCCTTCTTCTTCCTTTTTACCAGTCTCTCTTCCCTATCAATTCTTTCCATAGTAGTAGTAGGAGTGTTTTGGATTTCATCAATTGTTCTTTTCCTCCTACTTCTTCTTGCTGTGCTAGCTGCAGTAATTTCCTGAGTAGGAGTAATTTGGGTTTCAACATTTATTCTTTTTCTTCTACTCCTTCTTGTTGAACTACCTTCAGGAATTTCCTGAGGTTCCTCAAAGAAATTTCTAACCAGAAATTGTTCCCATGTATCTTTCTTTTCTTTTAACTCCTTTTCAATCAGAATCTTTACAAGGTCGTGGTGATATAGATGGGGCTCTACATCTCCTAAGTGTTTCTGAACAGTCACAGCCATTTCTTTCAAGCTATTGAATAGAAAATATGGGAGATTGAGAGTTTGATTTTCTAGAAAATTCATCAATAGCCTGGTATGGTACATATACATGGACCCAAAACGGCCTTCACATGTAATGAATTTCTGAACAATTAGCAGTAAAGTGGCCCATTCTTCTTTCAATGCATGCACAGGAATTCCTCTCTTAAAAACAATTATGTCCATACCTTGGTTTCGTAAGATTGTTCTCCATGCCTCATCACTGATGCTTTTATTTTTGAACCAACGCTCTCCCTCCTAAAGAAGTTCTGTGGCTGTTGCTATAGTTGCTTCATTGACTGCAAACTTGAGGTCTCCAATCTCTGCTTCTGAGCCATCAAACGACCTTGCAAATGCTTTCGTAACTTCTCTGTGATAACCTCTGAATTTCTGAATAAAACGCAGCCATTTTGCTTTCTTCAATATCTCTTTTGCTTGCGGATATCCCTCTATAAACTTAGGTCCTTCCGGCTCTGCTCTTAGCAATTTTCCCATTTCACTTTTCTGTTCTTCACAAATTTGCCTTCGTGAGGGTTTCAAATGGAAATAGAATGGTTGAATGCACAGGAACGAGCACAATGGCTGTGGGGATGTATCATAAAATGGGAATGAGCACCATAAACGGAATGGAGTGAGACTGTGAGTAGATATCTGGAAGTGAGAATGAGCAAAAGGAATGAAATGGAATGAGACAGTGGGTAAATATCCGGGAGTGAGAATGAGCAAAGTGGGGTTTCGTAAACACGGCAGAGACACAACAAAGAGATTAACAAAGTATAATACATTCGGCAGCGTTTTGAATTTTGGTGGCTGTGTAATAAATATGAACATGTTTCAATCAACGGTTATGAATTCTTGCGGCTGTAAGAGTCCTTGATCAAATCAAATACGTCTCATTATCTCCGGTGGGATATTGGAACATGAGTGAAAATCGGGATTTTAATGATAAAACCGTTTGTGAATGAATGCAAGAGGATAATATGGAGATCGTGGAAGGTTACGGGACTGTCAATATAATCATTGCGCGTAATGGATAGAGCTCATGGTTCAAAACTATATAAAAATGTGTTTTTCAATGCTATTTGAAATAAATTTTATTCATACCTTTGGAATCTTTGCCTTTGCCCTTGGTCTTCAACTGATTGATCTCCATTGGTGTCTTGAATGCTCCATGTCTTTATTTTTTATCCTCTCACCTGCATTTTATTTTCTAATTATGGAAATAACATCTGACTGTACATTCTCTTTGAAAACAGAGTAGTAGCTGCGGAATCTGCTTCTGGCTGCGGAAACTGGAGTCAGCTGCAGAAACAGATGTCAGCTGCGGAAACTGACACAGCTATTACTTGGATGAACATAAATGAACAAATGACAAATGACCAGATGGAAATGGTCATGAAAAAGATTTTTATTGATGGAATGGAATGAAATGGATAAAATGAAGTGGAATGAAGTGAAATGGAAATGAAATGAAATGGAATGAAGTGGGATGAAATGGAGTGGGTGGTGACAAAGCTTGTGAAATGAAAGAGAGATTTTTTTTTTTTGGAAAATATAGAGTGTCAGGTGTTCCTGATTTTCACCCTATATTTTCTGCATAAGACTGCCAATCAATGATTGGTTTTCAGGCTTATACCATTATTTTTTTTTTTTTTTATTATTATTATTTTTTTTAACTGAAAAGAACAAAAGAACTAGGTTGGTGAAGAAGAATTCTTCTGTACCAGCCTGATTGCATAACTTTCTTCTTGAAACATTTTGAGAAAATCCTCTTTTGAGAGTGGCTTATGATAAACTTTCAATCTATGGCCATTCACAATAAGAGGAGTTTGGAACTCATCAATGGTCTTGATTCTTACAGCTCCATTGCTAAAGATCTTGTCAATCTCATATGGCCCAAGCCAATGAGTCTGAAATTTTCCTTGAAAATCTTTAAACTTGGAATCAAATAACAATGCCCAATATCCTTCTTGAAACTTCTTCTCTTTGATGTACTTGTCATGCCATTTAGTTCTTTGATATTGAACTAGATCAGTTCTTAAAATTGCTTCTTGTCTGATCTCATCTAGCTCATTCAACTGCTCCATTCTATGCTTTTGGGCTTCTGATAAGTCCATCCCCAACCGAACTGCTATCTTGAAGGTCTTGACTTGGAACTCAATGGGGAGCAAGACTTCTTTCCCATAAACAAGTTCATAGGGAGAATGTCCTGTTGTATTCCTCCATGTAGTTCTGTAGGCCCATAAGGCTTCTGGAAGCCTTTCTGCCCAATCTCTTCTATGTAGATGAACATTTTTGGTGATGATACTTTCAAGAACTTTGTTTGTGGACTCCACTTGACCATTTGCTTGTGGATGGTAAGGAGTAGATTTTCTGTGCTTGATTTTGTATTCTCCCATCAACTTCTCCACCAAATTTGATGTGAATTGGCTCCCCTGATCTGTTACAATTTCTCTTGGAACACCAAAGCGAGTAAAAATATCCTCATAAAGAAAATGAACAACCGAATTTTCAGTAGCAGATACTAATGCTTTAGCTTCTACCCATTTAGTAACATAATCAGTACAAACCAATATATACTTCTTTTGCTTAGATGGTGGATTGATAGGTCCAATGAAATCTAAAGCCCATTTTTCAAAGGGTTCAATGAGTACCTGTGTTTGCAATGGCATTTCATTTGAAAGGGTAGGTTTCCCTACTCTTTGGCAGCTGTCACATCTCTTGACATATTGTTTTGCATCTTTGAAGAGGGAAGGCCAATAATATCCCAAAGAAAGGATTTTATAAGCTGTCCTTTTGTCTGCAAAGTGTCCGCCACATGGTTCATCATGACATGCCTTAAGAATATCAGGCATTTCATCTTCCCTGACACATCTTCTGATCACAAGATCTGGCCCTGTTTTAAACAATTCGTTAGAAATCCATGAATATTTTGAACTCTCCTGAATAATTTTTCGTTTTTCACTTGGAAATAAATGTGAAGGTAGTTTCCCTATAACCAAATAGTTAGCAATATCTGCATACCAAGGAGTCTTAATAGTTACTGCAAACAAGTATTCATCAGGAAACTTATCCTCTACAGGAGAATCTTCTTTAGTATTCTGAATCCTAGACAAGAAATCAGCTACTGTATTTTGTTTCCCTGGTCTATCCAACACAGTAATATTGAATTCTTGCAAAAGTAAGAGCCATCTTGTCACTCTGCCATTAGTAACAGGTTTGTTCATTAAATATCTAATTGCAGAATGGTTAGTATGAATAAAAGTTTCATAGCCTGTTATGTAATGTCTAAACTTATTAATTGCATGAACAACAGCTAAGAACTCTTTTTCAGTCACAGTATAATTCAACTCTGTGGGAGTCAAATTTTTACCGGTGTAATAAATGGCATAAGGAATTAAATCTTTTTGACCCAACACAGCTCCAAGAGCTGTATCTGAAGCATCTGTAGAAATATGGAAAGGAAGTTTCCAATTTGGTCCTCTCAAGATAGGTGCTTCAGATATTTTTGTTTTCAAAGTTTCAAAAGCTGATTGACAATCAGGATCCCATTTAAATTCACAGTCTTTTGTAGGCAATTTGAAGAGTGGAGATGCTATTTTAGTGAAGTTTTCTATAAATCTTCTATAGTAACCAGTAAATCCTAGAAAACTTCTAACATCTCTTTGACAATTTGGAATAGGTAACTTGGAGATGACTTCAACTTTTGATCTATCAACCTTAATCCCATCTCTCGAAATATGATGCCCCAAAACAATCCCTTCAGTAAACATCATAAAGAATTTTTCATGGCTTAATGAAAGGTTTGTTTCTTTACATCTTATAAGAACTTTTTCCAAATTTTCTAATGCCTCTTCAAATGAATTACCATAAACTGTAAAATCATCCATATAAAACTCTACACAATCATGGATTAGATCAGAAAAAATTCCTAGTACTGCTCTTTGGAATGTTGCAGGTGCATTACATAACCCAAAGGAAGCACTCGATAGGCAAAAGTTCCCCATGGACAAGTAAATGTGGTCTTATCTTGATCTTCAGGTGCTACCTGAATTTGATTATAGCCACTAAAACCATCCAAAAATGAAAAGTACTTTTTACCTGCTAATGTATCTAATACCCGATCAATAAAAGGCAAAGGAAAGTGATCCTTCAAAGTTGCTTTGTTCAATTCCCTATAATCAATGCATACCCTCCATTTACCATTCTTTTTAGGTACTATAACCAGAGGAGAAACCCATCGGCTATCTGAAATTGGATAAATGAAGTTTACATTGAGTAGTTTTTGGAGCTCTTCTTTCAATATCTCCCTAAGATTTGGATTCATCCTTCTTTGAGGTTGTCTGATTGGTCTACTGTTTTCCTCAATATAGATATGATGGATGCAAGTCTTAGGATCAATACCCTTCATGTCAGTATACTCCCATGCAAATGCAGTAGAATGTTTTTGAAAGATTCTGTTTAGTTCTTCTTGTTGTGACTTCTCCAAATGTTTGTTGATATTCAATGTTTTTCCTGGAAAAATCTCAATAGTAGAACTACCAAATTCTTCCATAGAGTAAAGAGACATTTGTCTTGATGATAAATATTCTATGTCGGATTCCAACTGAAATTGTGTGGGGTCATATTCTGAAGTTATCTCAAAATTTTCTAATGTGTTCAGAATTTGACTATCCTCACTAATTTCAGAAATGGTAAAGACAGGTTGTATAGTGTTCTCATCATCGACCCATTCATTGTCTCCTATTTCTGTAATTGCTCTTGCCGGAGGATACAAATTGAATTTCTTTGTCGAATTACCATTAGAAATGTACATGTCTCCAGATCTACAACTAATAAAAGCATCAGCTGTGGCCAGCCAAGGTCTTCCCAAGATAATTGGATGTCCTCCTAGATTACTTTTGGGAGTCAAAATCATAAAGTCTACTGGATATTCTCAAGAATCTAAGGAGACTGAAATATCTTCTAATACACCATCTGGTTTAATAACCGATCGATCTGCAAGTTGCAATAAAGTAGGTGTAAAAAGAAGGTTAGGAAGTTTTAAATGTTCCATAGTCTGTCTACTCATAATGTTGATAGCAGCCCCTAAGTCAATCAATGTGTTTGGAATTTCTATCCCATTTATATGTGTCTTGACAATTGGACTTCCCGGATCTACATACTTCTGCATGGTAATTTTTCCCATCATAATGTCTGCAATCTTTCCTACCAGGTGGATTCTTCTTGTGTCCTTTAGCTTCCTTCCGGGTCTTTTGAAACTCAACTCCTTTATGGTTTTTGCTAGAATAGGAATTTCTCGAATGGCTTGTAGCAATGGAATCTTGATACAAACATTCTTCAATTCATCTAGAAAGTCATAGTTAGGCAACAAGATTTGTTTTTCCACCCCCTTATCAATTTGTAGTCTTTCTGGAAAAGGAGGTGTAGATGAAGATACAGGTTGCTCAACTATAGGAGTTGTGGGTGTTAACTTTTCTTTTTCTTTTTGCATGCTTGAATTTTGAAGAGACTCTTCCTCAGAACCCTTATTGACTTGAAGAGATTCCTCCTCAGAGGTATCTTGCTCTTGAATATCTATAGAAGGTTTTTCTAAAAACTCTACCAGACCTGAGTTGTACATCGTTGAGAGGAACAATCATGTAGGTAGGAAATTGTTGTCCTTCTACCATATAAGTAGTTTGAGGATTCTTATTGTTAGGATTTGGCAATGGTTGAGCTGGAAGTTGATTTGTCTTCTGTTGGTATGGAAGCATGAGTTGAGGATTTGTATTTTTTTTAGAAGGTTGTTGTTGTGGAAATGGTAATGAAAGTTGTGGATTTGGGTTTGGAAGTTGTGGAATTTGTTGACTTTGAAAAGATGGAGGATATTGATAAAATTGAGCAAATCTCCCATAAGGATTTTGCATCCCTTGTACCCATGGCTGATATGAATTTTGATGTTGGGGCCAAGGTTGTTGCCAAGGATTCCAATTTGGTTGGGCTTGATAATTCATAGGGTTGTTAAACCCTTGAGTTTGTTGTCCATGCCAAGGTCTCCTTGCGACAAAACAGAGAGATTCTACTGAATTTGGGTCTTCTTGAAAAACAGCTTTGAGTCCAGGAATTGAAGGACAATCCTTGATCTCATGATTTTCTGAGCAAATCATACATGTTTCTACAACTCTTGCATCCAAGGGACATTCCCTTAAAGTATGTTTCTTCCCACATTTCGGACAAAAGATAGCTAAAGCATCTGTTTCTGCTTTCTGCTTGTTTTGAATTTTAAGGGTGTCTAGTTGTTCACTAAGGCTCCCTAAAATATCAGTTTTGAACTCATCAAGCATGTTACCAATCTCTGCCCTACTTACTGATCCAGTTGCAGATTTGTTAGCCCTAATAAGAGAAGGATCCCTAGGCCCTTTTCCTGTTTTAGATTTTCCTCTTGAGAGATGGACACATAGTTCTGTTATGTCACGAAGTGGAAGTTGAGAAATGTCTCCTTTCCCATCATGTTTAAAATATCTATCCATTCATCTCTAATGGCTTTTAATATGAGGGCTTTCAAGGTTTCATCATCTAAGTTGCTCATCTTTGCTCTTTCCAAGTTGTATTGAAATCTTTCAAGTAAGTCTTCCAAATTTTCATCTTCTTTTTGCATCATTTTGAATACCTCATCCTTGTGATTGGTGGGCATACAATAGTTCAAGTATCTATCCAAAAATGTTTGTTTCATATCATTCCAAGTCCTAATAGATTGAGTAGCTAATCCCATGAACCATTTCAAAGCAGCTCCCTTCAAAGTTGAAGGAAATAGTTTGAGTTTTTGAGAGTCTTCCATATAGTCATAAGTTCGGCATACAACTTCAAACTCAAACAGAAATGTTTCAGGATCCTCACTTCGTAATCCATAAAAGTTAGGGAGAACATATGGTGAGATATTTTTCATTGTTGCATGAGTTTCCTCATCAACTATAGGGAATCCAAACAAATTGTCTCCTTCCCTATTTCTACCATTATTTCCTTCACCATTGTTGTCTCCATTGTTTCCTCCTCTTCTATCTCCACCTCTATTTATTACTTCCTCTGTCATGATAGTTTCTTTAGAGTCCTTATAGTCTTCTAGTTCTTCTACCAAGGGAGGATGAAAGAGAGTCTCTTTGTTTTCTAAGTGGATTTTAGTAGGTGGTATAGGAGAATCCTCTAATTCAGCTGTTCCTTGACTTCCAAAAATCTTAAGGCTAGGGGTAGATGGTGGTGAATCTGGTCTATGCCTTAAAGAAGATGGAGTTATGAAAATCGAACTCTTGGCTTTAGCTATAAACCTTCCCCTAGAATCTCTTGCTCTATGCATGTCATTTTTTATTTTTAAAAAAAGTTGGGCTAATAATTCTCTTTCTGATCTTCCAGATCACACTAGGTGCAAGAAGAGAGCATACTTAAGAAATTACTAAATCAATAACTCTCTTTTCTGATCCTCCAGATCACACTAGGTGCAAGAGGAGAGCATACTTCAAGAAGTTATCAAGTTTTCCCTTCTTTTATGATTTTATGTTTTTTTTTTAAGAAATTGGCTACCTAGTTACACTTCCCCGGCAACGGCGCCAAAATGTTTGGTCAATTTAGTGTCCTAAATTGCTGCATTTAATTTGTCAATCCGGGAATCGTAAGCTGATGAAGTGCGGCGCACTATATGTGCAAGATAACCTCTTTCTTAACTTTTTGTCGTTTTTGGTTTTCTAAGGTGCAATGGAAATTCTAAGATGAAAACAAGTTTGGTTATGTTTGTTCAAGGAAGTGATATCCCCTATAATGATTTACCAACTTGAAACTTTAAAAAGCAAATTAAAATTTACAATGACAAGACTTGAAAGAAAATGAAAATGTACTGCTGAAATGAAAAGGTGTTGCTAATCTAATAAATCAAAACAGTAAACTAGTGAGCATGAAAACCAAACTATTCTTGCTGCCAACTAAACATAAAAGAAACTATGCTTAAGGAAATTCAAATTGCAACAAAATAAATCTAAATCAGATTACATCAATTTATCTTCTGACCCTTCATCATTAGTCCAGCTATGATTTTCGGAAGTAATCATAAACAACTTGAGTAACTAATATTTAATTTGCAGAAAGTAAACTAATACTAAACCATACACTCATGATTCAATCCCTCACCATCAGTCCAGCTGTGGCTTTCGGAGGCAACCGAAGATGTCATGCATGATTTAATATATCTAATATTTGCAGAAAAGAAACTAATATTAAACTACACATTTCATAATGCAATCCCTCACCATCAGTCCAGCTGTGGCTTTCGGAGGCAACTGAAGATGCTATGAGCAGCTTAATATATCTAAATTTGTAGAAAAGAAACTAATACTAAACTACACATTTCATAATACAATCCCTCACCATCAGTCCAGCTGTGGCTTTCGGAGGCAACTGAAGATGCTATGAGCAGCTTAATATATCTAAATTTGCAGCAAAGAAACTAATACTAAACTACACATTTCATAATACAATCCCTCACCATCAGTCCAGCTGTGGCTTTCGGAGGCAACTGAAGATGCTATGAGCAGCTTAATATATCTAAATTTAACTACTGAAGCAGATAAGAAAAACTGAAATGAATAAAGCAATACTGAAATTAAACAAAAGCTATGAAAAGCAAACTAGCAGCAGAACAATGTTAGTTCCATGTCATTAGTCAAAAAGCTATGAAAATGCCCGGGCTGCCTATCTATAACCTGAAACAAGAACATTGATCAGTGATTAACAATCATAAAGCATGAAAGACATAAATGAAATGGAAATTATGGAAGTGTATAAACAGAAATGAAACAAATGCAATGTATGAACATGTGAATGGATTATGATACAATGAGCTTTAAAGAAACGAAATGAGAAATATACACTAATACACAAAACCTTAGCTGAGCAGGGGCCCTCTACACCAGCCTTGGCAACGGTCCTCAAATACGAATTAAGTTGAAAAACAGAGTCTTCTCCTATTAAAAAGCAGTCATTACAGAATGGTAATGTTACGGCACAAGTGCAGCGTAATCACTACAGAGCAGACTAATCAAAAGATAACAGAGACTACATTCACTAATATCGGCTAACTTCATATGCGTATGCAAACGCATTATATATAACAACAAACTATAACTGTCTCCTAAAGTTCATGCTAGTGGA
The DNA here is from genome assembly GCA_034641835.2 of Pinus albicaulis. Classification (NCBI taxonomy): domain Eukaryota; kingdom Viridiplantae; phylum Streptophyta; class Pinopsida; order Pinales; family Pinaceae; genus Pinus; species Pinus albicaulis. The sequence goes on from CM076575.1 coordinate 224,399,210, forward strand.
GAGCACGTAGACCACTACGTCCACGGATATAGGAGCATGGCCATGTTGGAAAGTAAATCTACGAGAGGTGGATGCTTGAATTCGACTCTAGAACCCTGTACAGATGTCGATTTAACCTCCGCAGGCTTAGAAACGGCCGTATGGGTCTTCATGTGACACGAAACAGAGTCCGGCTGACATGAAACTCCATGGTTGACTTCCATGTGGACGCCTTTGACCGCGGCTTCTTTGGATGAGTTTGCTTGAACCAATAGGACACGAACCATGTCCACGTCATTCCTGACCTGCCCATGTGGCTCGTTTTCCTTGTAGACACCTGTAGCATAGAGTTTCACAAAATAGCCGCGGAAAGTTGCAGCAGCTGCGGAAAGTGGCAAGATTCCGCAGCTGAATGAACAAAATCTAGATCAAATAGCAAACACAAAAATATAATTAAAAACCATGTTAGATGCTCCTTTGCACATGATATTGACAATTTGGGAGGTTTAGGTGAGTGAAAAAGGTATAGAAAAGTGTATGGAAAAGATGCAGATTTGAGACTCAACGTAGGCTCTAGTATAATATTTCTAGGAGCCACTATGCTATGTTTTTTAGACCTGGCTAGAAAGAGAGTTTAACCAAATATGACAATCTTTAAGAGGCTAACTGATCTTTTCAGAAGAAGGAAATTTTTAATCTTAAATCCTTCTATCTGAGCTTGTATGATGCTATTAAGACTTGGGATCTTCCCAGTGGAGTCTTAAGCTCTATTTTTAGGATTGTGGAGTCGCTAGGTGGAAATTTTTAGCTCCTTTAGAGGTAAAGGTTTTATGGTCCACCACCAAGTTTATTATGAAGCCAAACTGAAATGTTTTTGGTTTTTCTGAGTTTTATGATCTTACAGGTTATGAGAGTGTCCTAAATCTGTCTTAACACTTAGCTAGGGTGTCAAAACGTATAGAGTTCACTCTTATGGCTTGGTAACTGAATCCTTCAAGGTTTGATAAGGCTTTATAATAATCCTAAGGGTTACTTAGTTTGTCACTGATTCAAAAGGTCCTATCATGATTACCATTACTTGGTAGTGCTTGAAGAAGGTCACTTTAAAGGGATTTATGGAGTCCTAAGGGGTACTTAGATTGTTGCTAACTTAGAACGGTCCCACCGTGATCGCCATTATGTTGGTGTCTCGTGTTTTGATAGTTTGGCAAATCAAAAGACAAGGCAACATCAGAACCAATCTTTAGAGTTACAGGATCTAGTCCTCCTGTTCTCAGAGAGGGATCTCTCAAAAATTTTTTTGCTAAGGTTTATCCTGTGAGCTTATAGTATTGATTTTAGACTAGTTATTAAGTGCAGGTGTTGTTTGTTTGTTTCGTTGGATTGAATTGATACAGCAGAACATGAAAGGTCTAGGAAGGATACATAGAATGGAGAAATATCTGGTTCATTGGGAAATGGAGTCAAGAAAGTTTCATAACAAACTCATCAAATGATATGGGATATCATAGGGAAAATCTAACTTGGCCACATGATCCTTTTTTTTTGGAATGGAATGAACATTAATGATTTGGAAAGAGAAATTGAATTCTCAACAAAGGGAACCTGAAAACATAATTTAAACTATAAAGATATATTTGATAGACAGGGCTAACCATAAGTTCTACAAACCTTCTTTAAGTAAATAATGATTTCAAGACAACTTTCAAAATGAAATCTAAGATTCGGGGAACAGCGTATTTCCTCAAAGATTTTATTCTAAAGGACTTTTAGAAAACATAAAATATTTACTGATAATTACAGTCATAGAAGAAGGAACACCTAAAAACATCCATGATCACAATTATAATGAACTTTAAGCCAACTGTTTAAGTGAGGACAAAGGGCAAGATCAAAACAGGCCTCTCTGATTCACTATAAGCAGAGAACTTCAAAGGGAAACTTCAATAACAATTTTTAAGCGGCAGCAGATAAGCAGGGAGAACCATAAATCATGATGAAACCAACTGTTCAAAATATTAAGGAAATAAACAAGCATGAAGACTAAAGAGAAATTTTAAAGCCTCTAAAATACTTCAGCAGAAGAAAACATAAAACAGTGAAGGATGAATAGGTCTAAGGTGCTTCCAGGAGTCATTTCTTAGCCTAATACTTTTTATCCTACTGTAGTAAGAAATTTTGGAACATAATGAAGACGGGGGGAAAACATAAGACAGTTCAGAATACTTCACCAACAGCCAAGCTCATGGATCCAATGATAGAGCCTTCTCAGGAACAAGCATGCAACAACATCATCAAAATCTCCAAGACTTCAATTTGTTCTTCAACTTCAATAGACTATGTATTTACTTCAAAGAGTTTCAGTATTACAACTTGTGATCAAAAAAATAACCAACCCATTGCTCATCTTCTACAGAAGTATTTATAGTAGGATGAGGAGGTGTGATCTAACAAAAGATCTTAAGGACCATTAATACAGATTCAAGACTTCTTGGCCCTTTGAGGGGCTCGATGAAGAAGTTTACAGGTGTTTCACTGTATTAACTTTTTTACAATTAAGATTTAAGCTCGGTGGGGCTTTATGTTGACTTTGGGGCTCTGCATTATGTTGGAGTAACTCTGCAGATATTTTTGCATTGATTTCCTTGCAGAAGTAACTCCCTGGCTGCGCTGAGGCAAAATATTTGATTCTGCAATAACCTTGGCCTCTGTTGTGAAAGGTTTGAGGCAACAGGTGGCTCTGTGGTAGCTGAGAAATCAATTTGCCTCAAATGTGGTGGTGGAGGCCTTTCTTCCTGTTAAACGCTTATAACTTTCTTTAATTGTGTTTTAACTCTGTGAATTAAGCCTTTAATAAGAATTTTTAGCCGTAACTTCAAAAATCTGCCTTCAATATTTATCTATTGTGCTTTGTCTTCAAACTTATACTATTTAACTATTGTTTTGAATGAAACAGTGTCTTGTCGATGTGCAGGGCCGCACAGGTCTCTTTATGGTATCGACGCCCATGGAGCATCGATAAAACGTTGAATGCAACCTTGCGAATGGTTCTCTTCATGGACTAAAGACACGAGAATCGTCATTCTCAGCCTCTGGCCTTTCTTCAATATAACAGCGGAAACCATTTAAAACCTGCATAAAACACAAAATAATTAAGAAATCCTGCGTTTTTTAGGTTTATTGCTACAGAGGACGTGTGGAGGAAGCGTGCATAAAAAAAAAGGGTTAGGCGCCCGATTGCGGGGCCGTTGGGCGCATGGAGAATGATATGACCGGGGGGTTAAAAGTGAAGGGGCTTATCGCATATCAGAAGATCGGGGATGGACTTTTCAATCAACCCATTTGATTTATGCGATGCGATAAGCACCTTGGGACCTAACCCTTTGGTCCCGGAAGCAGGATATATGAATGGAAAGTGGAAGGGGCAGGGGGTATAGCACAGGGACTTAATCGCATCGCAAAATTTCGATGCGGTCTTTTTGATCAACCCAGTGCATTTTCCCCAATTCTGATTGCATGATTGGTCTTTCAATCAACCCATTAAAATATTTAACACATGATTTTGGTTTTTAGATCAAAACTTTGGAAAAGTGGGTTTTGGGTTTTCACAAAGAAAAAGATCGATCAGGAAAGAAATATTTACAAGGTTTATGTATGGAGGGCAGGCCCACGGTATATACACATAAAATAATGATGCAATCAGGGGTTTTTCAATATCAAGGCTGATCGCATCGCAAGTTTTTTTTTTTAAACAACGATAAACCTGCGCTCTTGAATTATGCGATGCGATAAGCACCGTGAGGGACTTAGCATGTGGTTCCAGGGTGGAGTCATGTGGGTGGAGTGGCTTAGAAAATTGGCCCAAGGGGGCTAAAGATTTTATATAAAATATGAATTTTTATTGATTTTTTCAACGTTTTCAAAGGGTTTCAAGGGTTTCGGTATAGTTACAAAATGGGTTGTTAACTATGGAAAAGTGATTTTCATAAATGGAAGAAGAGGATTTATGAAAACAAGGGAGTTTTTATGGAGAAAAAGGGGAGAAAATGAAGGTTTGAGAAGGGGGAGTCTTGCAGCAGTCTTTCATTTGGAATCAGCAGAACTTTCTGAGTATAAAATGGAAATAGTAATGAAGATTTTGGTCAGAGGCATGAGGCCTTCAAGTAGCCTTCAAGAGAAAACAATTTTTTATGATAAAATTTGTTCCTTGGAGGCTCACAAAAATCTTATCCACCTTTTGGTATAATCAAATATTATAGGTGGCTAATAGGACCTTCTCTTGGGTTAGTTGGACTAAATTTTTCAGGGGTCTTGGTTTGGTTTTCTGCATTTGGTGGCAGTATTTTCCTTAAGAAGGCTTTCCTTTTTTCTTCGAATTACTGCTTAGGGACCGGGCCTTTGCTCCTCAAGCCATAGTTTTGAGGGGGTTTATATTTAGGATTGTTGGCCAAGTTTATCCCAATTGTGGAAGGGAGATACTCTCTACGGATGACTTCAAACATGAGGACAGTGGATCCCATATCTTCGTTTGGGGGGGAGGCATATTCGTTGTCTGAAATAGCCTCCTCTTCCAGATCCTTGGGGTTTTGGTCTTCCAGTAGTTGATTCACTTTGGCTAACATGCTATTAATCCACTGGGGGAAATTTTTCTCTGAGTGAGAGGATTTATGGAAAGAAAAAAAGTTGTCCTTGCTGATTTCTTCAACGTTGAGACCAGCACTCGAGTTTGATGGGGGTCGGTTCATAGCAGGATTATTCTTTCTGAAGAAAGGTTTCTATGTTTTAGCAGCTGGGACAGAATCATTGTTCTTCCTCTTCAATTTGGAGACTTCGTTGGTCAGCAACTTGAGGGATTTGGTGATACTTTAAAAATCAAAGGGGTCCTTATCTTTGTCTCCAGGTTTATGATTTGAGGATTGGGCTCTCTTCGTGGTTGTTTTTTTATCATCTCGAATTTCATGGTCAATGACACCTATGGACAACATGTCCTTTTTGACAGCAAGGGCGGTGGTGTAATTTGCTGCTAGGGTAGCTTTGGCCTCGTGCTTCACGAACACAGCAATGTCCCATGGGAGCGCTCTTGTGTAGTATTCAATGGTAATGTAATCATCTAAGGCCATGTTTGGCAGGAATTTTTTAAACATAGTGGTGAAACATTGATTAAAGTCCTTGAACTTCTCCTTCTTCCAACATTTCAGTGTACTAAGCTCTCTGAGGAGCATTGAGGGAGTTTTATCTTCTGAGAATTTTTTAAGGAAGGTATGATGGAAGTGTTCCCATGAAGGGATGGAAGCAACAGGGAGCGACTGATACCAAGTTGCAGCTTGTAATATTCCAAATCAGGAAAATGCTACAACAATGAGAATATCTCTAGATATTCTAAAGTTGGAGCTCTAGCAATAAGAAAACACAACAATGGAGTAGCAGTGACACTAAAATCATAGAAATGTGAGAGAAATCCATAGCCATATTATTAAGTAATAGCAGCAAAAATAGAATACAAGATCTTGAGGAAAAAGGTTACTCAAGATAGGCAATGCTCAGCCTCAAGAGACAAATACATGAATCATGATAGAATGCTACTACATATGTGTGCACAAGCTATGTCGGCGCAGTTTTATAAGAGAAACTGCATGCTACATATGTAAAATACATGGATATACAAATAAATTGCCCAATACAACATTGGGAGTGAAGATCTCAGCTCCCAAATGCTACCTCATGTCAATCCCGGAAGGATTGGCTATAAAATACAAAATCTGCAAAATGCCGGAGTTGCTAGGTAGCAGCTGCAACTCAGAAATAGAACTGAATGGAGATGAATTTAGATGATGCCCAAAATAAATATGCCTCCTCCAATGGATCTTTCAAGTTAAAGGATGATCCCCTCACCAAAAATCTCACCCTCCAACAATTTGAAAGAGCCCCACTGCAAATGGTTCACTAAAAATAGCGCAGTCACTGGATGGAATTGCATTGTAGGGGAAAGAGAATGGGTTGGCCCAATGCCAAGATCTGAAATCAGGTCCAAAGGCCTCCAAACTGATCTCTCAAAGGAAAGAGAGACTCCTCCTCTGAAAAATAGTTGATGGAGGTAGTGTAGTGAACTCTCACTACAACACCCTGCAACACAACATTATTCTACTACAGAAATAATGTTTTCTTGGAGGAGGATGCTTGGCCTCAAGCTTAGATGTGAGGAAATTTAGTGCAATCCCTAAAGAGGCCTCTCAAGAAGGAGAAGGAATCCCAAACAGGAATTCCCCCGTCAACTCTTTCTAAACAACAAAGAATGCACAATGTCTAAATAGACAATGAGATCAATAATCCAAAGCATGAGAAACAATGGCTGCCTTGCCCTCCTTTTAAACAAGTGAAGGCCCCCTCTCCATGGGTCCCACTCCCTTTAGGGTTTCTTCCACCAAATATCCCTCTTCCCATTCATACTACATTGTTTCTCTAATTGTTCTCCACCTCTTATCCCAGCATTGTTGACTTGGTCAAACTTGACTTTGTCTACTTGTAAATGACCCTGTTCACACATGAGGGTGTGAACACCAACTCCAATGAGGATCCCCTTTCATAATATGAGGGATTTTTTTGATATTTTCATTATGCATGGGCTTCCTTACCCATTTATTATCCTCCTAGGTGAAATTAGAAAAAATTAATATTCCAAATTACTGTAGGAAAATTTTAGAATATTACAGTCCTCCCCTCCCAAATTTTTCTTGTCCTCAAGAAACTGCAAGGATTGAACTGGAAAGCCTCCTCTCAAGGCATGGAGTCCATGATGTGTTTAGGAATATCTTCCTCATGTGGATCCTCCATCCCCCAGGCAATCAACCATGCAAAATGAGTTACCCCCTAACATGGCGACTCCTGAAAGTCATCTTCCACCTCTGGCTCCGGAAATGTAGGTGGGATGAAAATCTGATCTTGTTAGACAAAATAGCCTACCCCACACTGTCCTCCTCTCCACTTAGGATAAGTTTAGAGTTTATGCTGATCCTGGGATGTAATGATATTTCCCTCAAATGGAAGGAGGGATATTATACGTCTAAGGATCTCTCCTCTAATGTTGTGCAACATGTTGGCCCAAATCATCTCATATGTGATGAGTTGGAAGTCATCATCATATGGAATCACATTCCTCATATGGATCACCTCATAAGGAAACAAATGAGCTGTTGTAGTGTCCATACCATCTCCCATGCTCCCTCTACAACATGTAATGCAAAGTGTGTGGGAGTTCTCTCCCTCCAAGGACACATTCACCCAATGTGTCTCTCCTCCAGTCATGCTCCCAAGAAACTCAATGGAAATATTAACCAAGGGAACCATAAGGAGAATCAATCTAGCTACCATGTGAAGTAAGGGAGAAGGAAAATGGTCCCTCATATGTAGCCAACGCAATTTGACTCTCAACTTCCATAGAAAATGAAATGATGGGTGGCCTCCCCACCATTTTCTTGCTGCCCAATCTCCTGGAGAAGGTGAAAGATGTAATGTGCAATGTGAGTATTTTCTCTATAATAAATCTCCTCCCCATATCCCCTTAGGGATTGATCATCCATAATGGCCTTATGTAGACCACCAGATCTAGAAGGAAGAATATCCTTCCTTTAATAAAATCCCTGCACATATATGGTTAAGAGATGCATATATATAGAAAAATCACTATGAAAGTCAAAAATACTCTTACCATATGTTTTTCTCATATAAATGGAGTGGCTCATAGATGATTCTCCCCTCATCCTCAAAGGGAAAAGAGTTGACTGTGCTAACTCCTCCATCTCCTCATGATCCATGGAGTGCCTCCTCAAGTTCTTCAAGTGGTTCCTCACACAAGAAGGAAATAAATGTAATGTGGCATTCATGGTTGGCCCATGTTTCCTCCTAAAATGTACAACATGTATAGTAGGGAGAATCATGTTCCCAATGGGCATCTTCAATCTCAAGCCCACTCTCCAATCAAAGCTCCCCATGAACATAGTGATACCAACAATACATGGAAGAAAAAACCAATAGAATCAAGTTGTCACATGACAACCAGAAAGTGGATCAAGGTCCCACACAAGGAACCAACACAGTTCATTCCTTGTATGCATCAAATCAAACAAAAACAAGTGCTTTTCCAGCCACTTTTTTGCTGCCACAATCATTTTACAAGATATAGACATGGAAGTACAAAAGGGTGTCAATGGTGCACACCAAAATTCATGTGGCTTTCCCCACAAACCACCAATGAGATAGCTAATCTCCATGCTACAAATGGCTTCAAGTACATCATTATACAATATAAAATAAGGAATAATACTCCTTGGTACATTATGTTGCTCATAAAAATACAATAAGTACAAAACATAAGGTGAAATTGTACATTCTCCATTATGTACTCGAAGACTTGAGCTAAAATGGCTCAACTGATAATGCTCCCTTACTCCCAATGAATAGGAAGATGGCTGTGACATCCTCTCCATCACCATCCGGGCTCTGCATCTCTCCATATGCTGAAATATGTCTCGTTGAATGCCCTCCCAAATGAACTCCTCTGCCAAGGCAAGATATGCATCAAAATGCATGGAAAATAAGTCCCCATGTGCTGCATGCAACAGCTTATCCTTGAGACTATAATCTCTAGTCAAGAAGACTCTACCATGTGAATAGATGACCATATCATCCACCATGTACTCGTCATCTCTACCCGGGTCATTGAGAATCATGCATGCACCAAGATCCTTGGAGTACTCTACCAAGAGCTGAGATTTCCAGTAAGGATCAATCCTCCTTAGAGACAGCACTGGTGATCTAGCATGTGAAGCTCTCCTCCTACTTTTGTCTGCTACTTTGACATCCCCCATGCCAAATTTCTCCTCCAAACTCTTCACCTCTCCAAAATACAAGAGCAGTGAATTCCAAGACAAGATGTCTTTCATCCATGATAGCTCTTCTAGCCTCCCTGGTGGAATGCCTCTATGTAGTGAGACATCAATGTCAAGAGTAGATTGTACATATGGTGGGGCAGCCTTGCCCTTACTCTCACAGAACAATATAGTCTACCTCCTCTTTGCACTAGCTCTCTGAAATAGAGAAGGGTGTGTGCCTCTCATCACATGATGCTGCTCTTTCTCCCTTCCTCCTCTTTGCAGCTGTAATGATGCACAACCATGCTGCTCACTGATTGTGCTTGGACATCCATGTATGAGATCCTGGGGAATTCCTTGCAAAGATGCAAGAATCCCTCTAGCTGGAGCAAGATCTCCTCCTTCCTCTGCATGCGGTGCTAGATCAACTCTAGAAATGACAGCGCTATTGCCCTTAGCCTCCTCAACATGAGTGGGCAACAACACTGTCATTTCTAGAGTTGATCTAGCACCTCATGTAGATGAAGGAGGAGCTCTTGCTCCAACTAGAGGTATTCTTGCATCTTTACCACTGTAATATTCCAAATCTGAAAAATCTAGCAAGGCATGACTGGAAAACACATTTTCTAGTAATTTTTGCTACAAGAATTGAAACCAAGACTTGGATCCCTTAGATCAATGTATCTAAGAATGAAATCCAAGAGATGGCTCCAAATAAATTCTTCTTCTTTCCTCTTATGGAAAATCTAGCCATGTGACTGCACTGTACCTCATAGGGTGTGGCTGCATGCTCACACTCCCTATAAGAAAAACTAGAGTTTGACTCAGTTTCAAACCCTCTTAGAGATCCTGTACATATCTCCCTCCTTATCTTCTCAAATTCTTCATGAATGCTCTATATAGATCTTGGAAGAAGATTTGTAAGATTATATTCCTTTTCTCTCCACACAGTGGAGTCTTCATCTTCTCTCTCCTTTATAGCATGATGGCTGAGATCCACTGGCTAAGCCAGAGATCATGCTTTGATACCACATATTCCAAATTAGGAAAATTCTACAACAATGAGAATACCTCCAGATATTATAAAGTTGGAGCTCCAGAAATAAGCAAACATAACAATGGAGTAGGAGTGACACTCAACTAATAGAAATGTGAGAGAAATCCATAGCCATATTATTAAATAATAGCAGCAACAATAGAATACAAGATCCTGAGGAAAAAGGTTACTCAAGATAGGCAATGCTCAACCACAAGAGACAAGTACATGAATCATGATAGAATGCTGCCACATATGTGTGCAGAAGCTATGACAGCACAGTTTTATAAGAGAAAATGCATGCTAAATATGTCAAATACATGGATATACAATACATGGCCCAATAAAACATTGGGAGTGAAGATATCAGATCCCAAAGGCTACCTCATGTCAATCCTGGAAGGATTGGCTATAAAATACAAAATCTGCAAAATGCCGGAGCTGCTGGGTAGCAGCTACAACTCATAAATAGAACTGGATGGATATGGCTGTAGATGATGCCCAAACTGAACATGCCTCCTCCAATGGATCTTTCAAGTGAAAGGCTGATCACCTCACCAAAGATCTCACCCTAAAACAATATGCAAGAGCCCCACTGCAAATGCCTCACTAAAAATAACGCTGTCACTGGATGGAACTGCACTGTAGGGGCAAGAGAATGGGTTGGCCCAATACCAAGATCTGCAATCAGCTCCAAAGGCCTCCAAACTGATCTCTCAAAGGAAAGAGAGACTCCTCCTCTGAAAAATAGCTGATGGAGGTGGTGTAGTGAAACCTCACTGCAACACCTTGCAACGCAACATCATTCTACTGCAGAAATAACGCTGTCTTGGAGGAGGATGCTTGGCCTCAAGCCTAGATGTGAGGAAAATCAGTGCAATCCCTCAAGAGGCCTCTCAAGAAGGAGAAGGAATCCTAAACAGGAATTCCCCCGACAACTCTTGATAAATAGCAAAGAATGCACAATGTCTGAATAAACAATGAGATCAATAATCCAAAGCATGAGAAACAATGGCTGCCTTGCACTCCTTTTAAACAAGTGAAGGCCACCTCTCCATGGGTCCCACTCCTTTTAGGGTTTCTTCCACCAAATAAACCTCTTCCCATTCATACTGCATTGTTTCTCTAATTTTTCTCCACCTCTTATCCCAGCACTGTTGACTTGGTCAAACTTGACCTTGTCTACTTGCAAATGACCCTGTTCACACATGAGGGTGTGAAAAACAGCTCCATTGATGATCCCATTTCATACTATGAGGGATTTTATTGATATTTTCATTATGCATGGGCCTCCTTACCCATTTATTATCCTCCTAGGTGAAATTAGCAAAAATTGATATTCCAAATTATTATAGGAAAAGTTTGGAATATTACAACTAGCGACCGATACCAAGTTGTAGCTTTATTTTCTAGAGTATGTGGAAAAATCCGGCATGCTACGTCATTCCCACTAAGGTTTGGAAGCAACAAGGAGTGATTGATACCAATTTGTAGCTTTATTTTCTAAAGTATGAGGAAAAATTCGGCATGCTACGTCGTCAAATTGCACTCTCATCATCTATAAAGATAGGTAGAAGTTGCCAATGTGGTCTTTGGCTAAAGTACCTTTCTCGGGGTCGAACTTAGGGAGACGCTTTTCACGGTGTCGGGGCATGTCATGGAGGGGACCTTGGATACCTAAGAGGGACTCGACCATCCAAGCCAAAGGTTGTACACATCTATCCCATTGGTGGTGTGGTATGTATACATTTCCCCTTTCACTTTTGGATTCGCTACCCATGTCAGACCCGGAGGCCTCACCGTCATGGTGGGACTGCATGTCTTGGTTTTCTCCATGGTTCCCTACATTTCTAATTTTTCTTCAGTTGTAAGGGAAAGGGAACCTATTTTGGTGTCAGTGGTGCTAATGGTGGTCGACATTTCGGCCTTTTCCACGGCCTGTGTCCCCCCTACCTATTTTACCCCAGCCCCTCATGGATTCCCCCCCAGGTGGGTTGTTAGTTTGAGTGTTATTGTAATATCCCAAATGGGAAAATCTCTGCTCCATCGGGAATATCTTTAAGATATTCCAATTCCTTCTTCAGTGAGCTATCACAAGTCCATTTTAGAGATTGAATGTTGGGGAATTTACAAGATATGTCTCCTTCCAAAGATGGAAGAGATCCTGAGGCTAGCTGGCCTTTCGCAGACTCTGCCTATGGATATGCAATATTCCGCTTCGATAATTTCTGCTACAGGGTCCTTGAGGACGCTGTAGAAGGAAGCTGCTACAAAAATAAGATAATCCAATGCTGGGATGCCATAGTAAATATAAAATATAACTTTCTTGTAGAAAATGAGCTCAAAGAAATAACACTAGATGGGTTATTCAGATCGCCCCAATCTAGGTCCCTAAAACAATTCCCAAAGAGAGAGCTACAGTAATAGGCAAAACATCAATCTAAAAATCTGAAATTATGAATGTATCATGAGAGGGTAAATGCTACAGCCATCATCATATTATTATATCAGGAATATTATTCAGAAATATCATGAGGAACAAGGCGCTCAAGCTTTAAGAACCAACCTCCAATGAATATACAATGTAATGTCAAAGTAGTTGCAGCTACACAGAATGCCAGGAAACCATAACTACATAGTCTCTATGAGATATGTAGCTGCTGAATACATAAAAAATAATAATTTAGCTGAAAGATACAAGAAAAAATTCCCAAGAAAGGAAAATGGGCTCAATATGGGATTTCTAGCCAATCTCAGGGAGATTGCTAGAAATGTCGGGTACAATACAATAGTGACAACAAATTGTCACTGCAACTGAAACTACATGAATATGAGGTTGTGGCTGATCTGAAATGATGATTCCCTCCTCTGATAATTCCCTCAAAGGAAAATGGGTTGAACCCCCTTTTTCTCAAAAGCACTCCTCCTGATGAGCACAAGAATCTCCCTCAAGAAAACCCTCATGAAATAACGCAGTTTCTCCAAATGACTGTACAGTGGGATATGGTGAATGAGTGGCTTGATGCCATATATATGAAATGAATTCCAAGAGCACTCTCTATACCTCTTCCCATGAATAAATCACTCCTCCACTGAAATTCAAGTAGGGAAAGACTCAATGAGTTCCTCTGCTGCTACCCCAGCTACACAGCACCATTCTGCTACAAAAATAATGCTGCAACTGAAGGAGTGAGCTTGGAAAAATTTTGGAATGAGGAAATTCACCTCAAATTCTCTCCTCTCATGAGTAAGAGGTGGGGGATCCCCTCCTTGGAACACCCCCAGTGCTCAAGAGCACTGCAATCCTGCTAAACAGCCCTGATGTGCAAGTCCTTGGCCTCACTATGAAATTTCTGAATCTAAGCATGAACAAATGAGCTGCTATCTTCTCTCTTATAAATCAAATGAACTCTCTCTCACCATAGGTCCCACAATTAGGGTTTCCGTTCACTTTTGAATGCTTTCCCTCCAAAAACTGCATTGTCTTCTCAATCAAGCCACCCCTCTAAGGCAGCGCTATTGACTTGGTCAAAGATGGCCAACTCAAGGTGATCCTCATCATGTTCACACCATTAGGTGTTTATTTCAGCTGCTTATTTATCCTCCTTTCTCATAAGGAGTGTTATTTCTCTATCATCAAAGGGTTAAGGGGTCTCCTTACCCATTTTATTAATCAAAATAAAAATATGCCACTATAATGTTCCATTTTAGCTTGAGGCTAAAATTGGGAACATTACAGTCCTCCCCTCCCACATGTTGCTTGTCCTCAAGAAATTGCATAGAGAGATAAAAATTTCTCCTCCTTCTTCTTTTGTGGCCTCCTCATCAACAATCTCCACCGCTGCTCAAGATATGCTGCAATAAAACTTTCCTCCAATTCCTCCTCCCAAGTATGCAAACTAGAATGGAGCACCTTACAGAAAGATAGAAGGTGTAGGTGGAAATCTCCCTATTGAACCATGGCATCCTCAAGGTAGGAGTGATGACATGCATGGGAAAATATAATCCCACTAGTGATTTCCTCACCCATGCTATCATCAGGAATGGAAATCTTGCCCCCGGTTCTGTGCAATGTAGTGGGGCTGAACAAAGAGTTTTGTTGCTTTATCCCAATAAGCTCTTCTCTCCCTCTGTAGTACATATGGGGATTCCTCTGTCCTTGGGATGAAATGGTATGGCCTCAAATAGTGGCCCAAGATACCCCATCCAAAATATTCAGCCATGAAATGCCTCTGCAAATTCTCCAAGTGGTTTGCCCCACAAGAAGAGAAAAGTAATAGTATGGCAATCATGGTTTGCCCATGGTATCTCCTGCAATATAGAACATGTGTAATGGGGATAATAGTGCTCCCAATGGGCTATCCCAATATATAATTCACTCTCCAAATAGTGCACTCTGTGAATAAATAAGCATCAGCAATACAAGGTAGCATAATACAATGAAAACAAGTTGTCACAAGACAACTAGAGAGTGGGTCACTGCCAACGTAGTGAGCTTCCTGCCTTCATCAAGGATATACATAACAAGTGCTTTTCCCAGCCACTTGTTTGCTGCCACACACCTCTCAAAATATAGGAACGTGAAAATATAAATTGGTGCCAATGGTGCACACCAAGGAGCATGTGGCTTCCTACAAAAACCACCATAAGAATGGTCCATTCTTCTGCTACAAAATCCTACAAATACATCCTTGTACATTATGCAAGAAGGAATCAACTCTTCTTTTCTCATCATGCTACTCAAACAAGGAAGGAGAGTACAATATAAAATGTGAGATTATACCTTCTCCAATTTGTACTTGAGCTCTTGAGCTAAAATGGCCCAACTGATAATTTCCCTCTACCTCCAATGAGTAGGGAAGTGGATGTGAGGTTCTCTCCACTATAATCAAGTAGGCTATGCATCTCTCTCTATGCTGATAGGTGCCATGATGAATTCCCTCCTGAGTGAACTCCTCTAGCCAATCAAGGTATGCATCCAAGTGCATAGCTAGGAAGCCCTCATATGTTGCATGCAATAATTTCTTCTTGAGACTAGAAGCTCTAACCAAGAAGAATCTGCCATAGTGTTAGATGACCATATCATAAACTTTGTATCATTCATCTCCCTCCTGGTCATCAAGAATCATGCATGCATCAGGATCCTAGGGAATACTCAACCCAATTTGATCCCTCCATCCTAGATCAGTCCTCCACATAGACAACACTGGTATTCTACAATATGGTGTTCCATCACGCTGCTGCCTGCTACCTTGACATCCCCTCATGCCAAATTCATCCTCCAAGTTGCTGCCATGCCATCATGCATCTTCTCATGCTCAAATAGAAATAAGGACCTTTGAAAATGAGCCTCATATGAGAGACTATCACCTCCAAATAATCTCTCGATCCTGGGTAATGTAAGCATGAGTTGCCTCCATCTACTCCAATGCATGAAAGAGTCCTTCCTCAAAGGAAGTATCATGTCTCTCACTAAATATATGGAGCAGTCATCCTGCATCATGAACATGCAATCCTCCATCCCTGCAGCAAATTCTGTCAGCGCAGTAAAGCTGATGAAGATGGGTGATACTGAAAATGAGAGACTGTAGCTCTCCTCCTTGAGTTTACCCCAAACCCTCTATGGTGTGTTGGATCCCTCTAGTGTCTCTACCCCTCTAGAATAAATGAGTGGTAAACCAAATGGAATGATGCCTCTCATAAACTCTAAATCAAGTGGCCTTCCAGGTGGAATGCCCCCATAAAATGAGACACCATGCTCTGAAATAAACTGCATGTATGAGTGCATTGATTTGTCCCTCTCTCCTCTGTGTAGTGCAGTCTCTTTCCCTTGTGTAGAAATTTTCTGAAATGGATATGGGTGAATGCCCATCATCCCTCCATGCTGATCCTTCTCTTCCCCTTCCATCTCACAATCCCCATCGAATGCTACATAGGGCTCCGGAATTGTGCCTTGATTCCCACATGCAAAAAAAATATTTGGAATTCCCTGCAAAGATACAAGGGCTCCTCTAGTGGAAGCAATAGCTGCCTTCTCACCTCCATGTGGTGATGGATGTCCTCCCAGTGTGACAATGTTTTTGGTTCCTTCCAGTGCATGCAAGTTATTTATTTTTATGTCACAATGAGTTTCACCAAGTCCTTCCATCAAACCCTTAGTGAAAGCTTCATGCGTTTTTGCATTTGCATGGCAATGTAAAATGGGACTTTCAAACCAACAAACATGAGCCATACCTTTGAGTTGCAGCACTGCTCCTCCAATGCCCTCATCTCCTTCCTCTATCCCCTTTCCAAATGGAAAAAGAACTACACTTTGGATCTGCATGTGTGGTTAAATTCTCATACCCATCATGACAAACTAGGGTTTGCTTCATCTACAACCCTTTTCAGAAAATCTTCCCACTGTTCCCTTTCATCAAGATTTTCAATGATGTCCTTGATGGTCTGTAAAAGAAGAAGGGGAAACCACCTCTTCCATCATTCCTCTTTCCTTGTCTCCTTTATAAATCTCCTACCCTTGGAGAGAATCTCCTCTTTCTGATAGCCTTGGATCTTGGGCATAGGCTGAGCCAAGATCATGCTCTGATACCACTGTAATATCTCAAATGGGAAAATCTATGCTCCATCGGGAATATCTTTAAGATATTATAATTCCTTCTTCAGTGAGCTATCAAAATTCCATTTTAGAGATTGAATGTTGGGGAATTTACAAGATATGTCTCTTTCCAAAGAAGGAAGAGATCCTGAGGCTAGTTGGCCCTTCACAGACTCTGCCTATGGATATGAAATATTCTGCTTCGGGAATTTCTACTACAGGGTCCTTGAGGACGTTGTATAAGGAAGATGCTGCAAAAATAAGACAATCCAATGCTGGGATGTGCTAGTAAATATAAAATATAACTTCCTTGCGGAAAATGAGCTCAAAGAAATAAAACTAGATGGGTTATTCCGATCTCCCCAATCTAGGTCCCAAAAACAATGCCCAAAGAGAGAGCTATAGTAATATGAAAAAAATCAATCTGAAAATCTGCAATTCTAAATGTATCATGAGAGGATAAATAATACAGCCATCATCATATTATTATATCAGCAAGATTATATATAAATATCGTGAGGAAAAAGGCCCTCAAGCTTTAAGAACCAACCTCCAATGAATATACAATATACTGTCGGAGTAGCTGCAGATACACAGAATTTTGAGAAGCCATAACTGCATAGTCTCTATGAGAGATGCAGCAGCTAGATACATAAAAAATAATAATGTAGCTGAAATATACAATAAAAATGGCCCAAGAGAGGAAAATGGGCTCAATATGGGATTTCTAGCCAATCTCATGGAGATTGCTAGAAATGCCGGATATAATACAATAGTGACAAAATATTGTCACTGCAACTAAAACCACATGAATATGAGGCTATGGTTGATATGAAATGCTGATTCCCTCCTCTGATAATGCCCTCAAAGGAAAAGGGGCTGATCCCCCTTTTTCTCAAAATCACTCCTCCTGATGGGCACAAGAATCTCCCTCAACATTGCCCTCATGAAATAACACAGTTTATCCAAATGACTGCACAGTGGGAGATGGTGAATGAGTGGCCTGATGCCACAGATATAAAATTAAGACCAAGAGCCCTCTCTACAGCTCTTCCCATGAAGAAATCACTCCTCCACTGAAAATAAAGTAGGGAAAGACTCAATGAGTTCCTCTGCTGATACCCTAGCTACACAACACCATTCTGCTACAAAAATAATGCTGCAACTGAAGGAGTGAGCTTGGCAAAATGCTGAAATGAGGAAATTCAGCGCAAATCCTCTCCTCCCATGAGGAAGGGGTGGGAGATCCCCTCCTAGGAACACCCCTAGTGCTCAAGAGCTCTGCAATCCTGCTAAGCAGCCCTGATGTGCAAGTCCTTGGCCTCACTACGAAATTTCTGAATCTAAGCATGAACAAATGAGCTGCTATCTTCTCTCTTATAAAGAAAATGAGCTCTCTCTCACCATAGGTCCAAAAATTAGGGTTTCCATTCACTTTTGAATCCTTTCCCTCCAAAAACTGCATTGTCTTCTCAATCAAGCCAACCCTCTAAGGCAGTGTTGTTGACTTGGTCAAAGATGGCAAACTCAAGGTGATCCTCATCATGTTCACACCATTAGGTGTTTATTTCAGCTACTTATTTATTCTTCTTTCTCATAAGGAGTGTTATTTATCTATCATCAAAAGGTTAAGGGGTCTCCTTACCCATTTTATTAATAAAAATAAAAATATGCCACTATAATGTTCCATTTTAGCTTGAGGCTAAAATTGGGAACATTACAGTTATCATTCAAATTCTGGTCTGGCTGGGGACCGGTGTTGGGTTGGGGTTTGATAATCTTAGGGCCTCCCTCTTCATACCCCGGGGGCTGTCCGAGGCCTCTTCAGAGTTACGCTCAATCGCGTCTACATAATCTTCAATCATAAGACCAACCAGTTGAGGTAGGGAATTAACAAGGGCTCCATGGCAAGTGTGGTTAGCTTTGGGAGTTCTAGGATTAGCCAAGGAACTAGTGATCGGGAATTTTGCAAGCCTCTGACAAGGTTTTGAGAAATGGGATGCAATTCCCTTAGCTTTTCTAGGGTGACCTCGTATTAGGGGACTTCCTCCTCTTGGGAATTTTCCAAAGGTGGAGGACCGGTATTTTCATGCATGATCTCCCCTTGGGGAGTTTGTAATGGGATGTTACTTGTGTGGTGGGAGCCTACCATTAAGGCCCTCCTTCTAGTGCCAAATCTGTTGATGCGAAAATATGTCTAGCCAACAGTAGGGGATCTCCCCGATATAAAGTCCCAATTAGACTCTAAGTCGTTTGTGATAGGGATCCTGTCCAGGGTGTGGGTCCGGCTACCGCTCAATATTCCTTTTCTCGGATACGGATGAGCTTTGCATACCTGTGAACACATGTCTATCCGGATGATACAATACAAATGGTTTATGAGTTTCAATGAACATAAAACACTGTGAATAGCAAGATGAGTTTGAAAGCATGAAACCAAGGAAGTATTGTTAGCAGCACATCATCAGGGCCATACTTGTAAAAAGTTGTTCGAACCACAAAAGAAACTGTTCTTTATGGTTAGAGCACCCTTCACTTCCTTAAGTAATTTTCCAAAGATAAGATAAATGTCAATAATAGAGTTTCTTAACATTTTCTGTATGAACGGCTTAAAATCATTAATAAAATTTAGTGATTTGAATCTATAAATGATATAAGTGAAAAACGCAGATGATTGAGCCAACAAGATGTCAGATACATGAGGCAAAATATTTTCAATGTTGACACATTAACTCCCATCAGATACAAGAGTGGAATCAAAACAAGTTCTTATATTCATTCATAAAGAGTGTATTCAATGCTATACAATTCTCTGCTCCCTTGGAGCCTTCTAAAAAAGGTCTTTTACAATTCTCGGAAGGGAGAATTTATAAAACAAAATTGACCCTTGGTTCTCCCTAAATTTTCGCCTTCCTGACCGTTGGTTTACTTTGCGACTTGAGGGAAATTGCAACCTGCAACCTCAGCTGTGGCTGTGACCTGCGACCTATGACCCTTCAGTTGCTGCGACCTGCAACGTGCTCCATTGGCTGCTATTTGTGACTTGATCATGGAAGTAGTTGGGAGATTGTGAGGTTCGGGACATCTATCTGCTACTGATATTTGAGGTAGGTTTGCCAAGCTCGATAATCCGTAGCTACTCGGGAGACCTGAGGCGTATCTTCTCTTAGTCTATGAATACATTCGAGGGTGTTTGGAATTAGAGTTTCCCTCTTGACTATGATTTGATTTGATAAGGAGGCATGTTTAGTGTATATCCGGACTGGTGTCAAAATGAACTGAACCATGTTTTCTCTTAGTCTATGAATACATTCGAGGGTGTTTGGAATTAGAGTTTCCCTCTTTAATATGATTTGATTTGATAAGGAGGCATGTTTAGTGTATATCCAGACTGGTGTCACAATGAACTGAACCATGTTTTCTCTTGACGCCGATAGGTCTTGTGAGGCAGCTACTTCCCTTATGGGCTGTAAAAATGTTTGAATATCATCGGAGACTTCTTCCCGTGTTTTTCCTTCTCCAAGTGCACCCAGAGAAGGGATGTGGTGTACCTCATCCATTGAGTCAATGTCGCTAATCAAATTTTCATATGTCAACATTACCTTCTTTAGATCATTGATGAGCTTTTCCTTTGATTGTATCTTCATCTGAAACTGAACTTTGTCATTTTGGATAAAAATCCAATATCTTCTAAGAAATGTGGTTGGGGCTTGTGGATACCTTTTATACCAATCCAGTATCTTTTCCAATGTAGTAGAGGCTTCTTTCAACTACGTGTTCCTCCTTTTAGCTTCGGCCTATGCCTTTAGCAGAGGTGCTACATTTTTTTTTTATGGTAAACATTTGTTCATAGAACTGTGTCATGGAGGCCTCCAAAGTGGCTAGCTCTCCCTATATAGTGATCGATATTTCATTGGTCGACGTGTCCCTGGCTTGAAGTTGTATGACCTCCTCTTATAGTGCCTTCTTTTCTTGTTCTGATTGGACAGTCTTGAGTTCATATGCTTGCAGCCTGTTCTATAAGGATAGGATATCTCTACTCATCCTGCTAATGTTATCTTCGGTAGTTGTTGCAAAGGCAGTACTAGCTGAGGAAATCATGATTGGGTTAGTCCTGGTGTCCAAGACTATGTCCTTTCCTTGAGTGATTGCAAGAGGTGTTGCAGGGTCTCATGCCAAACATCTTCTTTTCTCTTGCCTAATCCTATGCGTGAATTGATCATAGGTGATTCTAGAGGGTGAAACAGGCAGTAGTTGTTTGCGGTACCTCAATGGGTGGCAACTCTTTTTTTCCCTCTGATTTTGAGCATGTTGTCTTACTCCCTCCAGCTCCTACTTTGTCTTTCTCTTCTCTTAACCGGCACTCTGCTTCTGCTTTTTCCCCTTCTTCTTTCAGCCGGCACTCTACTTATGCCTTTTCCTGCTCTTCTGTCAACAAGTGCTCTATTTTTACCTTGTCCTTCTCTTCTTTTAACCGGTGCTCTTCTTCTGCTTTTTCTTCCTCCCCCTTCTTTCTCTGTTCCTCTTCTCTTTTCTTGCGGTTTTCTTCTCCCCACTTCTTCTTATATTCTTCTTTCATCTGCTTATTTTGTTTGTCCTCTTGTTCCTTCACCCTTTCCTCAGCCTCCTGTTTAGCTTTGGCCTCCTCTTCTCTTGCCCTTCTTTGGACCTCTTGTTGATCTTTGGCTTCCATTTCCCTTTGTTTGGTGGAAGGGTTGGGGCCTGTACCAGTATTTGGTTTTTTAGATCTGGAGGATGAGGCTCCTCCCATTACATTAGCTCTTTCCTCTAGAGTCTCGTTGTCCTGTTCCTCCTGATCGCTTGATTCGATTAGAGCCATCTCTCCATCCTTGTTGTACCAGTTCTTTATTTTTTCTCCAACTGGGCAGTCAGTATGCTGGTAGCTCCATTTGAACTTGGCCCTCTTACAATGTGCGGGAATGATTCATTCGAGATCATATGTGTGGTGTGCCAAGGGAGGTAGATGGAATCCCTTTATCTGTTCATCTTCTGCTTCTACTTATCTGAAGTCCTTTACAGTGTAGGCACCAATGGTGAGTGGAAAGGTAGGCCATGGTTTCTTTTTGCCTTTAGTGGGGACTTTAGAAAAATCGCCTGACATTTGATAACAAGTTTCTTGAAGAAGAAGCTTGTCTGTAATGAAATGGGGCAATGCATGGGGGGCCTTAAGTGACCCAAAAAGCCAGAGGAAGGTTATCGGTGTCTGGAAACTAGTGGGCCACCTAAATTATTGTATCCATGGCTCGCTTGGACATGAAATGGGGGTCTTGTCTGAACAGCTTCACGTAGAGGGCGGGGATGAAGCTACTTGCTATTGACTCCATGTCTTGCTTATATCTGGAATCCCAAAACACCATTAGGTCCTTGTGAATTGGACCACCATTCTCTGAGTTCTAGTTATGCGACCACCCCTCAAAATGGCACCTGGAACACACTGCATCTAGGAGATAAGATTCCATGTATAATTCTGAGGCATACCCTTCATCAAGTGCCAGAGCTGCAGATATGTTTGACTTGAGAGCCGCTATCATTATGTTGGCCCAGTTGAAATAGGTACCATAAATAGTGATGGCGTACATTAGAAAGACCCAAGTGTCATTGAAGAAGGTGGTGTCCAGGTAGCCATACATCCTACATAGCATTGCAGTGACGAGTTTGTACACTTTCCTAACGCTTGTCGTAGGATATTATTGATCCTTCTTGAGCCAGAATTTTTCCGGGTCTTCCCACCATCCTTTCAATGTTTCAGATATGGGAACTACATGAGTAGTAGCCCATTCATCATTGAATGTCTGCTCTCATGTGGGAAGCACATAGTAGTACTCTGCATCTTTCCCTTTTAGATTGGTGAAAGTCTTCCCGGCATGGTCCCAAATTACCTAGATCTTGGGGTTGGCTTTCCATAGGATCCATTCAATTAGCTCAGCACACGAGAACATAGGGGGGTGGGCTCCTACGTAGTGCAACTTGGATTGTTTCACTTGAATATATATCTTCTTGTCAGGGAGGTCCTCCAGAAATTCAGCCTGAGTAAACTCTTTATAAATCTGGTACCATCTCATATTGTCCCCCTTACCGAAGATATAGGCTGTGTCACCATAGATGGGGGGAAGAACAAAATGTCTTTCCTCTTCCAAGATTTCTATCTCGAGGATTTTATTCCTCTTCCAAACTACTAGGGGCCCCATGTCACTTGATGCTGACAAAATGGACACACACTCTAGCTCAGCTTCAATATCCCCTGGCATGTTCATAAAACAATCCCACGATAAGATAAATGCCATTAATTTTAAATAAGTGGGTTGTTTCTTAATTTTATTAGTCATTTCCAAGGAGGTGGGTTAACCTGTGACCTGGAGACCTTGTGACTAGGTTACAGGGTCGATAGGTCACATTGGCTTAAAACTTAGCGGGAGGGCGACTTCGCGACTTGGTGACTTGCGATTAGGTCACTAGGTCACTGGGTCATGTTGGTTGGAAACGTTGAGGAAGTGCGACCTAGCGAATTTGAGACTCGCGATTGGGTCGCAAGCTCTCTGAGTCGTTGAGTCATGTCACTCTATATTCCCATGAAATCCAACCTAGAGCTTTTTCGACTTAGTGATGAGGGTACAGGGTCGCGGGGTCACTCTAGGGTTTTGCAGACACGTGATGGAACAAGGTTTAGGAAAGAGCACAAGGTATCAAAAAAATCACCGCACAAGGTTGAAGGAGCCTTCAGTAGTGAGTTTAGGCAAGGTCTTAGGAAGGGGGAAGGGGTAGGCAAGCTTCACACAAGATTCAAAGAGAACTGAGGGAGGGGAGGCTTGCAGAAGGATTTCTAAAGGGTTAGGTCAAGATCATGCAGGGTTAAAATAGGCTAGGTTTAGAAAATAATAGTAACAACTAACGTAGAAAAGAAACAATAGGAGGATCAGGCACTTACTCGGGAAAAACACACTCCAGTTGGCTTTTCAGAAGCATTTTTTTTTCTATGGCATAGGTGAAATGTGATGTCAGGGTACCCTGCCAAACCCACATTCCCACTCTCAAAGCTGCATATAAAATGCATTCAAATTCATGCTCCAAATAATATCAATTGGGCAATTTTTTAAAAATATCTCTGGAAGCTTTACTATCTCAAATCTGAGATTTTAGATATTAGTTCAAAGTTCTCTTATGGTTATAAACTTACTCATCACAACCCAAATTTATAATGAAGATTTTTTTTCTCTTTTCATCTTCAAATGAAAGCCTTATTATAACCCACTTTATCAAAATCGAATAATATTCGATTTTACATTAACTCAATGGTTGGAATAAAACCCCAAAATACAATATAATTCTGTGGGCCAACTAACTCACATATCAAATGCGCCCCCCTCTAAACATTCCATTCGAATCATCATTCGAATTTATAACCAATCCCAACATATAAATCTCGGTCAATACGCATGCTAACATATGTGTTAACACTCTACCATGTATTCGAACTCATGTGAATTAAGTCAGCAGTGAAACCTTGACTTTGATTTATAACAAAAACCTGATGAACACTCAAGTTCGTTCGGGCCCCGCAACTCTAACATATATATCGCTTATTTCCGCAACTAGATTCTATGCATAACATTTGCAAACATACCTTGCTTTTCAACCCGAATGCTGATATAATAGCCGGTCCCACATCAACTTAACTTGCCATTCACATCCAACAGTGGATAGCTTATCGCGCTCCCTTTCGATGATCCGACGATCATCACATAACCAAACTGCCCATATTTTAATTCTTCAAATTAATGTGATAAAAATGGTTTTCAAAAACCACTCAATACCACGCATCCATCATCTAACGATATCGCGTTTTTTTTTACAAAACAACTTACCATATTTTTGCAACGCGAAGACCACTTGTGGGTTCAAGAAATCGCTTCACGACCCCCTCGCACAGTTCCACCCTGTCTTTAACTCACAGTTCCACTTCTAACCCTATTCAAACAATTATCAAATTGGTTCACTGCTCTGTGATTTTGATCGATCCCTTGATCCAATAATTTCTCATCTCATTTCACTCTACTGTTCGCTCCTCACACACAGTGAATCATTTAAACAATCCATCACATAATATCACTGTGCCATTGGTTTATGTACTCTATCTCCACTTCTTTAGATCTGCATCATTTAAAACTTCGATTGAATATGCCTCCACTACATATAAAATCGATAACCCAATTGTTGAATTCTAAACTAGAGTTCAATTCCTCCAATCATACACAGAATCTCTAATTGTAACTTAAAAACCTGATTCACTTCACCATGGTTACACAACAAATTACTAAATTCTGAATTTACACTCAGATTTCCTCTTGTGTCATGGATCCTTGCAATGATCGATGACTGCAATTTCCTCAATCTCCACCAGAAATATATATCTAAACTTTTATTCACTGAAACTAACCTCAGTTACGCAAGAATATGTATAATTACACCTTAAAACCTAATTACAGAGCTTAACATACAATTTCTTAATAAACAACATTCACTACGCATACACTCCACATATCAAGCCCTTAACACAGGATTTTACCCAACGAAATTCAATCAAGTGATGCGCATACAATTCCAAAACAGGTTCTTTCATATAAATGAAATTACTTACATAAATCTCTGTCTCTGGCCTGATCTTCAAGTCGATGGCCTTCTACTCTCACTACTCTACCTCTCTAGCTCTAATTATATTTCTAAGGCCCTTAAGGCTTACATTTATA
The DNA here is from genome assembly GCA_034641835.2 of Pinus albicaulis. Classification (NCBI taxonomy): domain Eukaryota; kingdom Viridiplantae; phylum Streptophyta; class Pinopsida; order Pinales; family Pinaceae; genus Pinus; species Pinus albicaulis. The sequence continues at coordinate 224,424,452 of CM076575.1, forward strand.
TAGAAAAATCTAATGAATTGATTCGGCTTCTTTGACAGCTCAACCAAACTTTTGGAATTCTCAATTTCCTAAATTTAGCCTAAATCCCTAGATAAACTAAAACTGACTCTTCACACTCCTAGCTAATCAAATTCTCTCATGTTCTCCAATAATTTGGGAACATTTACAATTTCTCTCCACATTTAACTAAAAATCACTCAAATATGAATAATTACATAGGAAATTAAAAACATGAGACCCCCCTTATGTCTACAAAACTACAAAGTATTTTACTGTTCCTAATGCCCTTGCATCAGACTCCCAAGGTTAAAATTTATCATGATCTCCTGATCATGTGTTTCAGTCCTTTTCTTCCTGGATCCTACACTTTGTTTTGCTGCTGTCCAACAGTTGCATTACTCTCCAACTGCACTTCTCCAGGTCTCCATATCTTGTTCTGCGAATTACCTCCAGCTATACTTTCACAATCTCTTCTTGTCTTTCCTTTGCTAAAATCCTTCTGCTTTCTTATTGCTGTTTGCTGCTTCTGAGACATCAGTTCTCTGATGTTTCCAAATTCTCTATCCAATTTATCTTCTATCTGGAAATATCTTTGCCTCTTGTTGCTGGCTTCAATTTCTTTTGCTGCCAACATTGTTGCTCTTGCTGTCCCACATGTTACTAACATGTTTACTACTCCTACAGATGTCACCCCCCATGTTGCTGCCTCCCAAACTTCCTGTCCCTCTACAACATTCTCTTGCTCATCACCTTCAAATTTACCTTTAAAAAGTAAATTATCTTTTACTTCTCTAACTGCAGTAACATAACCACTCATTTCTCCTTGTATACTAGTAAGCATAATTAAATTATGCAAAATAGTATCTGCTCCTAGCTCTTCCACAACTTTAGGAAAATTCACTTTAGTGTCTACAATTTCACTCTCTTGTTGAAATGTTTCCAGCAAACATTTCAGCCACTCATCAGTATGCTACAATCTAAATTCAACATCTTCTTCTTCTTCTTTGACAATCTTCAGTAATTGTCTTGCACCTTATTGTTTGATTCTGGCAATCAAATCAAGTTCTTCCAACTCTGCATTTTCATCTTCCTCTATCAGAATAGAATTTTGATTCTTCATCACTGTGTTAGTTTTAAAAATATGCCCCACAGTCTGCTCTTGGTCCATCAGACAAGCCAATTATTCCCTGTCACCAACAATAACAAGTTTCTGCATGTGAGACATGACTGTCTCACCTTCTTTCTGCAACAGTTCTTCTCCTCTCAAGATAATTCAAAATGATGGATTGTATTCTACATCACCTGTAAACACAATCAAAATGTTAGTGTCAAAATAACAAGACTCAATGGTCTCAATTGATGATCCAGTCACCAATTCTTCTCTCTGCAGTTCCAAGTCTTCTTCAGGACTCAGAAAATCTTCACTATCTTTCTCCTCAACTTCTAGAGTTATCTCCACTGCTCCAATCACCATGTTAAAATGATGATCCTTCACTATTTTTTCAACTAACATAGTTTCCTTCTTATTAACTTTCCTGACAATTTCCATTTGTTGTTCTTCTTTGCCTGCATAATTAACACGTGAACCTTCAGCACTAAGATTACAAGGTCTCAATACCTATTCCTCCTCTGAAAACACATCAGTATGGTGTTCTGAGTTTCCTTCCAATTCCTCTGTCAGCACATTAGTATGCTGATTTGCATCCCCCATGAGACTGTCACCTAGTCTCTCCTTCTTTCCATCATCTACTTCATGAACACTATTCATGAAGACCTTCCTGCCCTGCTTCCTCAAAAAATTATCATGTGCATAGGTCCTTTGTTTCTCCAATTCTCTTATTTGAAAATCCAACCTTCTATACAATTACACAACTTCAATTGGAGTAGATTTTGGGAACCTCACGCAACCTTTTACTACTTCAATTTTTCTTGACCAATCATCTGCTGGTCCTTCTCTCTCTGCCTCACTATTCTGCTGAGTATTCTTGTTAGAATATTTTGTCTTCATGTCTTCCTCCTGAGATCTTACTATCTTAGCATTGATCTAAAAATATTTCAGATTCAATTTCTCCTCCTCAACAAACTTTAAAGCTTGTTCATCTCCTTGTGATGTACCTGCAAACATACACAACTCTTTAGTTTTAAACCCAAAATACTTTGCAGTCTCGGTGGCTTCATTTATCAGTGCCTCAGACTGATCTTCTTCTTCTGTAGAACCTATCATCACCTCACAATTGTCAGATTCAAAATTACAAGGCTTTACACCATCCAGCTAATTTGGACTTGTCCAATAACTCAGGAAATCATCAACGATTTTCTCTTCAGGAAGACAAACTTCTTGTTTCCTTAAGTCTTCATCATGATTCATAAGATCTTTTACAGATCTCCATTCTTCATCTATACCCTGTTCTGCTTCACAGATAGAAACTTCTTTTCTCAACTCAGCTGCTCTGGGTTCTGTAAATCTCAACTGTACATCCATCCTCTGTTCAAGCTTTCTCATCTTTTCTGCAAATATACAAAAATCATTAGATGTAAACTGATTTGACCCCCTGGTCTCACTTGAAGTTTCAGTCTTCAAGCCCTTCTCCAAATACTCAATCATCCTGAGTAATCCCTCTTTCTGCTGAGCATGCATCATCTGCTCTTTCTTCATCTGTAGCCTATGCCACTTCACTTTCTTCTTCATGATCCAACCAACTCTTTGGATTTCCTCTATCATCATATCCAGTTAATTAAACTATTCTATGATCTCAGCTATCTCTTTCCAATATTTTGCATCAGCCAACTTCTTCCTCATGCCAATTGTCCTGGCATCTTCTTTCTCTTCTCTGTTGTGGCCTCTCTCAGAACCTCTGCAAACTCTACTATGACTATCAGTAGCCATCTTCTCCTCCATGAGTTCCTCACTCATCAGCTGCACCAAGCCTCTGCAACGGAAAGCTCTCCTACTGCCACTTACCTCACCAATCCTTTCCTCTGGATCTGGGCTTTTGGCAAGTACTGGTCCTTATCTGCTGGAACCTTATGAGCACTCGCTTTCGCTCTCTCTAGGCTTCACTCTACAACTTTTAGAACTCATTCAACCTCTGTGGAATTTCCTCAAGGTTCTACCACATTTTCTCCTTCACTTTGGAATCCTCTGCTAGACTCTTTCACCACTGGTCTCAAAGTTGTGATCTCCTTTCGCTGAGATTTCTTCAATTGCCTGCAATCTGAATTCTGTAAACAATTCTTCAAACCAGAGTTAAACACTGCTCATCAACTCACCTTCTATTGAGAACACTGCAATTGTCCTCCCTATTCAACCTTTAGCTGAATATCAGGTTCACTGTCATCACCATCAAAACTCTGACTTCACTTTCTGCAACCACAATTCTATAGTCGTAAGTTTCAAATCAGATTTAAAATAATTTTACCTACAAGATCCCTGCGTGATCTTGTCCTCCACTCATTCAGTTCTGCAAATCTCTGTTTACTGTAATTCTGTGTACTTTGTTGCATATCAGATCTTAGAATTTGATCTTCTCTCATCACACATTCAGATTTAATTACAAAAAAATATCCTTTACTTCAAACAGAGCTATTCCAGCTCTGATACCACAATGATGCCAGGATACCCTGCCTGTTGATCAGCGGTTGTCATTGATGTCAACCCAAGCAGCACCAAGGGCTAACCCAATATTGCATGGGAATTTTGACCTCCCAAATTAATATATTCTGGGTCAACAATGCTTTTTATGGTTTCTACTTATCGAGATGTTTCCATTGATATATGGCACGCCATGTAATTCTTCACGGTTTGAGAGATATTCATGTTTGAAGTTTGTAACTCCAGTTAGTGGGCTAAAACCCCATGGGGTTGGGGGATGGGTCATTGAAAATTCATAATTAATATTTTTTATGCTCCTAAAATCCCTCCCACGTTCACTTGTTGAAGCCCTTCTCAACTTAAGCATTCATATAAATTGTGATCTTCATTTCCTCCTTATGCAAGGGATTCGGCCATCTGAAACAGGTCATCTTGGAATTTTCGCTCTAATTTTTTTTATACAAAGGTTCAAAAGCTTAAATTTGTATGAGGAGAAGCCGAAATCATGAGGAAGCTGTAGTAAAAATTTCAGATCAAGATACGCAATAGTTTTGGAGATATGATCTGTGTAATGCAGGGTTTTTGCAAGCTCCTGAAATTCATCTCAAAGAAGTGACCTTGGTAAATTCATCATAACTCCCTCTCTGAGTATCGGATTGGAATTCTGTAAAAATTGAAGAATAGTGCACAGTCTTTAATTTTTTCTCTATTAATTTCAGAAACAAATGAAGAAACAATGACACGTGGCACACTATACAAGTGCGCTCTTCTGAAACAATCCATAATTAGGGAATTGTGAGAGATTGGATATAACTCTCTCTTCAAGAATCCAAATTGGGTTAGACCTGTTGCATTGGAAATATGACTCAGAGGAATACTACAAGGCTGAAAATCAAATATTGAGGATATGAAATGACAGAGATACACTAGATTCAATATCGAGCTCCTAGAAGGTAAGAAAAAGCTAAATCATGTGTTGTCAAGGGTTGCAAAGGACCAGAATTTCTACGACAGAAAAGCAAAGCAAGGTGTAGCAGAGGGTAGCATGACAAGAGCAGAAACCAAGTTGAATAACAAAATCAAGAAGTTCATCATATGAAGTCTTCAAGTGGGCAGCACTGCATACAATCATTGTACTAATTCATTGTAAATACATTATTGTACAAATTGTACTAGTATCTATCTGCCAAGGGTTGAAGAGGCAGTGTTGGGAGGTCTGAGATCATCATTAGGTGGTTTTATCAAAGTTGGGGTTATGGTCTAGTATGTATTATTCTTCTATATCATTTTATAACATTGTAAAGTGGACCACTTTCCCTGGTACGGGAGTCCATTCTTCTTTTATTCTTCTATAGGGTGGTAGGGTGGTGGTAGGGTGAGTTGTAGCTCATTGGGTGTTGGGGCATCCATTCAGTTGACTACTGAAGAATCTCAGGTGTTGGAGCATCCATCCAGTGGGAGCTGGAGAAGAATGCTTTTCTAGATTCTAGGAAGTTGGAGCTTTATTTTCAATTGGATTTGAATATTAAAGAATTATTAGAAAAGCATTAGGTGGTTTTTGTCCCAGAGTGGGTTTCCACCTTAAAAATTGTGTGCATTTGTGTTCCTCTTGTTTGCTACTATCATTGTACAAACACTGATAATAATTGAAGATTAACTAATGCTCTAATTGAAAGGAATACCGATTCACCCCCCCTCTCAGTATTTCCAACAATTGGTATCGGAGCTTGGTTCCTTCAATAGCAGTTTAACAACTGGAAGGAGGTCATGGAGCATACCAAGAATGGTGTACCTCTATTCAATGAAAATAATTATGTACTCTGGAAAGGAAGAATGGAGGTCTATCTCTTGGCGCAAGGTTACGAAGTATGGGACACTGTTCAAAATGGATTTACATCAACCGCGGATGAACAAGGTAAGAAGAATTTAGTAAATGATGCAAAAGCAAAGAATATTATTATCAGTGGACTTATTGAATCTGCTTATCATAAGGTGTTGGGTTATAAAACCGCCAAAAATGTATGGGACAAGCTTGAGAATATATATGCAGGTGACTCAAATGTCAAAGAAGCAAAGCTTCAAATCTATAGAGCAAAATTTGAGCAACTCAAAATGAAAGAAGATTGCAACATTGATGCATACTTCCAATACGTTGATGAAATAACCAATACTCTGGAAGGATTGGGAGAGCCAATTGACGAGAAGACTATTATACGGAATATTCTTAGAACATTACCAAGGAGATTCAACCCAAAGGTATCGGTCTTAGAATACAGTGCAAATCTGGACAAACTCAGCAAGGAAGAATTACATGGAGTTCTCATAGCATATGAAATGAGACTTGATGAAGAAAAGGGTACTTCAAATCTAGAAACTGCGTTCATTGCATCTAAGCAAACCAATAAGGACAAACAACCTTCAATTGAAATGGCATGCACCTACAAGTGTGAAGAAAAGGGAGATGATGGAGAAGGTCTTTCAGATGAATAATATGATTACTTTACGAGAAAAATAAAACTTGGTAAGGGAAAATTCAAAGGTAAAATTACATTGATATGTTTCGATTGTGGTGAGGTTGGGAATTTCGTAGCAAAATTTCCGAACAAAAGTGATGGAAACTCAAAAGGAAAGAAAGGCTTTAAGAAATTCAACAAGAAAGGAAAAAATAAAGGATCTAAAAGGAACTTTCTCTCTAAAGAAGATATCTCCTCATCTGATGAAGAAAGTGACAGCAAAGAAGAAGCCAATGAGAAAGTATTCTTTATGGCCAAGCACAATAAACAAGAAGTATCAAACAATGAAGAAGAAGGGTTGACCATAGAAGAATTTATGAGGAGGAAATCAAGCTCATAAAAGAGCTCAATGCTAAGAAGATCCATTCCAACACTCTTGAAGAACAGGTTCAAGGTCTCAAAATTGAGGTTGAAGAACACAAATGTATTGTAGAGTCACTTAAAAAGAAATTGGAAGAAAGCAACCAAGAAAGGGAAGCATTAGAAGCCGAAGTAGTCTCGTTGCGTAAGGAAGTGAATAAGGGAAAAATTTTCCAACACTATGCCAACAGCTCAAGGGCATTGGAAGAAATCATCAACAATCAACGATCTTATAACGACAGAACTGGCCTCAATTACAAAGAAGAAGAAGCAAGACCTTCTACAACAAAATACAATCAACCTATGAGATCTGACATACATGAATACTTCATTGGACAAGATTCACAAGCACATCCTTGGAAGACGATTCCTTGACGAATATTTTCATCCAGGTACCAACATATTTTTCATGGCTATTTTTATTCATGTAGAAAATTTGGTCATAAAGCTGTAGAATGTCGCACGTACCCTATGAACCAATAAAATTCCAAGAGATTATTCAAATATGAACCTCCTGGGGCTAAACGAAACATCAATAGATTTGAAAATTTAAGAAATAATTTCGAATGTTACACATGTCAGAACTTTGTACACATAGCCAGAGACTGCAGACTTGAAAATCCTCCAGAAGAATCTTCGAAGCCACAGAATGAACGAACATGGAAGAAGAAGAAAAATAATAATTGTGCTCTCGCTCTTAAGGCTCAAAAAAGGAAAGGTGTGTGGTATGTTGACAGTGGTTGCTCAACAAATATGACTAGAGATAGAAGGAAATTTGTATCTTTGAAAGAGAAGAAGGATGGAACGATATCCTTTGGAAATGATGCATCTTCAAATGTTATAGGATCAGGTACCGTCACTCTCGGAAGCAAAGATGTTATAGCCAAGAATGTTCTATTGGTTGAAAAAATGAATCACAATCTGCTCAGTGTTGGACAAATGTGTGATCAAGGACACACAATACTATTCTATTCCACAAAATGTGAAATCAGGAAAGGCAGGTATGGTAAAATTGTGGCTACAACAAGTCGAGATCCAAACAACATATATGTTCTGGGTGAAGCAACTAAAGCATGTATACTAGCTAAAGAAGATGAAAGTTGGTTATGGCACAAACGAATGGGTCACATAAAATTTGACAATCTTGTCAGGATAAGAAAAAAGGAAGCAGTACGAGAAATGCCGAAAATCTCAAAACCTTCCAACATACTATGTGAGGCATGTCGGCATGGCAAGCAGACAAAAGTCCAATTTAAAACAAAAGAACACTTTTCATCACATCCATTGGAATTGATACATACTGATCTATGTGGTCCTGTGAGAACAAAAGGCTTAGACGGAGAATTATATTTCATGTTGATGATAGATGACTATACCAGGATGACAACCGTCAGTTTCCTAAAGAAAAAATATGAAGCATTTGAGTGCTTTAAGATCTACAAGGAGTTGGTTGAAAATGAAACTGATTTGAAAATAAAGTGTTTAAGATCAGATAATGGTGGAGAATTCACTTTCAAATTATTTCAGCAATACTGTGACGAAAATGGAATAAAAAGGAAATTTTCAACAGCACGAACACCTCAGCAAAATGGAGTTGCTGAAAGAAAGAATAGAACTGTACAGGAAATGGGTAGAACAATGTTGAAGGAATCAAAATTGGATGAAAAATTATGGGTTCAAGAAATTGATACGGCAGTCTTCATTATCAACCGAAGTCTTCTCAGAAATAATTGCAAAAAGACTCCATATGAATTGTGGAAAGGAAACCAGCTAATGTAAAATATTTCAGAATCTTTGGAAGAAAATGTTATATCAAAAGAGAAGATCAAAATTTGGGTAAGTTTGAATCACATGTTGATGAAGATATCTTTGTTGGTTACTCACGCAAAATAAAGGCCTGTAAATGCTATAATCTAAGACGAAAATAGATAGTGGAGAGCATAAATTTTACATTTGACGAAGATGGTGTTCTAGTGAGTAATGATGAAGATCTAGAATATTTGAAACTTGAGACAGAGGCTAAAAAAGACACAGATAAAATTGTAGAACAAAAAGCAACTATCAACGAGGAAGAAGAAAACAATGATCATTAAGATATACCAGAACAACAACAAGAATCTCCTCCAAGGAGAACAAAAGAGTGGATTCAAAAGAACCATCCATCAAATCAAATCATTGGTGACATAAATGAAGGTCGACAGCTTCGTTCATCACAACAAGCTCACGTTGCTTTTCTAGCAACCTTTGAGCCTAGTAGTTTTGAGGAAGCCAACCAAAATGAAAATTGGGTAGCAGCTATGAATGAATAATTGGATCAAATTGAGAAGAATAACACCTGGGAATTAGTTCCACGACCAAAAGATAAAAATTTCATTGGGACTAAATGGGTGTTCAGGAACAAATTGAATGAAGATGGGCAAGTTACCAGAAACAAAGCAAGATTGGTTTGCAAAGGCTATGCACAAGTGGAAGGAATTGATTTTGACGAAACATTTGCACCAGTTGCCAGAATGGAAGCCATCCGAATGTTTCTCGCCTATGCATGTTCAAGAAAAATCAAAGTCTACCAAATGGATGTTAAGTCAGCATTTCTGAATGGAGAATTAGAAGAAGAAGTTTACATCGAACAACCTAAAGGTTTTCTACTATCACAAAAAGAAGACTATGTCTGCAGGTTAAAGAAGGCTCTATATGGTCTCAAGCAGGCTCCCAGAGCATGGTATGCTCGTCTTGATGGATATCTACGTCAACAAGGGTTCAAGAAAGGTACTATTGATAGGAATCTTTATGTACAAATAGATAAAGATAATTTAACAATTGTTGAGGTATATGTGGATGATATAATATTTGGTAGCAATGATGATCGACTAAGTAAGAAATTTTCTACAAAGATGCAAAGTGAGTTTGAGATGTCTTTACTTGGTGAGCCGACATACTTCTTAGGGCTTCAAATATCTCAGCAAGAGAAAGGAATATTTATATGTCAAGCCAAGTACATCAAGGAAATGCTCAAGAAATTCAAAATGGAAGATTGCAAACCTGTCCTTACTCCAATGGTAACAGGTTGCAAATTGAGCATAGAAGACTCATCTAAGGATGTGGATCAGAAGTTGTACAGATCTATGATTGGTAGTATTCTATATGTAATAGCCTCTCGGCCAGATGTTATGCAAGCAGTTGGACAAGTAGCAAGATTCCAAGCAGCACCAAAAGAATCACATATTATTGCCGTCAAAATAATTCTTCGATATCTAAAGGGCACAAAAGAATATGGCTTGTGGTATCCCAAGGGTAACAATCTCATTATTCAAGCCTTTACAGATGCAGATTGGGCAGGAAGCATTGATGATCGTAAGAGTACTAGTGGAGCAGCATTCTATCTAGGTGGTTGTCTCGTATCATGGTTGAGCAAAAAGAAAACTTCAATCTCGTTATCTACAGTGGAAGCAGAATACATTGCAGCAGCATCATGTTGTACTCAAGTCCTTTGGATGAAACAAACTTTGCAAGATCTTCAAGTACAATTTAGTGAGCCTATTCCCATATTCTGTGACAACACTAGTGCCATCAGCATCTCCAAGAATCCTATCATGCATTCAAAAACAAAACACATTCCGATCAAATATCATTTTGTTAGAGAACAAGTCGCTGAAAAGAATATCAAACTTGATTATGTTTGTACAAAAGAACAAATTGCTGATATCTTCACTAAACCTTTACCTCATGAAGCATTTGAATATCTTTGTGAAAAGATTTGGATTCTCCCAAGTTCTCATTATATTACGGTACCGCAGACTCGCTTTGTCAAGGGGAGTGGAAGTGTGTATAGGTCTGCAGGATGGTTGTGTGTCAGCGGGAGTGGAAGTGTGTACAAGTCTATAGGATGGTTGCGTGTCAGCGGGAGTGGAAGTGTGGACAGGTCCACAGGATGGTTTTGTTTTAGGGGGAGTTACCCTTTTCCATTGATGTCAAAGGGGGAGAGAATGTTGTAGGAAGAGGTGTCATGATTGCAAGGGGAGTACTTGTGTTGCCATCAATGCCAAAGGGAGAGATTGTTGGCCAGTGGTTGTCATTGATGTCAACCCAAGTAGCACCAGGGGCTACCCTAATATTGCATGGGATTTTTGACCTGCCAAATTACTATATTCTAGGTCAAGAATGATTTTTATGGTTTCTTCTTGTCGAGATTTTTCTGTTGATATATGGCACGCCACGTAATTCTTCATGGTTTGAGAGATATTCATGTTTGAAGTTTGTAACCCAAGTTAGTGGGCTAAAACCCCATGGGGTTGGGGCATGGGTCATTGAAAATTCATAATTCTTTGTTCTTAAAATCCCTCCCACGTTCACTTTTTTAAGCCCCTCTCAACTTAAGCATTCATATAAATTGTGATCTTCATTTCCTCCTTATGCAAGGGATTCGGACATTTGAAACAGGTCATCTTGGAATTTTTGCTCTAAATATATTTCTGAGAAGGTTCAAAAGCTGAAATATTTAGGAGGTGAAGCAAAAATCCTAAGGAAGCTTCAGTAAAAAGTTCAGATCAAGATGCACAATATGTTTTGAGATATGATTTGTGTAAGGCAGGGTTTTTGTAGGCTCCTGAAATTCATCTAAAAAAAGTGACCTTGGTAAATTCGTCATAACTCTCTCTCTGAGTATCAGATTGCAATGCCCTAAAAAGTGACGGATATTTCACAGTCTTTAATGTTCTCTCTATTAATTTCAAAAACAAATGAAGAAACACTGACACGTGGCATGTCGTACAAGTGCGCTCTGCTGAAACAGTCCATAATTAGGGAATTGTGAGAGATTGGGTATAACTCTCTCTTTAAGAATCCAAATTGGGTCAGACCTCTGGCATTGGAAAGATGACTCATAGGAATACTTCAGGACTAAAAATCATATATTGAGGATCTAAAATGACAGAGATACACCAGATTCAATATCAAGCTCCTAGAAGGCAAGAAAAAGCTAGATCATGTGTTGTCAAGGGTTGCAAAGGACCGTAATTTCTACGGCAGCAAAGACTTTCTACGACAAAAGCAAAGCAAGGTGCAAGCAGAGGGTAGCATGCCAAAGAGCAAATTACCAAGGTTTCGTGGCAAGAATTTCATCATATGAAGTCTTCAAGTGGGCAACACCGTATACAATCATTGTAAAAGTATCATTGTACTTAGTCATTGTAAATACATTATTGTACAAATTGTACTAGTGTCTATCTGCCAAGGGTTGAAGAGGCAGTGTTGGAAGGTCTAGGATCATCATTAGGTGGTTGTATCAAAGTTGGGGTTATGGTATAGTATATATTCTTCTTCTACATCATTCTATATCATTGTAAAGTGGACCATTTTCCCTGGTACGGGAGTCCATTCTTCTTTTATTCTTATATATGGTGGTAGGGTGGTGCTAGGGTGAGTTGTAGCTCATTGGGTGTTGGAGCATCCGTTCAGTTGACTACTGAATAATCTTGGGCGTTGGAGTGTCCATCCAGTGGGAGCTGGAGAAGAATTCTTTTCTAGATTCTATGAAGTTGGAGCTTTATTTTCAATTGGAGTTGAATATTAAAGAATTATTAGAAAAGCATTAGGTGGTTTTTGTCCTGGAGTGGGTTTCCACCTTAAAAATTGTGTACATTTGTGTTCCTCTTGTTTACTGCTATCATTGTATAAAAAATGATAATAATTGAAGATTAACTAATTCTCTAATTGAAAGGAATACTGATTCACCCCCCCTCTCAGTGTTTCCAACACTACCAAACCCACATTCCCACTCTCAAAACTACATATAAAATAAATTCAAAATCATGCTCCAAATAATCTCAACTGGGCAATTTTTGAAAAATATCTTTGGAAGCTTTAATATCTCAAATCTATGATTTGAGATATTAATTCAAAGTTCTCTTATGGTTATAAACTTACTCATCACAACCCAGATTTATAATGCAGAGGCTTTTTCTCTTTTCATCTTCAAATGAAAGCCTTATTATAACCCACATTATCGAAATTGAATAATATTCGATTTTACATTAACTCAATGGTTTGAATAAAACCCAAAAATACAATATAGTTTTGTGGGCCAACTAACTCACATATCAAATGTGCTCCCCTCTAAACATTCCATTCGAATCATCATTCGAATTTATAACCAAACCCAACATATAAATCTCGGTCAATACACATATTAACATATGTGTTAACACTCTACTAGGTATTTGAACTCACATGAATTAAGTCAACAGTGAAACCTTGACTTTGATTTATAACCAAAATCCGATGAAAACTCAAGTTCGTTCGGGCCCCACAACTCTAACATATATATATTTCTTTTTTCCGCAACCAGATTCTATGCATAACATTTGCAAACATACCTTGCTTATCAACCTGAATGCTGATATAATAGCCGATCCCACAGCAACTTAACTTTCCATTCATATCCAACTGTGGATAGCTTATTGTGCTCCCTTTCAATGATCCGATGATCATCGCGTAACCAAACTGCCTATATTTTAATTCTTCAAATTAATGCGATAAAAATGGTTTTCAAAAACCACTCAACGCCAGGCGTCCATCATCTAACGATATCGCGTTTTTTTTAACAAAACAACTTACCATCTTTTTGCAACACAAAGACCACTTGTGGGTTCAAGAAACCGCTTCACGACCCCCTCGCAAGGTTCCACCCTGTCTTGAACTCGCAATTATGCTTCTAACCCTATTCAAACAATTATCCAATTGGTTGACTGCTTTGTGATTTTGATCAATCCCTTGATCCAATAATTTCTCATCTCATTTCACTCTACTGTTCGCTCCTCACACACAGTGAATCATTTAAACAATCCATCACATAATATCACTGTGCCATTGGTTTATGTACTCTGTATCCACTTCTTCAGATCTGCATCATTTAAAACTTCGATCAAATATACCTCCACTACATATAAAATCGATAACCCAATTGTTGAATTTTGAACTAGTGTTCAATTCCTTCAATCATACACAGAATCTCTAATTGTAACTTAAAACCCTGATTCACTTCACTGTGGTTACACAACAAGGTACTGAATTCTGAATTTATACTCATATTTCCTCTTGCGTCACCGATCCTTGTAGTGATTGATGACTGCAATTTCCTCAATCTCCCCCAGAAATATATATATAAACTCTTATTCATTGAAACTAATCTCAGTTACCCAAGAATATGTATAATTACACCTTAAAACCCAATTACAGAGCTTAACATACAATTTTTCAATAAACAAAATTCACTATGCATACACTCCACATATCAAGCCCTTAACACAGGATTTTACCCAACAAAATTCAATCAAGTGATGCGCATACAATTCTAAAACAGGTTCTTTCATATAAATGAAATTACTTACAGAAATCTCTATCTCTGGCCTGATCTTCAAGTTGATGGCCTTCTACTCTCACTTCTCTACCTCTCTAGCTCTGATTATATTTCCAAGGCCCTTGAGGCTTACATCTATATAGAAAACACTAATGAATCGATCCATCTTCTTTGACAGCTCAACCAAACTTTTGGAATTCTCAATGTCCTAAATTTAGCCTAAATCCCTAGATAAAATGAAACTGACTCTTCACACTCCTAAATAATCGACTCCTCTCATGTTCTCCAATCATTTGGGAACATTTACAATTTCTCTCGAAATTTAACTAAAATCACTCAAATATGAATAATTACATAGGAAATTAAAAACATGAGACCCCCCTTATGTCTACAAAATTACAAAGTATTTTATTGTTCCTAATGCCCCTGCATCAGAATGCGACCTATGAGACCCTTCTATATATAAAGGGGTAACACGTGTGGACAATTAATGAGGGTCACAAGGTCACATATGATTTTCATTAATGAGATGCATGACCTTGCGACTCTATGACCTTGCTACCCAAGGGGTCGCGGGGTCGCAGTGTCGTAGGTTCGCTACGTTGCTGATGTTTGATATAGGACTGATGTGAGACCCAACGACTTGGCGACGTGGGAGGTTGCAAGGTTGCGGGGTTGCACTTAGGGAAGTTAATAAAATTTGCGACTTAGCAACCTGAGGTTTAGCAAAGGTGAATCTTATGTCTGATTTCTCTTTTTCACAAGTATTAGGGGCTCAAAACTTTTAAGGAGAGAAAAATTTTGGAGGGTGTTGTAGCAGCTACAACACATTCATCTAGAGCTCATGTCATTAGTTTTCAGTTTCAATTCTATGATTAGCCAAAAATATGCAGTTTCTTAGCACGGTCAGTTCAAAAAAGGGGTTTTGCGCTACGAAAGCGCTGCTACTTTCATAGCGCAATGTGCAAAAAATACACTATGTGCGCTACGAAAGCACGTATTCTTAGATGTAATGTCAAGAAATATAGGATTTGTCAGAAATATATTAATAAATGATAAGGTAACGTTATGGTGAGTCAGTGAGAGGTCATATCCAAAGTACTTACCCATTTCATATACATCACCATCATGATAGGGGTTTCATTCAGTTGTAAAAAGGGATTTCAAATTTGAAAAAATTGTCTAGTTCACTTATTTTGGTTTTTTGCCTCCACTCAACTGTTAAAGCTCTAAACATTAGAGTTAAACCTATGGTTGTTCTATACCAAGGTTATCATCATACTCAATCAAGCAAGGCTGTTCATACAGATTCAAGCAAGGCTGTTCCATTTTCTCAAGCGAGGCAGTTCTACAGGTTCATAAAAAAACCATGGCTGAAGAGAAAAACAATCATTGAGGAGGACATTGTTTGAGATTTGAACCTGAAAGTATGAGGGTTTTAGCTGAAGATTCATCAGTAATGGATGATTTCAGGAAAACAGGTTGTTTGAAGTTTTGTGAAAAGTTACAAGGTGGGCATATTCAGGTGTCCAAATAATTTGCACTTCATTTGAGTGGAATAAGCACAAATGTTGGAATGTTAAACATAGCAGTCACACCTGAGATCATAGCTATGGTAACAGAAATACCAAGAGGTCAGGAATCTTGGTTTAAGGGCTTCAGGTTTGATATGGAAGCATGTAAGATATTTATGAAAAAAAAAATGCAAACATGGACTTCAACAATGCAATTCCCAGAAATTGTATCAAAGACAAATATGCCAAAATGCTGTTCAATATCCAAAGATACTTCACATGCGAAGGAAGTTACCACAAAGTCTACACTTATCACTCAAATTGTTGATACATTTCACAGGTATGATATCACTGGATTTACCATTTTTTTTTTATTCACCATGGGTTGATTGAATTGTTAGTTTTGAATGAGCTTCAGAAAATAAATAGGGATTGGTCCTCATTTTTTTTTATGAGTGGTTTTGAAGTGGAAGCTCTAACCCTAGCTAAAAAAACTAAGGCAAAGGAAAATATCTCACCACCAGCAGAATCAAGTCAACTAGTGGCTACAAAGGCAAAGAGGTTTGTGAAATTGAAACCCAGAAAACAAGTGAAGAACCAAGCAGAGAAGACACTAAAAACTCCCTCACCTGCAAAACAAAGGTTACATGGTAGAAAAGAAACTAAACAAAAACAAGCAGCAGATAAGCAAGAAGTTCAGAGAATAACAAGGATCCAAGCTGGTTTTCAAACTCATGTGGTGATCATTTTTTAAGGAGCTTTTCGGATTATCCACATTGCTAGAGAACGAGTGTCGACGTTTCGAATCCCAACGGGGATCCATCATCAGGACAATTTTTGAATGAAGAAATGAGAGAAAAGACTAAGGTCATTAATAGTGGTAGAAGAAGATGATTTCTGGAGAAGAGCCGATCACAAAATTTTTTCTATTTTCATATTTTCAATAATATTATTTCTAAATTTCTAAAATAATTATATTAAAAACTATTAATTCTATTAAGGCAAAAATGAAATACTAACTTAATAAAGGACTCCTACTAGGTTAAAAAACAAAAATAAAATTATTTCACGCTTTAATCAAAGAGGGAGGCTTTATTATTAGCTAATTTTATTTTAGGTTATAAAATTAGATAATAATATTTAAGGAAATAATAAAATCTAATATATAATAGAATTAACAAGATATATTTAGTTAATTAAATATATCATTATAATTTATTATATATCTAATTTTTATTATATGACTAATTAACAAGATTCAAATGAAGATTAAAAGGAAAAAGCTATCTAAAAAATAAAAAGTGAGGGATTTATTAAAAACTAACCTTAATAATAGTTTTAATAAAATATAAATATATAATTGAATTAAAATGATATATTAGGTTTATTAAATATATCATTTTAGTATATTATCTATTTAATTTTATTAAATAATTAATTTTAATTTTAATGATATATTTTTTATTTTTAATGATATATTTTAATATAATTAGAGTTTTTAACCGCCTTTTAATTGACTAAAAAACTATAAAGCCTAGGAAAGGGAAATTTTTTATAAGGGAATAAGAATAAAATCTAATAACTATGATTAATTAATTAACTTTTATTATAACCAAATAAAAATTAATTAATTAATAGGGCTAATAATTAGAATTTTAGTTCAATAAAACTAAAAACTAAATAAGAAACCAAAGGAGGGACATACATGGGGTTGAAAACTATACCTTCCTGGCGGGTGTTTCTGGAGGAACAGATCTGTCGAAGAAGGGGTCTCCAGGTGTCACTAATTTCAATTCCACCATCCCTATTAAGATTATGTGGATTCTTTATGATCTCAAGGGCCTCCCTTATTTTCCTTCTCTGATAGTGCTCTTCTTTTGCGATGATTGTTGCATCCTCCAGACGAATTTGATGTTTGGTTTTTTAGGAGTGTTTTGCAAGGGCTAAGGTGCGCGATCGTTCATATCTAATATCGGCTCCATGCTCCTTAAGTCTTTTCTGAAGGGAACGCCCAGTCTCACCGATATAACTTTTCCCGCATGAACAGTTAATCTTGTACACTCCTTTAAATTGTTCAGGGTTTATGCCATCCTTGACTGATCGCATCTTTGTCTAATAGTTCCTAATGCAGAAAATTGAGCAAAAATATTGTTCTTTCTCATGAGCTTGGCTATTTTATCAGTAACCCCCTTAATGTATGGTAGAACAACTCTTCCTGTATTTTCTTGTTGTTTGCGGTGATTTCGAGGTAAGATCGAACCCTTAGCTCTTTCGAGGGCTTTTTTGATATCCCTCTCTTTATAGCCCAAATCTCTGAAAACGGCTGAAAGGTGGTTGATTTCCTCGCTCAGGTGTTTGGGATCAGAAATCCTCATGGCTCTGACAGCTAGAGTATTAAGGACACAAATCTTTTGTGCTGGATGGTGGTAGGAATCAGCATGGAGATAGCTGTCGGTATGGGTTTTATTTCTAAACACCTGGTGCCCAAGAATTTCATCATCATTCCTAGTGACAAGAACGTCCAGAAAAGAAATGCTCCTATTTTCTTCGACATCCATTGTGAACTTAATCTATGTAGAAATGGAATTGAGGTGCTTGAAAAATCCTTCAAGATTTTCTCTACCGTGGGCCCATTTTATGTTGGTGTCGTCCACAAACCTTTTCCACCAGTCTGGTTTTAAGGGGTAAGAGGCAAGGGCCTTTTTCTCAAAATGTTCCATGTACAGGTTGGTGACAATAGGGGATAGTGGAGATCCCATTGCGACACCTGATACTTGCTCATAGAATTCCCCTTGAAAATTGAAGAACGTGGATCTAAGGAAAATCTCAGCAATTTTTGCTGTTTCAGGATCAGTGACATCATTAATGACCTGGATTGCCTCATCTAAAGGAATTTTCGTGAAAAGTGATACAACATCGAAACTAACCAAGATGTCACGTTCTTCAACTTTTTGATTCTTAATGAGCTTGACAAAATCGCTTGAGTCTTTAATGAAGGAGTCGGTATTTCCAACAAGAGGTTTTAGTATCTTAGCAACATACTTTTCTAGCTCATAAGTAGGGGATCCTATGGTATTAACAATCGGTCTTAGGGAAAAATCAACAAAGGGAAAATCAGCAGTTTCAGGGTCAAGTGACAGCCTAAGGTTGAAAGGAAACTTGGATGATATATTGGATGCAATAGACATGGAAGAATCACCTATAGTACAAGCTGATTTCACCAGAATAACTGAAAGCAAACAAAAAAAGATAAAATCAGCAAAGAAGTTGGAGTTTAAAAGTGAAAACGCAACATTTGTTTTCCAAGCCAGGAAGCCTATGACTAGACATTCAAAACGGCTCAAGGAACTTAACACATAAGTTGAAGAAACCTATGAAAAAACTAAATTTCCTGAAGAGGTAATTGATCTCTCCTCGCAAGTAGCATTGCAAGCAGAAAACATAGTAGTCACGACACAAGAAGAAATGACAAAGCATCAAAACCTGGAGGAGAAGTTGATATCAGCAAACCATGAGATTTATAGGTTAAAGAAAAGAACCAAAAAACATATTATTGAGAAAGAAAAATTCAAAAGAATGAAAGCTGTTTGGGAAGGTCAAATAGCCTCTAGATCAGAAATCCCAAGCAGTGAAGAACAATTCTTCACATGGACAATCCCAGCTATTAAGGAAGAAAAGTTTATGAGAGTGATCAACACTCATTTAAGAACTAGAAACAAAAAGCTAAAGATCCAGTTGGAAGATATACAGATACAGTTGAAAGAGTGTCGAGAACAATTGAAAAAGCAGTTAAATAAGAACAAATATATAAGACAAACTCAGATGAAAAATGAAGGTTAAATTTGATGAAGAATATATTTTCAGGGTTATTTTGTTGTAGGCTTTGAAATAATATCAATTTCCTTGTATCCCCTTATCACAAATTAAAAAAAAAAAAAATCAACAAAACTGCTTACACAGCAGTTTCGTAGAGCAGATAGTGAAAATTTGATGAAATGCGCTACGAAACTGCTGAAGTAGTCATTTCATCATTTTTCATAGCAAATTTTGAAGGAATTTTTGTGAGTTTGGTTTTGAAGCTTCTTGTGGGAATGTGTTAAGTGAAGATAAATGCTATCATGAAAGAAAAATATTGAAAATTGTTGAAGAAAGGAGCTAAAACCCTGCGCTACGAAAAGCGCTACGAAACTGTGCTACTTTCGTAGCGCATGTCTGTTTTTAGTTTTTTACACAATTCGAAACTAAAGTTTTGAACAGCTGGCACAAGAAGAGTATATATGCACATGTTCTAATTTTAGACAACATATGGCATCCAAATTATGGTGTATAAAGGGTCAGAATGTATCAGAGAGTCAAAGTGTATCAAACGCCTAAAAGGAAGGAGACAGTTTCCTAGAACATAGGAGAACAACATCATCGACAACATGTTCACATCAATATTGGGAATCATCATCCAAATTTGACCTCATGGAAAAAAAAGTGGCATAAGATGTAATTAAGACTAGATAAGGTTGTTAGGAAGGAAATTAAAGAGTTTTAGTCCTATTTGGAATAGGGTTGCTCATTAGGGTTCTAGCTGTCAATTTGTAATAAATATCATGTTTCATGATTAGGAAAGGTGTCAAACACTATGAATTCGATGTATTTAGTGGAGGATAAGAGAATCATGTATTGTAAATGATCTATAAATAGTATGAGGTCGAAATACACAGGGTTGGACATTTTATTAGCAAAAAGACTGTGTTTTGTATGTGACTGTTTACAGATTAATACAGAGTTTCTACTTAGACAACTCAAGATTCATGAGGAGTTCCTGTATGTTATTTTTTTGGTGGAATCCTTTTCAATATTCCATTGTAGTGGTGTTTATTTATGATACTCAAAATTCATCAATGGCGCTCTGACTTCCTTCATAGATAAACTGACTGTGTGTTTCACTATTCTACATGTTTTATTCCTTGACTTGAACTCTAAATGCCTTGACTTCCATGTTAGGTAGACTGTTTTGGTTTTGTTGAAGTTATCATGACTACATAGCCCAATGAATACTTGCTAATGTGATTTGCAACCAGTTATACTATTTATCTTTTTTTGCCTCATATAGAGTTAGCCATCTACTTATTTATCAAACATCATAGTCCATTGAGAGAGCCTTCTCAGGTCGAGGAGGCTAAGCCTTAGCCAAAATATTGGTCTGAAATAGTTACACAATGTTTACTTGATGAGAAGCCCATTAGGCCTGATTTTGTGATAACATCATCATATACTTCTGAATCTTACCTCTCCAGTGGAAATAACTGAGTGGGAGATAGCAATGGCCATTTCAGAAATTGCTTACATCTCCTTTGATCCCATCAAAGATTCTCTGCGCTGTGCTAGCTCCTCCCAAGGCTCCTTCCTTAGCCAAATATGTCCATGCTGCACATATTTGAGAGAACACTTTATTTTTCTTCTAATCAGGGGGTCTCCCTGGTGGAATGCCTCCATGCAAAGAGACATCAAGGCATAGAGTGGGATGTACATGTGTGTGGATAGATTTTTCCTTGCCCTTTCTGCACAACTCTTCCTGCCTCCTTTTTGTATTAATATTCTGAAATAAAGAGGGGTGTGTGATCCTCATCTGATGATGCTTTTCCTCCCCTTTATCTCCTTCTTTCTTCAAGATCTCACCATTTCCCCATGGTGGCACATGATGCACATGGATTGTGCCATGATCTCGATATGTGATATTCTTTGGAACTTCTTGCAAGAGTGTAATATTTTCTCTCCTTGGAGAAAATGCTCCATCTTCCTCTTCATGAGGTACTGAACGTGTTCTTGATATGAAAACGTTGTTACCTCTAGCCTTCTCTTCCTCCTCATCAATATTTGAAAATGCCTCATCAATAATGAGAGACCTTAGATCTTGGTCTTCCCTTGAAGGAGGAATCTCCATGTCTCCTCTTGAGAAGAAAGCTCATCATGCAATGGGGACTTTTCCCTTGGCAAGGTATACAAGTTTTCATCCCCTTCAATGGTTTTCTGAAATGGAGTTGGATTTATGGATCCTTCTAGCTCATGTAAAATTTTTGTTTGTTTTGGTTTGATTAGCTCCATAGAAGGGGTCTCATAAAAATTTTCATCAAACCTTTCCACTAATCTTCTAATGAACTTTGCATAAGTAGATGTATTTGCATTCTTTAAGGAAAAGGATTCAAACAACTGCCAAGCAGAAGCCTTACCTTAAAGATGCAGCATTGCTACTTTAATGGCTTCCTCTTCAGAAACTTGATGTTGTTGCACATAGGTGTTTAGCTCCTCCACCCAAACCCTAGCTAGACATTTAGGTGAGGCATCAAAAGTAGATAGAAAGAATATACCCGCACCATGTTGCTTTCTCCTTGTGCTCTTTTCCTCCTTGATATTACAAAACCCTTGGATGCTCAAGTGATCTTTGAACCCCTTAGATTGAGCTTCATACTCTTGCAAATAATTACCAAGAGTCTCCTTCTTTGGCACATCTCCTTTCTCCATCTCGTTTTTCATGAACATATGGTTGGTAGAGCATTTTAGATCTGATTGTGTGGCTGAATACTCACACCCATAATATGAGGAATTAGAGCTTTCCTCATGTCCAAATCTTGTTGAGGGATCTCCATGTTTTTCCCTCCTCATTTCTTTGATGTCTTTACTGATGCCATGCAACGTGTGTAGAAGAAGTTTTGAGAACTTATTCCCTCCAAAAAATAAGGGTTTTCCTTGATACCTTCTGAAAATCCTCTCCTTCCCATGAGAAGACTCTGTAATGGCTGAAATGCACAGGCTGAGCCAAGCTTAGAGCTCTGATACCACTGTAATATTCCCAAATGGGAAAATGAGCCATACATGCATAAAAAATATATTTTTTAGAAATATAAGAATTAATAGAAAAATTAAGCCTATAGATCCATTATATCTGACATTATTACAACCAAATCCAAGAGGAAATTAGAAACAAATCACTTTTTCCTAATTACATAGGCCTCATATGGACAAATGAGGACAAAAAAGCCCCAAAACAAAACAAACCCCAGGACTACTGCAACAAAAAAATACTGCATAAAGTGGTAGCACTTTTATTTGAGGGTTTATACTCAGAAATATAGAGACAAAATAGATCTGATGATTTATTAATCAATAGAGTACAAAAACAGATATCTAGTCTATTTTACATAGACCCAAGATGACTTGGAAAGGGTTCCTTGAAAAACATGTTATACATGAGATATTTAATGCAAATATATGGCTGAATCATGCTGTATGGTTGAAGCCCTGCATAAAAATGGTTGATCATGCAACGAAATGGTTGTAGCTCCTCCTACTCGCTTTCTGGGAAAAAGGTTGTTCCTCCTTCATGGAAACTAGCTCAAAATACAAGGGATTAAACCCCTCCACTGCAATACCTTAAGAAATAACACAGTTTCTACAGGGAATGCACTGTTGCTGAAGGTTACTATTCAGCCTAACACCAGATAGTGGAAAATGTAGCACAAGATGCTCCCCTTAGATCCCTTAAACAAGTTCTCCAAGAAGAAGTGGGGAATTCTCACATGAGAAAACCCTTGCACTAAGCAGTGCAACAGACTTAACTAAACAACCAAAGAATGCAAGAAGTCTAAACAGACCATATACAAAATATAATCTTCAATCATTTCTCATATGGCTGCCATTCCCTCCATTATATAGTTGATTAGCTTCCTCACCAAGGGTACCACCCAATTATGAGGTTACTTCCATGCAAAGGCTCCTCAATCAAAATTTTGTTGTCTCCATTAGTCCCACTCATCTATTTACAACGCTGTTTGATTTATTCAACCATGAATTAGTCTCCATTCACATCCAAGGTGTCTCTATTCTAACTATCTAGATTGATATTCATTCACATTGAGATGTCTTTATTTATGATCCACTCCTCACATATTAATGCTATTGACTTGGTCAAACTTGACCTTGTCCACACATATTAGACCTTGTTCACACATGAGGATGTTGGATCTAGTTACTAACATGATCCCTTTTCACATTAAGATGGATTTTATGCCTACTTAAAAAACTTATGGGCCTCCTTACCCATTTATTCATCTAACTATATATTAAGAGAAAAATTAATATTCCTATTAGCTGCATGCTAATTTAGGAATATTACATGATAATACTCATCCTATCCTCCAAAAATCTACACTCCAATCCCAAGAGTTGTATCCAGCTCAAAAATTACATATTAGGATGAATGTATATCTCCTCCTTGATCCTATCAAGGGCCCTCTGCGCAGTGATAGTCTGCTGCTCCAAATCAGCATGTGTTTTGATCCTAGGTCATGCAATGGAATGTTGCCACAACCTTCCATATTATGTGCTGAAATAATATAAAGTGGAAATATTTTCATACCTTGGTTTTGCTTGGGAGCATCTTGTACTGCTACAAGGGCTCCTCCCACTGGTGTGATGACTTCCCCAACTACTGGTGATGATGGATGCTCCTCTATGGTTGCACCAATTCTAGTATAAGCCTCCTCCTACTCATACATCTCCTGAATAAAGCACGGGTCTCTAAATGTCAAGAGATTAAGAATACTTTGCAAAGGTGCAAGTGTCCCATCTCCTGATGCAAGTATCCCTGTAGCAAGTGCTGGTGGAAATTTCTTCTCCTCTGATTTCTTCTTGTCAAACTTCTTGATCAACCTTGGAGTAAAATCTACATAAGTGATCACTTTGGCATTACTCAAATGGCTGAACCACCAAATGTTTGCTTAACCCTCAAGGTGCTGCACTGCAATATCAACTACTTTTGTTTCTACTACATGATGTAGCAGGAATAATGCATCTAAATTTCCCCTCCAAGCCCTTGCTATGCATGTAGATGACCCATAAAAAATACATAATAATAATCTATTGTGTTTTCTTCTTCTATTACTGCAAGGTATTATTTCTTCTTTGATCTGAATAAATTGTGGGAGAGTTAGGTTTTCCTTGAAAGCTCTTGATTGAGATTTATATTCTTCAAGATACTCACTAAGAATCTCATGATATAAGTTTCTTCCATCCCCATTTATTTCACCTTCCTCTTCAAATAAAGTAGACATAACGTATTTCTTTGGAGCTCTATGAAATACCAGTTTTCTCTTCTACTCATAGGAAGTGCATGGACCTTCCTCATCATGAAACCCTTTCGTGGTTTCATTGCTTTTCTCAATTCTCATTTGGTTGACCTTCTTGGTTAGGTCCGTCATAGATCTGAAATGTGATGAGAAAAAAATCATCCCTTCCATCATTATGATCCCTTTCTCCTTCTTCTTATTCTCCTGATAGCATAATGGTTGAGATCCACAGGCTGAGCCAAGATTATGCTCTGATACCACTGTAATATTCCCAAATGGGGAAAGCAGCAATACTTGAACACAATAATGGAAATAGTAGATTAAATCAAAGTACAAATATAATAGACCAATATGGAACCATTATATTATGAGTACGAACAAAAAATAAATACAAAATAGTGAGGCACAAATCATATGACAAGGGCAAACAAGCCTCCCATAAACAAACACTCCCAAAAGTGAGATGTTGCTACAATACAAAATGTTAAAGAGATGCTACAATGCATTTATACTGAGCTCAAATACGGTTGGAAATCATATGATACAAAAGCACTGATATATGCCTCAAAAGATACTATACAAGAAGATCAAGGCACTATATAAACTTTCCAAGACAACCCAAGAGGGTTTCTAGAAAATACACAAATGTGAATTGCATCCCTAGTGATGAAGGTTTGCCACAACAAAATAAATGAGAAGATATGGCCGAAACTGATGTAGAATCCAACAAATATTCTCCAATAGATCCTTCAGATGAAAGGATGTCCCCTCCACTAAAGAAATCACCTTGTAATATCCCAAATTTGGAACAGCTAGCAAGGCGTGACTGGAAAACACATTTTCCAGTAATGGCTGCTACAAGAATTAAAACCAGGACTTGGATTACCTTAGATCAATGTATCTAAGTCATAAATCCAAGAGATGGCTCCAAAGAAATCCTTCTAAGGTGGTTAAACAGATCTACCACACTTAGATGTCCTCAATAAGTGCCCGATGAGGGACTGCAACAATTCTTGAGCAAGAAATGGAAAGACAACATTATTTTATAGCTGTGAACACATGAGGAGATATCTAGCCAAAAATATGTTATATAGCAGAAAATGTATACAATATGTGGAGGAATCAATCACTCCAGCTAGGCAATGGAAGCCTCAATGTGACATATACATGAAAATGCAAGAGCATTGCTACATATGAAAAGCCTTGGCTAAAATAACACAGTTTATATGAGACACTACAACAAAATACATGATATGAAAATGATAGCTCAAATAAATGATGGGGAGCAATCTCTTAATCCCTGAAAACACTAATACAACAATAATACACAATCCTTGAGAGGATTGGCTACAATATACATCAAAATGGAAAATCTGCAGAAATGTCAAAGTTGCTGGGCAACAGCTACAAATCAATACTGGAAATACATGGAGATGGCTAAATAAGATGTACAATATGAAAGGAACCTTCTCCAATGGATCTCTCAATGCAAGGTTGATCCCAACACTGAAGATATTTCCCTCGAAGAAGTTGGTGCAACCCCTCACTGCAAGTGTACACTGAAATAACGTAGTATGGAGGCTGGACTGTGATGTCTATGATGGGAGATGTTTTCCTTGATTCAAAAATATAAAAATATGCCCTGGAAACCTTCCTTGCTAATCTTCTCGAGGAATAGAGACTCCCTCCTCTGATAGATCAGACAAGGAATGGTGTTGTGGAACCCCTCCGCTGCAACACACAACAACACTATGTTATACTTCAGTAGAAATAATGCAGTGACTGAATAATAGCTTTGGCCTTGAGCCAATATGTGGAGAAAATGAACTGCAATCCTTCAAGAGGCCTCTCAATAAGGAGAGGAAATCCTTGCTGGGAAAATAATTTGAAGAGGGGGGGTGAATCCGCATTTCATCGCATATTCAAAACTTTTACTTTTTCTTGCTTCTAAAACCCACACGCTACTTTCCTCGAATAGACTCGCAGATATACGCGGATACCCTTTATGAAAATCGCGCATACACAGATTCAATTATGTTAATAGATCTTCACTTAAATCATTCCATCACTCATTCATCGTATGTTTAATAAACAGTAAACATGAACAAGAAGAGTTATGAGTAAACCATCACACAAAGCATCACACATGAACACTAGGATTTTTAGGTGGAAACCCAAGTCGGGAGAAAAACCAAGCACCGCTGCCGTTGCTCGCCCTTCAATCTTTTATTATAGAGAAAACATCTTACAACATATGTGTCGGTGCAGACTCAATGCGCATGCGGGTGCCCCCCACCCACGCTTGTTTACCACCTCTCCGGAAGGGAGTCTAACCCCCCGACTCGTTTACTCAAATTTCTCTCCCCGGAAGGGGAGCTACGACCCCCGATCTTGTTTACTAGCCTCACCTCGGAAGGGAGCCACAACCTCCGACCGAAGGCTACAACCCTGCGCACCTCTATGGACCACGTTTCATCAATTTTCACACCGGATCCAAAGCTTCCACTAGACACCACTCTGCGGTGCCACGTTTCATCATATTTTCGTAATCGGACCCTTTTCCATATTTAAGTCTAAGACATACATCACCAATAGATATTTATCAATTCACCAACACGTATCGGATAGCGTAAACATAGTAGAACATCAAACATTTGATACCCTTGCATCAAAGAACCCTAGTTTGCATACGCGCTTTCCTTTCTCTGATGTCGCGTATATACGAGCTTCCGTTCACATAAACCTGCTTATACTTTAGTAAAAATTACAGAGCTAATTTTATTGCGCATACGCGCTTTCTCTTCAGCAAAGCCGCGTATATACGCGCTTCCTCTGCGGCGAACTAGCGTATAGATCTTCAACTATTATAGAGCAGCATACTTCTTCAGATCAGATATTCAGTTCAGATTTACCTTTTTTCCTCTGACAGATGTTCGCCTCATCTCAGATCTAAGCCTTCCATGAACAGATCTAGCAAATACAAGTACAATACAGATCTAGATCCCCTTCTTCATCACTCCTTCATCGGTGCATCATACATTCAGATCTTTCATTCAACTGTAACCCTTTCCATTGAGATATACTCCAGAGAGAAGTATTCATTCAGGCTCAGACATCTTGCACCCACTCTCATACATTGCACAATGAAATTCTTCTTCTTATATAGGTTTACCCAGTTTCAATACCATGAGCCAAAACCACATTACTTCCGATGGTATTCCTGGACGGGGTCATTTAGACGAATCATTACCCAATCCAATGGGTCAATACCATGGTGGTTGCCCTTGGTTTTGCATTTTAAGAGCGCTTTTGCCCATACGCGACTTGGCACGTTGATTCCCGCATGCATACGCGACTTCCCCTAGGCAAATCTTCCTATGCCTAGAGACATACTCTTTTCATCAAGATTTAGCACATGCTGAACTCCTTTCTTCAATGCCTTCTGTACACATTGTAGATACATCAGATTTACTTAATCAAGAACATATTCTATCAATCAAAAATTCATCAAGTAAGTTTCCATCATCTTCATTCAGTGGGTTGCCATCAAGGACAACACTCTGCATCATATTTCCAACAATCTCCCCCTTTGGACTTGATGGCAACCACGATGGTGTTTGGTTACCACAATAGATAGGTACATTAAGAATACAATGACACCATTCAAACACCATGTCAGAATACAATGACACCATTAAAACACCATGTCACTCTCCCCCTTTGACATCAAGGGAAAAGGGCTGATAAAAAAAACCAACATACTCTCCCCCTTTTCTCCTCAGTTGGAAGAAACATTCTGCAGATCTGATATATACAGAAGTAACCAAGCTCCCCCTGAGTTCATGCTGAATCTTCAAACATATTTTCCAATGAAGTAGAGGACTCTATTAACTTCCTATCACCAAGGACTCATACTTACATCAAATATCCAAACAAGTGGATTTACATATGAGACTCAAGTACCCAACCAAGTGGGTTTACAAAAATAGACTCAGCTACCCAACCAAGTGGGTTTACAACTTTGACAAGTCCTTACATGACTGAATATTAAAAATTTACATCATGGGTCTCAACATGACCCTTTTATCAAAATACAAATATGACTTTTCATAACCAACACCCGAAAGTCCTCAAGAAAGAGAACATATTTCAGAACCATCATAATGCCAACAATGCATTATACTCAGCAAAGCTAATGCTCCCCCTTAGTTTGTGCATCCTGAACACTGTCACCAACAAATCATCAAGGCTTCTGTATCAAAACATTAGAGAAAGAATTATGAGCACTGGAACTCCACCAGAGATTCCAAAAATTATCAGAGATACCAAGCAGCACTACAGCTGTGCTGAAGAGAGCTGACTCCAAATAGAAAATTGTCAGCAATCAGACATACGCGGTTTTCTGTGCATGAAATCGCGTATATACGCGACTGTGTTTCATGAAACCCGCATATCCAATACCATCTTCTAAATTTATGCAGATTTGTTCTTTTGACTGGCAGAGAACACTCCCAGCTTCTGTCTTAGATACTCGAACGCTTCCCTGGGCAGAGGTTTGGTAAATATATCAGCAATTTGTTCTTTGGAGGGAACATACTCCAACTTCACCTTTTTCTCAAGCACTTGTTCACGCAAGAAGTGATACTTGATGGGAATGTGCTTGGTCTTTGAATGCATAACAGGATTCTTTGAAATACTGATGGCACTTGTATTGTCACACTTAATGGGGATAGGAGGTGTACATTTGATTTGAAAATCTTGTAAGGTTTGCATCATCCAAAGGAGTTGAGTGCAACAAGATGCGGCAACCACATATTCTGCTTCTGCTGTAGATAAGGCAATAGAATTTTGCTTCTTTCTGAACCAAGATACTAACCGGGGTCCCATATAGAATGCACCACCACTAGTGCTTTTCCGATCATCAACACTTCCAGCCCAATCTGCATCAGTGTAAGCATGAAGAGCAAGATCAACATTCTTTGGATACCATAGACCAAGGTCTTGAGTTCCTTGTAGGTACTTGAAAATTCTTTTAACAGCCTGAAGGTGAGACTCTTTTGGATTAGCTTGGAATCATCCAACAATCCCAACTGCATGCATAATGTCTGGTCTAGTCCCAGTGAGATAAAGTAGACTCCCTATCATTGATCTGTATTCTGGTTGATTCACCGTGGGAGAATCATCATGAGAACTGAGATTGCATCCGGTTATCATTGGTGTACTTACAGGTTTGCATTCTTCCATGCCATACTTCTTCAGAATTTGCTTAAGATATTTTGCTTGTGATAGGAATATACCATCTGCAGTTTGATGCACTTGTAAGCCAAGAAAGAATGTTAGTTCTCCAAGTAAGGACATTTCAAATTCTTGCTGCATGACAGAAGAAATTTTTTGACTCAAAGATTCTTCATTACTCCCAAAAATGATGTCATCAACATATACAACCACAATCAATAGTTTATCATTTTCAACTTTTGTGTATAAGTTGCTATCAGCAGACCCCTTTGAAAATCCTTGTTGATGAAGATATTTGTCAAGACGATAATACCATGCCCTTGGAGCTTGTTTGAGACCATATAGAGCCTTTTAAGTCTACAAACAATATTTTCATCATTTCCCAAAATGAATCCTTCCGGTTGTTCTATATATACTTCTTCTTCTAGATCACCATTAAGAAACGCAGATTTAACATCCATTTGATAAACTTTGATTTGTTGATAACTTGAAAAAGAAAGAAACATTCTTATGGCTTCAAGTCTAGCTACAGGAGCAAAAGTTTCTTCAAAGTCTATACCTTCTTGTTGATTATACCCTTTGCAAACCAATCTAGCTTTGTTTCTTACAACATCCCCATTCTCATTTAGCTTGTTCTTGAAAATCCATTTAGTTCCAATGACATTTTTATCATGTGGTCTTGGTACCAATTCCCAAGTGTCATTCTTTTCAATTTGATCAAGCTCTTCATTCATGGCTTGCCTCCAACATTCATCTTTGCTAGCTTGATTGACATTGTGTGGTTCAACTGTGGATAGAAGTGCCAGATGATTAGAAGATCCCACAAGAGTTCTCCTTGTTCATACACCTGATTCCTTGTCACCCAAAATTTGAGATTCAGGATGATTCTTTTGCACATATCTGGATGGAGCTTTTTCAGATAGATCATCTTCAGTTTCTTCATTGGATCCATTGTCTATATCATTTGATGTAGAAGGACATAGGTCACCATCATCTTCTTTTGTTGTTTGTTTTTCTTCTTTAGGAGCTGCAAGAGACTCATCAATAACAACATCAATACATTCAACAATCTTTCGAAGCCTTTTATTGTAACATTTGTATGCTTTGCTTGAAGATGAATAACCAAGAAATATCCCTTCATCTGATCTAGGTTCAAACTTGCCAAGCTTTTCATCATTATTTTTGATAAAGCATTTACTTCCAAAAACTCTAAAATGCTTCACAGAGGGAGAATTACCATACCATAGTTCATATGGAGTTTTGTCACTATTTACCCGAACATGAGCCTTGTTGAGAATGTTAGCTGCTGTATGTGCTGCTTCACCCCAGAACATGTCAGGAGTTCCAAAATCATCGAGCATAGCTCTAGCCATTTGTTGAATTGTTCTATTCATTCTTTCTGCCACGCCATTTTGTTGTGGAGTACCTGCTATAGAGAATTGTCTTTTTATGCCATGTTGTTCACAAAATTAAAAGAATTCATTTGATGTATATTCTCCTCCTCGATCAGATCTAAGACACTTGATTTTTAGATCTAATTCATTTTCAACTAAAGCTTTGAAGATCTGAAATTTTTCAAATGCTTCATCTTTGTGTTTAATGAGCCCGATCCAACACATTCTGGAGTAATCATCAATAAATAAGATATAGTATTCTTCTCCACGTGGTGAATTTTTCCTCATAGGTCCACATATGTCAGTATGAATGAGTTCAAGAGGCTCACCTGATGATCCTTCTTTGGCATTAAATCGTACTCTGGTCTGCTTATCGAATTGACAAGATTTGCATATGATACTTTCTGGTAGATTAATATTGGGAAGACCACGAACAGCTTGAAGTCTGCTTGCTTTGTTGATTTGAGAGAAGCTCAGATGCCCCAGCCTTCTATGCCATAGCCAATTATCTGAAGACTTGGTGAAGTAACATTGATCTATGCCGTTCAGTACATACAGGTTGCTAGGATTTCTTTTTCCTTTTATAATGATTTTACCTGTATCAAGATCACGAACCACACATTCCTTTGAACTAAAGACCACTTCTGTTCCTTGATCACACATTTGGCTTACACTTAACAGGTTATGCCTTAATCCATCCACATACATGACATCATTAGCCTTCACCTTTTCTTTTAGAAATACTGACCCTTTTCCTTTAATTACAGTAGGAGTATCATTTCCAAATGTAACTTTCTTTTCCTTTTCTAGAGCATTATATGTAAGAAGTTTGCTTTTGTCACCTGTCATGTGTCTTGAGCACCCACTATCAATGTACCATTGATTTTCTTCACCTTCTGTAAATAATGCTATCCCACAATTTTCAACCTGTATTTCTCTCTTTTTCCATACTTTAGAGCTTGAGGGAACATGTTATTTTGGCTGGACCTTGCTCCTGCATTCAGATTCTTCATGACCAAAGTTATTGCAATAAGTACATTCAACTTCATTTTGAAGAGGAGAAAAGTTGTTATAGGTGTTCTTCTTTGGTTCAATATTCATCCTTTTTTTTCTTGCTTCTCTTGTCATGATGGTTTTATATGCAACACATTGAACAGCTTTATGACCAAAATTGTGACATGAGAAACATTGTCCATTGAAGTAGAAATTTCTGCGATCATGAAATATTCTATTTGAATTTACCTGTTGGTTGTTGCTTCTTTGAGGGATCTCCTTGTTAGTGATCCTTGATTTGAGATGATCATGCTTTACCTGTAAAGATCCTTTGTTCCCTTGCTGAGTGGCTGAATGAAGAGAACCAGTTGTGACTGCTTTCAGATAATTTGGTGCTGAAGTCTGGGAAGATTCCCCAGTATATCCAAGACCTATTTTTACAAGAGGAGACCGTTGTGTCTTGATAATCTCATCTAAGGTTTCTAAACCTTTAGCAAATCTAAGATTGAGAGTCTTCACTTTCTCATTATCTTTCCTTAGACTTACTACTTCACACTCCAATTCCTCAATGCGTTTTTCCTTGGCTTCAAGCTGATTTTCAAGAGTCTCTATGATTATGTTATTTTCTTCTAGGCTTACTTTGAGTTGATTGTTTTCTTCAAGAAAATCATTGTCCTCTAGAGCATCCACAAAAGTATCCTTTTCTTCTCTTTGTTCAAAAGCCATGAGAAGTCTAAAGTCTTCTTCACATTCTTCCTCACTAATAGATGATCCATCACTGTCTTCATTAGTATAATAACTTTTTCTTGTGCTAGATCGATTCTTATTCCTTCTTGCTACTTCTTTTCCTTTAGCCGATGTTTCTTTATAAGGACACTTTGCAGCATAATGACCAACTCTTCCACAATTGAAACATTTGAAAGGAATCTTACCTTTGAACTTTCCGGTACCTAGTTGAAGTCTTCTCACAAAATTTGCTTCTTCTTCTTCTTCAGATATATATCTGGATTCTTTGACAACTTCCTTTTCTTTTCCTTTTGCTGATGCCTTAAAAGCAGCTTCTTTGATTTGAGAAGGGCCTCCTTGCCTCATTTCAAAAGCAGTCATAATACCATGTAATTGAACAATAGTAAGAGTTTGCAGATCTTGCCTTTCTTCAATAGCTGAAACTTTAGAGTCAAATTTTGAAGTCAAGGATCTTAAGACTTTTTCAACCAGAGTAGTATCGGTTATGGTTTCTCCCAAATTTCTCATCCGATTTACAATATCATCTAGACGAAGAAAGAAACTGGCAACATTTTCATCA
This sequence comes from Pinus albicaulis, assembly GCA_034641835.2. Taxonomy (NCBI): domain Eukaryota; kingdom Viridiplantae; phylum Streptophyta; class Pinopsida; order Pinales; family Pinaceae; genus Pinus; species Pinus albicaulis. Next base: position 224,457,829 of record CM076575.1, read on the forward strand.
CTATGCATCTTCAAATTTTCATATTCGATTCTAAGAGTTTGGAGTTTTGCATTTTTTACCTTTGTATCTCCTTCATAGCTTAGAATTATTTTGTCCCATATCTCTTTTGCTGAATGTAGCTGCATCACTTTAGCAAATTCTGATTCAGACATGCTTCCTAATAAGACATTCACTGCTTTGGCATTGATTTCATACTTCTTTCTTTCAGCAACATCAGTAGGAATACTTGCCGGGTATTGATAACCTTCTTCCACGATTGCCCATACATCCGCACCAAGACTTTGCAGATATGCTTTTGTTCGTACCTTCCAGAATATCAGATTGCTTCCATTGAATAGAGGTGGCTTTATAGACATTACTCCTTCTTGACTTCCCATTGCGACGGATCTCCTTCAAGCGATCAAGCTTCTACAGAAGAACCTGCTCTGATACCAATTGTTGGGAAAAATACTGAGAGGGGGGGGAATCAGTATTTACTGCATATTCAAAACTTTTACTTTTTCTTGCTTCTAAAACCCATACGCTACTTTCCAGAAACAGACTCGCGTATATACGCGGATACCCTTTATGAAACTCGCGTATACACAGATATCTAATTATGTTATTAGATCTTCACTTAAATCATTCCATCATTCATTCATCAGATGTTTAATAAACAGTAAACATGTGCAGTAAGAACAGAATAAACCATCACACAAAGCATCACACATGAACACCAGGATTTTTAGGTGGAAACCCAAGTCGGGAGAAAACCACCGCTGCAGTTGCTCAGCCCTCAATATTTTATTATAGAGAAAACATATTACAACATATGTGCTGGCGCAGACTTGACCAGCACGCAGGCACCCACCTGCGCTCGTTTACCAGCCTCTCCTGGAAGGGAGCTCCAACCCCCTGACTCGTTTACCAGCCTCTCCTGGAAGGGAGCTACGACCCCCTGCTCTCGTTTACCACCCTCACCTGGAAGGGAGCTACAACCCCCTGACTGAAGGCTACAACCCTCAGCACCTCTATGGACCACGTTTCATCAATTTTCACACTGGATCCAAAGCTTCCACTAGGACACCACTTGCAAGCCACGTTTCATCATATTTTCAGACTGGACCCTTTCCATACTTTTAAGCTCAAACATACATCACCAATAGATACTTATCAATTCAGACAACACAGATCAGATAGCAGAAACATAGTAGAACAGATCAGACATTTCATACCCCTTGCATCAGCAAACCCTAGTTTTCATACGCGCTTTCCATTCATTGATGTCGCGTATATACGCGCTTCCGTTCACATAAACCCGCGTATACTTCAGTACAAATTACAAAGCCAATTTTATTGCGCATACGCGCTTTCTCTTCAGCGAAGCCGCGTATATACGCGCTTCCTCTGCGGCGAACTAGCGTATAGATCTTCAACTATTATAGAGCAGCATACTTCTTCAGATCAGATATTCAGTTCAGATTTACCCTTTTGCTTCAGACAGATGTTCGCCTCATCTCAGATCTAAGCCTTCCATGAATAGATCTAGCAGATACAAGTACAATACAGATCTAGATCCCCTTCTTCATCATTTCTTCATAGGTGCATCATAGATTCAGATCTATCATCAAACCTTTACCCTTTCCATACAGATATACTTCATAGAGAAGTATTCATTCAAGCTCAGACATCTTGCACCCACTCTCATGATTTGCACAATGAATTTCTTCTCCTTATATAGGTTTACCCTTTTTCAATACCATGAGCCAAAACCACATTACTTCTGATGGTATTCCTGGACGGGGTCATTTAGACGAAACATTACCCAATACAATGGGTCAATACCATGGTGGTTACCCCTGGTTTTGCACTTTAAGAGCGCTTTTTCCCATACGCGACTTGGCACGTTGATTCCCGCGTGCATACGTGACTTCCCTTAGGAAAATCCGCGTATGCCTAGAGACATACTCTTTTCATCAAGATTTAGCACATGCTGAAATCCTTTCTTCATTTCCTTCTGTACACACTGTAGATACATCAGATTTACTTCATCAAGAACATATTCTATCAAGCACAACTTCATCAAGCAAGTTGCCATCATCTTCATTCAGTGGATTGCCATCAAGGACAACACTCTTTGCCAACAATCCTAAATAGGAATCCCTCGTGCTAAGCAGCACTGCAACTCAGCTAAACAGCTGAAGTATGCAAATTATTCTTCAGACTAAAATCAATATGCTCAAAGATATCTCACTATGGCTCCCTCTTCCTCCTTTTATACAAGTGAATGCCTCTTTGCCATGGACCCCACACATTATGGTTTCTTCCACAAGGAATATTCCTCCCTCTCAAAATGTGTTGTCTTATCATGCAAGCTACACCTCTTAGGCAGCGCTGTTGACTTGGTCAAACTAGACCTTGTCCTCATGCATTTGCCCCTTTTCACACTGGAATGTGAAAAATTAAGATGCTCCATTGATCATTTTCACACTATGAAGGATATTATTCCTACTCATGGGCCTTTTACCCATTTTATTCACTTCTTAAGTGAAATCAGCAAAAATTAATATTCCAATTTGCTGCATGAAAATTTTGGAATATTACAGTCCTCCCCTCTCAAAGATTGCTTTTCCTCAAGCAAGTGCAAGGATAGACTGAGTTATTTTCTGCTCCTCTTCTTGTAGCATCCATGTATGATGATCTCCTCCAAGGAAAGTGATGTTATCTCATCAATCAAACCTCCACATTGCTCCTCCTCAGCATGAAAGTTAGCTATCAAGCCATCATCATGTAAAAGTGAAATATTCAAGAGGATAGCAAAGTGATTTCTAGAGGTCCCCTTGAATAATGGGATCTGAAATAAAATGGGAACTATCTTTCCCATATGGATCCTCCATCTCCAAGCTATGAGCCATGTAAAATGAGTCACCTTCCAACTAGGAAACTCCTGAAAGATGTCATCCACCTTTGGCTTCGGCAATGTAGGTGGGATGAAAATATGCAGATGGTAGACTATGTAGCCTACCCCACGCTATCCATCTCTCCACTTATGATAAGTGTAGAGTGTTGGTTGTCCATGGGTTGCAATAAGTTTTCCCTCAATTGGAAAAATGAGGATTATACTTCCAAAGATCTCCCCCCCCAATGTTGCAAATCAAGCTGACCCAAATCATTCCATATATGATGAGTTGTAAGTCATCATCATATGACATCACATCCATCATATGGATCACCTCATAAGGAAACAAATGTGCTGTCAAGGTGGCCATACCATATCCCATGCTCCCCTTAGAAAATTTAGTGCAAATAGTGTGAGGAATTTCTCCCTCAAAAGACACATCCCCACAATGTGTCTCTCTCCCAAGCATACTCCTCATAAAGACAAAAACAATAGAGCCATAGGGAGAAAAGATGAGAATCATGATTGCTACCATATGCAACAAATTAGAAGGAAAATGGTCCCTCAAATGAAACCAACGCATGTTGACCCTCAACTACAATAGAGACTAATAAAATGAGTGGCTTCTCAACCACTTGCCTACTACTCCAATCTCCTCATAAGTATGGAGGAAGTGAATGATGTAAGGTGTACAAAGAGCATGTCCTCCATGATATATCTCTTCCCCAGGTCCTCCTAGGGAATGGAAATCAATCATGCTCATGGGCTCATCTAAACCATGTGGTCTGGAAAAAAGAGTGCTCCTCCTTGGAGCATTATCCTACACATGTATGGTTAAGGGATGCATATATACATCATACAAATAATCATGTGAAAAAATATGAATACCCTTACCATATCTCCTACTCATATAAGTGGAGTGGCTCATAAGTGAGTCTCCTCTCATCTCCAAAGGAAAAAGAGGTGGTTGTGCTAACTCTCTAAAAGATTCATGTATCTCCTCCATCTCCATTTGGTCCATGCATCTACTCATATGCTGATATATCTCCTCCTCAAATCCCATCCAAAAATACCCCTCCATGATGGTGTGGTATGCTCTCATAGAATGTGTGTGGTTGAAGAGGAAATCCTCATGAGATGTATGTAACAACTTCCCCTTGAGCTTGGAAGCTCTAGGAAAGAAGATTCTTCCATGATAAAAGATGACCCCATCTCTGACTGAATATCCCTCCTCATGCAACTGGTCATCTAAGATCATACAAGTGAAAATATCCTTGGAATACTCCACCAACAACTGGGAGTTCCAATATGGATCTATCATCCATAGTGACAGCGTTGATGATCTCTCATGAAGAACATCTGTCATATGGTAATCATCCTCTTTGACATCTCCTATGCCAAATATGCAAGTTGAAAGGTTGTTGCCATTCCCCTGCTACTTCTGCCACAGCGCAAAATCTAAAATGGAAGTGGGTACTGATGATGTTGAGGGAATGGTCCCTCTCTCCTTGAGTCTACCCAAGACTCCCAACGCTATATCAAGCTCTACCAAGGTCTCCACCCTCTTGAAATCCATGAGTGGTGCCCCAACATGTGAAGCATCCATCCTCCTCTGCTGATCGAGTGGTCTCCCCGACAAAATGTCTCCATGCAATGAGACATTCTCAACAAGAGATGAATGAATAGATAAATGGAGAAAGTTCTCCATTATTCCACTGCGCAATCCAATCACCTTCTTAAGTGCATCAACCTCATAAAACAGATAGGGATGTGTGCTCCTCATCACATCATGATGGTCATCCTCCCTATCCCCTCCTTGTGTCTCCATGGTTCCACACCTCCTCAACAATGGCACAGGTAGAACATGAGTTGTGCCTTGATCTCTACACATGAGATCCTGGGGACTTCCTTGCAAAGATGGAAGCATCCCTATGTTTGGAGCAAGAGCTCCTCCTTCCTCTGCATGAGGTGCTAGATCAACTCTAGATCTAATGGTGATGTTTCCCTCAATCTATGCAACATGAGTGGGCAACCTCCCAATGATTGGATCCCTTTTTGAAAAAGAGATCTCCATGCTCTCCTACTCAAAAGTGTGAGAAGAAATTTTCTCCTCCAAGAAAGTAGGAGGGTGCAAGTTTTTATGCAAGGGTTTTACTTGATTTTTCTAGTTTTGCTCCACCATATGTGTTTAATGAATCCTCCTATCAAATATTTTCACTAATGCCTTATTAAAGCTAGCATAAGAAGTAATGTTTACATTTCTCAAATAAAAGGATTCAAAGATCCACTAGGCATAAGCCTTACCTCTCAAATGAAGCATTGCAAATTTGATGGCTTCATCCTCCGGCATTTGGTACTACTGCAAGAAGGTCTCTAACTCTCCCACCCAAGCTTGGTCGAATATGTTAGGTCTCTGTAACAAGCAAGATTGGAAAAGTCCGATCACAAAGTTAACATCATTTCAACCAACTTTGGGATTCTAGGATCTAGCCCTCCTGAATCCGGAGAGGGATCTCTCCAATATGTACAAAGATGGATATTGTCTTTGAAGTTTGGGGTGATGATATTAGGCTAGTTATGAAGGCCAAGGGTTTTGTTTGGTTTTCTGGGATGGTTGAACATAGTTTCTGTCTGAGGCGGAAAGATCTATATGCAAATAGGTTCAAAGGTGAGGAGTTTCAAGAAAACAGAGTAAGCTTTGATCATAAAGAAAGATGATGGCAAGTTTTCAATCCATTGGGCTATGGAGTCATAAGAGAATTTAATTGAAACATTCAGGTTCAAGAGTAATCTATGGGGCAAGTCATCTATGCCTAAGGATCTCTTTAAAGTTTGATTTATGGAATGGGGTGATACAATAAGAAAGGGAAATGACAGATGTAGAACAAAGAGCAGCCCAGGATCTGGTAAGTACTTTGAAACTAGCCAGCCTTTGACCAGGCACTTAAGAAAAACATAGAAGAAAACTAGGATCTGGTAAGTACTTTGAAACTATCCAGCCTTTGATACACTTCTAATAGAACACATATTAAAAACGAAGGGAAACTTGAAGGCAACCTTTGGAGCATAAACTAGTGGGCTGGGACTCACCCTGATCCTCTCCTAGTTCTTCTTTACTTAGTTACTTCCAAGACAATCACAAAGATAACACAGAATGGCCTAAGATCTGATAAGTACTTTGAAACTAGTCAGCTTTTGACACATCCTAAGGGAAACAGTCAAATAGTTGAGCAAACAAGAAAGGACTCAGGGCTAACCTTTGATTTCCTCAATTCATTCCTTACACAACATACATGAAAGTAACATTTAAAAATAACATTCAGCAGTGACGAAAAGATGAGGGAACGCCAGCATCTCTGTACTTAGACTGAATTAAATCATTCTCAAATAACACAGCAGAAAGAAAACATTTAAATAAAGATTTCTCAGCCAAAGAAGGTTACTGATATACAGTAGGCCCTAGCACTGTTTAAACTGTTCTTCACAGTGGAAAATGAAACAAATTGAAAACTGAAATAAAATGACAAGTTACAGTGAGAATAACATCACCATCAGCATAGACCAGGATCCCATAAATCAGCTTGTATTGATTGCTTCAAGCCGGTTACAATCTTCAAATCCAATGTTTTAATCCATCTCTTTTCACAATCTAACCTATTTGTTACAAGCAGAGCTCCAAGAGCCTATGAAACCACTATTTACAGTCAAGAGTTTTCCACTCAGAAACAGCTACAACACTTCAGCAATTACATTGACAACCAACTAATCCAACCCCTCACTCATCTTCTTCTGGAGTATTTATAGAAGGACGAGGAGGTGAGATCTAATAAAAAAGATCTCAAACACAATTAATGCAGAACTAATGTCTTCCTGGCCTGGGAGGCTCGATGAAGAATTTATACAGGTGTTCTACTGCATTTATGCGCTTGTGCTTATGAAGTAAGCTCGGAAGGAGCTTTTGTTGACATTTGAGGCTCTGCGTACTATTAGGGTTACTCTGCAAACATTCTGTCATTAAATCTGGTGCAGAAATAACTCCTTTGGTTGTTCCGAGGCATGATATCTGATCTTGTTCAATAAATTCATCCTCTGATTGAGCATTCTGAGGCAATAGGTGGCACTGCGGTGGTTGAGGAATCAATTTGCCTCAAAGTATGGCAGTGGAGGCAACGTCTGATGAACACTTTTAGGTTTTGCTTTAATCTGTGTTCTGAGCCGGGGATTAGGCTTTTGATAACCGTCTTAGCCGTAATCCCCGCCAATCTATCCATAAAACTACTGCTCTGGTTTATTCTGTCTTCAAAATCCGATACTCTTCTCTGCGTTGATGTTGACGGCATTCTTCAGGCTTTACAGGGACGCGTAGCAACCAAGGCTCATGAAACCTGGTTGATATCATTATTCTTCACCCTGTGGTCGATTCTCTGGATTAATCAGAAGGACAAGAGTCGTCACCCTCATTCTTCAGATTTTCATTAAAACACGACGAAAAAACCTTAAAACCTGCAAAATACAATAAAAATGAGAAAATCCTGCGTTATATGGACAATCTGCATCGGAGGGCGTGCGGAAAAATGGAGCAATCGGAGCCGTTGATCGTACTGTGATCAACGGTCGGGGGCACTTTGAAAAGTCAGTGGAGAAAAATGGATTTTGTACAGTGGAATCGGGAGGACGAATGAGAACCGTCAATCTACGGAGATCGACGGCAGAGATCGACTTTTGGACGTGCCGGGGGAAAATTCAACAGGCGGGGAAATCGTTAAAAGCCGAGCAGAAAAGGCGAATAGCAACCGTCGGATGGGAAGGCCCAGATCCGACGAAAGAGATGAATCCCGCTGCGGGGTGATGGGATGACAGATAACGCGTGGGCGAAGTGGAAGGACGGCGGTTTTGGGAATGAAGTGGAGGACACGCGTCGGCCAGTGTGTGGAATCGCTGGCCGACGGGATAAAACCGCCATTCGACGAAAGGTGGTGCGGGATATATACCATGGTTTTTGGAAACGAGAGCGGGGGAAGGGGGTCCACCAGGTGTGAGGTACTCCGCTCCTTCGGATCTGGGGAGAAAATCGACGGCTAGGAAGGCTCGGGGCGATAAAATACGTGGCTTCATATTTCACACCCAAACCTTATAAAAGATGGGTTCTTTGAAGGTTTCAAAGGAAAAGGGCGGAGTGGGGACCACGCTTTGGTTTAGCGCCTCTGGACTTGAGCGGCTGGTCGCGGCGCTCGGGCATGTGGAGGGAGAGACGGCAAGGGGCTTAGCCTGAGGGGCTGAAAACCAGCGCATAAAAAATAGGCGTATTTTACATGATTTTCAATGGTTTTTGAAAAAGGAAAAAGGTTCCGATAGGCTAAAAAGTGGGTTTTTAACCTCGGAAAATGAGATTAATGAGGGGATAAGAAATAACATAGGGTTTAATGGGGCTTTTATGGATGAAAGGAAACTGAAGAAATGAAGGTAAGATGGAGGCAGGGGAGGGAAAAAGGAGGAGGATGCAGCAATATTTGATTTGGATTTTCATGGAATATCAGAGGCTGAAAGAAGGAAAAGTATGAAGAACCAACCAGCAGTTTATGATCTTACCAACAGACTTCAAGTACCAAAAATTTTAGGCCTGAATTTGTTTCTTGAAGGCTGCAAAGAATATTTAGCCACCAGCTGATATAATTGAAAAATATAGGTGGCTAACAGTGGCTCCACTTGGGGATGGTGCCTTCTTGAAGGCATCAAGAATTCAGACTTGATTTCTCTGGGATGCTGACTGGTGCTTGACCCATTGCTTGCTCTTGCTTTTCCTTTGACAAAATAATATCAGTTTATGAAAGAAAGATGAATTTCATCAATACAACTTCTACCTACCCCAATCCTACTGATCTAACATTTTTTCTTCATCAGAGTGCACTTGGATTGGCAAACTCTATTCTCAACATTTTATTCTTTTGAAAGTAGGAAATCTAATCTATTTCTACTCCTTATTTCTCCCTGAACTCAGATTAAACAGTTGAGCTCAGATGTTCCTCTACCTATTCTACTGTCTGTTGGGATTAAACAGTCCAACAAACTTTCATTCACTAATTTCTACAACAGAAATTTAAAAATAGTCAAGTCAAGATTGAGCTGTTTGACTTGCTATGATCTATGGCATAAAGACAAGCTGCACATAGATTATTATTTGCAGAAAATTTTAAATCAAAACAGAAGGCTTAAGATCTGAAAATTTCCTATTATGGCCTTCTCTTATATTCACAGCTCTGTTTTTTCCTTTTTGGTGAGCTATCTTTGCTTCTCTTCTGGTTCAAGTTTTGAGCGAATTAGAACCAGGTCTTTTCTCTTTGACTCAGAAATTAGAGTAGTTTTGAGTCATCTCTTTGGAAACTTTGGTTCAGATTTTGAGGTGATTTGAACCTTAATTTCTACCCTAATCTATCTACTGATAAGCCAAGATTAAACAGTTTGGCAAATCAAATTTGCTACCCTATCAGCAGAAAATTGAAAGCTAATTAGCCAAGATTAAACAGTTTGACCAATTAGAAGTGTGTTTCAAGGAGTGGCATTTAAGCTTGCACACTTTCAGATTTATTTTTCTTTTTGGCATGGGGCTTTGCCTTTCTTGTTTTCATTTCTGCCCTCTTTTCTTTCTTTCTTTGTTTTTGTATTTTTTTATTTTTCATAACTCTAAATGCAATGGTGGATGGAATATTTACAGCGGAAAAAAGGTAAAAAGGCTTCAAACATGAAATAATTTAAGAAAGGTAATGCTTAAGCATCCTGCCATTGACAGGACCCCCAAACAATTCTGTTCCATTCAGCTTTTGTAAGAAGAATGCATTGTTTCCAGCAACTGAATGAATGGAGTAAGGGCCAAGCCACAGATTGTCAAATTTACCATGCTTTCCCTTGTCTTCCCTCTTTGAGTCCCACTTTAAAACTTTGTCCCCAATCTTGAAATTGCTGGCCTTTGTCCTTCTATCAAATATCTTCTTGATATTATCTTGCTTCTGCAATGCTTTGTTGTACACTTCCTCTCTGGTTTGCTGAAGATGAATGGTCTGATTTATTCTTCTGATTATGTCATTTTCTTCAGTCTGGAGCTCTTGAATTAACTTCATAACTGGTACACCAAGGCTGTTAGGAAAAATTGCATCTGTACCATATACAAGCTGGAAGGGTGACATACCAATGGATTTTTTCAATGTTAATCTGTCAGCCCACAGTGCATGGATCAGCTTTGTGTGCCAAGACTTCTTATTGTCTTCCAACAGTTTCTTTATTATGTTCACTAAGCTTTTGTTGGAAGACTCTGCAAGTCCATTACCCTGAGGATAATAGGTTGTGGAGTGTCCCAATGTTATCTGGTACTTGTGACAGAATTCCACCATTTTCTTTGACCCAAATGCTGCTGCATTATCTGTGATGATCTTGGTAGGACAACCAAATCTGGAAAGGATGTTGGTTTCTATGAATTTAATGATAACCGAATCATTGGCCTGTCTACAAGGAATGGCTTCTATCCACTTAGTGAAATAGTCTGTGGCAGTAAGAATCCACCTGTGTTGGGCAGAGGATGGTGGATGGATTTCTCCTATGAAGTCAAGTCCCCACTGTTGAAAAGGGGCTTCAACAGTAATTGGATGCAGAGGAAGGGGTAATAACTTTCTCTTGCCCTCAAACAATTGGCATTTATGGCAAGTAGTTGTCACTTTGTGTACATCAGGAAAAAGAGTAGGCCAATAGAAACCAGCCCTCAAAATTTTGTTGGCTGTTGACTTCCAGTACAAATGGCCTCCACACTCTCCTTCATGGAATTCTTGCTTAATCTTTTCTGCATCAAACTCAGGCAAACATTTAAGCAATATACCACTAGCATTTTTCCAATAAAGACATTTATCAATAATGCAATAGTTTACAGCTTTTAACTTTAGGAATCTTGCCTTTGTTTTGGATAAACCAGGAGGTGTGTTTAAATTAAGAAAAACATAAACAATATCAGTATACCAAGGAGAATTCGCAAAATTATCTTCGACAATGGGAGTTGAGAATTCTTCTTGGTCATCCAAAGCATTGATCATATTAATATCAAGAACTTCACAATTTGATTCGGCCATTAGCCTAGCTAGACCCTGACCTTTGATGAGCTTAGTGGGTTTAATCTCTAAATCATATTCAAGAATAACAGCAATCCACTTACCTCTCTTACCATCTGGATCCTGGGTTAGAATGTCTTTTACAACCAAATTTGGGACAAAGGCAATGATGTGTGAGTGAAGGATGTATACTATGAAGTCTTTCAAAGCCTTTACCAAAGCAAAAGCATGTTTTTCCATAATGTTATACCTCAAAGGGGCATCCCTCAATGCCTTGCTAAAGAATGCAATGGGCTGCTCTTGTCCTTGTGGATTTTTCTGTAAAAGGACAGCAGCTATAGTATGTTCTGATGGAAATGAGAAGATATAAAAATCCTTTGAAAAATCAGGACTTATGAGAACTGGTGCTTTGGTTAATGCTTGTTTCACCAGCTCAAAGGATGTCTTTGCTTCCGAGGTCCATTTTACCCCTTGCTCCTTTTTCAACATGTTTGTGATATTCCTAAGGAGCTCAGCCAAGTTGGGAATGAACCTTCTCAAAAAGTTAATCTTTCCAATGAAAGACTGCAACTCTTTGATGTTTCGAGGATGAGAGATTTGCAATATAGCCTCAATCCTCATGGGATCTATCTTTATGCCCTCTTCTGAAATGATGTGTCCAAGAAGTTTACCTTCTTGGAGACCAAATAAGGTCTTCTTAGGGTTCAAAGATATTCCAAACCTTCTGCACTTCTCGAAAACTTTCCTCAAATGTTCTAAATGTTCTTCATCTGTTTTTGAAAACACAGTTACATCATCAAGATAGATAATGATGAAGAAGCCCAATTCTTCCGAGAATGCTATGTCCATGGCTCTCTGAAAGGTTGCTCCAACATTCATTAGACCAAAAGGCATTTTCACATACATGAAAGTGCCCCATGGTGTAGTAAAAGTTGTCTTTAATTGATCATCAGGGTGGACTAAGACTTGATTATACCCTGAATAGCCATCCAGCAAAGAAATTCTTTTAGACCCTACCACCTTTTGCAAAATATGATCCATTTTGGGTAAAGGGTAGTTGTCTTTCAATGAAGCTTTGTTTAAATTCCTGAAGTCTATACAAAGCCTGATTTCTCCAGTCTTTTTCCTAACTGACACCAGATTAGATACCCACTCAGAATATCTAATAGGGACAATAATACCAGCATCGTGCATCTTCATGATTTCCTTTTTAACCAATGGCAACTGGACAGGGTTGATTCTGCGCAGTTTCTGTTTGAATGGTTTTTGGTTTTCTTTAAGAGGGATTTTATGCTGTATTATTTCAGTGTCATAGGATTTAAGATCTTCGTAACTCCAAGCAAAAACATCAGAAAACTCTTTGAACAGCTCTAAGTATTTGAGTTTAATGTGAGCTGGTAAAGTTTTAGACAGTTTGATCAATTTCGGTTTTTCCTCACTGCCTATATTACATTCCTCCACTTCAGTTTCTGCAGGTTCCAGTTTAGGTTTATTGGCCACATCATCAAAATCAAACAGTTCTTCTAGAGGGGCCAAACCCTTGGGAAAACTATCATCCTTAGAATGTAGAGTTTCCAATTCCTCTGTTTCAGATTTTGCACTTAATTCTGTTTGGTTTCTAGATTTGATAGTCTGAAGGTTTATATCTACCAGCTGCGGAGATGGCTCTTCTTCACCAAGAAAATTTTCTTCACTGCAGTCTGTGTCATAATCTGAATCTGAACTATGGAGTTCAAACTCATTTCTGAATTGCATGAAGTCTTCTATTTGTTTATCTCCATCAAATACCTGCCAATATTTCTTGTTATCTGGTATAGCTGGTCTGAATTTTATCTGAGAGGTGTCATCATACAGCATTGGGCAGGTTCTAGCAGCAAAGGCTAAATTGTGGGCTGCAATGTTTCTTTTTCTTGGGACAAAAGACAATGTGGACTCCTCAAATGTTTTCAAAAGATCCATGACATCATTCCTATAGGCCCTAAGTCTGGGGTGATTAGCATTATACTCCCCATTAACTTGCCTAATGATTAATTCAGAATCCCCATATACATTGATTCTCTTGGCACCTAACTTTTTCAAGAGATGCAAGCCTAAGAGAAGGGATTCATATTCTGCTATGTTGTTGGAACACTGAAAGTTTAATTTGCATGAAATACATTCTGTATGATTATTTTCAGTGTTAGTGATCCAGACACCTGCACCAGCATTTGTTTTGGTGCATGACCCATCAAAATACATAGTCCAGAGAGGAGCATTTTCAGTTTGGTGAATAGACTTGGTATCATTTGATTCCTCAAGTTTTTCATCGGGTTGAGGATTGTCTTTCTGACTGTCAAGTTTTAAGTTCAAAGGATTGATAACTTGCAGTTCAAGATCTGTGTTTAGTTTGCTAGGATCTTCAGACACAATAGACTGTTCCGGCATTTCAATGTTGTTTTCCTCTCCCTCCGTTTCAGCCATTGATTCTGTTGAAATGATGTGTCCTGTAAGTGTTTCATCATTGAACATGATAAAAGAATCAAGGCTCATATTTATGGCATAGAGAGGGGAGTTTTGAGGCCGATCTTGACTTGTCACTGTGTACTGCATGTGAGATTCCCTGTAAAGTCTTCTAGTCTGATTAAAAACAGGGATAGTCGCATAGGTCATGTCCATTTGCATGGTTCCCTGTAACTTAGCACCCCAAGACCTTGATAAAAGCATTCCATACTTCGGGGGTACATCAGCCACAACAACATCCATGACTAAACATTTGGCTGGGATCTGGGCTAAGTTAACACAGAGATCTTTTATCAATCCTAAACATTTAACTCTGCTTGAGTCAAAGGAGTACAAGTCTTTGTAAGGTCTGGTAATTTCAAGACCCAGGCTTTCCATTACAGCTTTTGGCATTAAATTATGGGAAGCGCCCGAGTCATGCATAGCATTGTGCAAAATTTTGTCATGAACGTTTAAGCTTACATAAAAGGGAGGGACAGGACCCTCTTGGAACTTTCCTTCAATCTTCGGACCAAAAATAAGCTCTGGTTGGTCATCATTAAGATTGAGTGAATCTTCATTATCTTCTAAGTTCAAAGCTTTCAAAATTTTGGACCTATATACATGTTGGGCAGCTAACTCAGTCAAAGGAACAGAGATTTTGATCTTTGAGATTTCCTGTTCTAGGCTGAAAAGGTTTTGATTCTTCAAAGCATTGACTTCAGCCTTGTTTACTGCCACTTTATCAGCAATAACAGCTTGCTGATTTGGTTTATCTACAGTTGAAACAGTTGTCTTTCCAGGAGTACTAACTGAGGTGCTAGTACTACTAATGTTTGCACTCTGTTTTTCAATATTTTGAGTGTCTTTCTCTTTACCATTACCAGAATTAACAGCCACTGTTTTGTCCTTTTGTTTGATTGTTTTAGACTTGGTTGCAGTGTTGTTTTGAGAAGGTTTGTCAGAGGTTTTATTGTTGGGGGTTTGTTGATTAGATCTACTTCTGAGTTCATATTCCCTTAAAGGCTCTATGACAGCGTTTTCCATATTTTGATAGCAATTCTCATTATCATCTCTTCTGTCATCGTAAGGTGTATAAAGACCTTGTTTTTTATCATAATGAACTTCAAAGTCATCATCATCTACCCCAAATAAGTTTATATCATCTTCCTCTGTTATTTGATCTGTTTGTTCAACCTCACTTAAAAAGTTTTGATGAAAGGGAGGAATGATTTGCTGATCATCTTCCCTGAGTCTGTTTGGAGGCTGATTTCTTCTAATATTCTGATTCTGGTTTTGGTTTATGTTTTGAGGAGCGTTTTGATTTAAACTTGCTTGTGCTCTCTCTAGAATGCTCATTTTCTTCATCATTTCTTCCATCATTCTTTCCATCTTTGAGCTTGAAGTAGAAGGGGTGGATTCCTCTCTAAAAGATACTCTCTTTTCAGCTTTCATCCTTGCTCTCTTCTCCATGAGGTTAACTTCCACAGAAAGAGCACCTCTTTGCATATCTTCGAGGGTTGCAAAGACTCTTTCTCTGAGTGAATATGTCATGTCCGGATCAAACCCTTCAGGAAATTTATTTAAAGCTGAGCCCTGAGGAGGTTTTAGTTCAGGGGAAAGTGCATTATACACACTGTTAAATCTGGTACAATAAGCTTGTACACTTTCCCCAGGGTTCCTATGGAGATTGTTATAGTCGGCAAGGACTTGGAGAGGATTCTTCCTTACTTCCCATTTGTTTAAGAATGTTTGATGGAAGGCTTGGAGGTCGTTAATACTATGGGGGGTTAAACCTTTAAACCATTTTCTCACTTCTCCCCCCAAACTTTGAGCAAACAATCTGATTTTGACAGATTCATTATCAATTTCATTTCTGTCAAAGTAGTCATTCATCTTGTCCACATGTTGAGATGCTGTTATAGTATTATTAGCATCATATAATGGAATTTTGGACTGATAGTCCTGTGGAAGATTGACTAATGGTACAGGAAGGACTAAGGGAGCATACCATGCTGCCATGATATGTGGTGGGGGTGGATTTACAAGAGGAGGTGTGGGTTGAAGTGGAGTGGTTTGAACAGTGGATGAAAGATGAACAGAAGTGGATGGAACAGCAGTAGATCTCTGAGTTGATCTCGGATGAGAGACACCTAGATTATGTAAGAAATGTAAATCAGGAGGTGTTGATTCTCTATTCCCAAGGGTTTCACTTGTTTCGGGAGATGAAAGTGAAGGCTCAGAATCTAACTGATCTAAATCACCAAATGACCTAGTTCTGAATGGGTTCAATAAGTCAATTTGTGATTCATGAAGAGCTGAAAGGTTTTTAGGGACTGAATTAGCTCTTAGGGGTGGTCTGAAAATAGTTGAAAATTGTATCTTAGGAGACTTCCTAAGAATTCTTTCTGGGTTATCAACTATTTCAGGAGGATCCGGGTCAGGATGGGCTCTAGTGTGAATCTTTTTAGGAGCCACAATGTTTATATGTTTAGACCCAACTAAACAGGAAAAGTTCAACCAGATATGACAATCTTTAGGAGGTTAACCAATCTGTTTTTTTTACAATTTTTAAATCCCACAGTCCTCTAACTGAGTTTGAATGATTTTATAATGATAAGGGTTCTTCCCAGTGGAGTCTTAAGGTCTGTTCGGGATTGTGGAGTCGCCAGGTGGAAAGTTCAGAGTGTTTTCAAAGGAGTATACTGTCCACCACAGTGTTTGTGAAACATTCCTTTTCAAGGATATCTCAAAACACAACAAACTCTAACCAGAGATTGACTGGGAGGGCATTCACCAGATATGTCACCCCTAAAAGAGGATGAGACCCGGAGGCTACCTGGCCCTTTCCAGACTCTGTCTAAGAGTATAGGGTAAAACACATCAAAGACGTATACAAGATATCAAAACTAGTGTTTTACTACCAATCTGAAATGTTTTTGGTATTTTCTGAATTGCTTTTATTTATGGTTCAGAAGAATATCCTAACTCTACCTCAAAACTTAGCTACGGTTATGAAACAAAGACATTCTATCCTTATGGCTAAGATAGCTGATTTTCCAAGGTTAGATAAAAACTTAAAAGAATCCTAGGGCTGACCTAGTTTGTCACTGATTCAATTGAGCTTCATCTTAATTACCATTTCTTGGTAGTGCTTGAAAAGGCTACTTTTGACTCACAAGATGTTATGAGGATTCTGGGTAAGGGTCCCCAGCGGAGTCGCCAGAAATGTTAGGTCTCTGTAACAAGCAAGATTGGAAAAGTCCGATCACAGAGTTAACATCATTTCAACCAGCTTTGGGATTCTAGGATCTAGCCCTCCTGAATCCGGAGAGGGATCTCTCCAATATGTGCAAAGATGGATATTGTCTTTGAAGTTTGGGGTGATGATATTAGGCTAGTTATGAAGGCCAAGGGTTTTGTTTGGTTTTCTCGGATGGTTGAACATAGTTGCTGTCTGAGGCGGAAAGATCTATATGAAAATAGGTTCAAAGGTGAGAAGTTGCAAGCAAACAGAGTAAGCTTTGATTATAAAGAAAGATGATGGCAAGTTTTCAATCCATTGGGCTATGGAGTCATAAGAGAATTTAATTGAAACATTCAGGTTCAAGAGTAATCTATGGGGAAAGTCATCTATGCCTAAGGATCTCTTTAAAGTTTGATTTATGGAATGGGGTGATACAATAAGAAAGGGAAATAACAGATGCAGAACAAAGAGCAGCCCAGGATCTGGTAAGTACTTTGAAACTAGCCAACCTTTGACCAGGCACTTAAGAAAAACATAGAAGCAAACTAGGATCTGGTAAGTACTTTGAAACTATCCAGACTTTGATACACTTCTAATAGAACACAAATTAAAAACGAAGGGAAACTTGAAGGCAACCTTTGGAGCATAAGCTAGTGGGCTGGGACTCACCCTGATCCTCTCCTAGTTCTTCTTTACTTAGTTACTTCCAAGACAATCACAAAGATAACACATAATGGCCTAAGATCTGATAAGTGCTTTGAAACTAGTCAGCTTTTGACACATCCTAAGGGAAACAATCAAATAGTTGAGAAAACAAGAAAGGGACTCAGGGCTAACCTTTGATTTCCTCAATTCATTCCTTACACAACATACATGAAAGTAACATTTAAAAATAACATTCAACAGTGACGAAAAGATGAGGGAACGCCAGCATCTCTGTACTTAGACTGAATTAAATCATTCTTAAATAACACAGCAGAAAGAAAACATTTAAATAAAGATTTCTCAGCCAGAGAAGGTTACTGATATACAGTAGGCCCTAACACTGTTTAAACTGTTCTTTACAGTGGAAAATGAAACAAATTGAAAACAGAAACAAAACACAAGTTACAGTGAGAATAACATCACCATCAGCATAGACCAGGATCCCATAAATCAGCTTGTATTGATTTCTTCAAACCGGTTACAATCTTCAAATCCAATGTTTTAATCCATCTCTTTTCACAATCTAACCTATCTGTTACAAGCAGAGCGCCAAGGGCCCATGAAACCACTATTTACAGTCAAGCGTTTTCCACTCAGAAACAGCTAAAACACTTCAGCAATTACATTGACAACCAACTAATCCAACCCCTCACTCATCTTCTTCTGGAGTATTTATAGAAGGATGAGGAGGTGAGATCTAATAAAAAGATCTCAAATACAATTAATGCAGAATTAATGTCTTCCTATCCTGGGAGGCTCGATGAAGAATTTATACAGGTGTTCTACTGCATTTATGCGCTTATACTTATGAAGTAAGCTCGGAAGGAGCTTTTGTTGACATTTGAGGCTCTGCGTACTATTAGGGTTACTCTGCAAACATTCTGTCATTAAATCTGGTGCAGAAATAACTTCTTTGGTTGTTCCGAGGCATAATATCTGATCTTGTTCAATAAATTCATCCTCTGATTGAGCATTCTGAGGAAATAGGTGGCACTGCGGTGGTTGAGGAATCAATTTGCCTCAAAGTATGGCAGTGGAGGCAACACCTGATGAACACTTTTAGGTTTTTCTTTAATCTGTGTTCTGAGTTGGGGATTAGGCTTTTGATAACCGTCTTAGCCGTAATCCCGGCCAGTCCATCCATAAAACTGCTGCTCTAGTTCACTCTGTCTTCAAAATCTGACACTCTTCTCTGCGTTGATGTTGACGGCATTCTTCAGGCTTTACAGGGATGCGTAGCAACCAAGGCTCATGAAACCTTGTTGATATCATTATTCTTCACCCTGCGGTCGATTCTTTGGATTAATCAGAAGGACAGGAGTCGTCACCCCCATTCTTCAGATTTTCATTTAAAACACGACGAAAGAACCTTAAAACCTGCAAAATACAATAAAATTAGAAAATCCTGCGTTATATGGACAATCTGCATCGGAGGGCGTGCAGAAAATGGAGCAATCGGAGTCGTTGATCGTACTGCGATCAACGGTTGGGGGCGCTTTGAAAAGTCAGTGGAGAAAAAGAGATTTTGTACAGTGGAATCGGGAGGACGAATGAGAACTGTCGATCCACGGAGATCGACGATGGAGATCGACCCTGACGTGTCAGAAAATTAAATTCGCGGGAAATCGTTAAAAGCCGAGCAGAAAAGGCGAATAGCAACCGTCGGATGGGAAGGCCCAGATCCGACGAAAGAGATGAATCCCGCTGCGGGGTGATGGGATGACAGATAACGCGTGGGCGAAGTGGAAGGACGGCGGTTTTGGGAATGAAGTGGAGGACACGCGTCGGCCAGTGTGTGGAATCGCTGGCCGACGGGATAAAACCGCCATTTGACGAAAGGTGGTGCGGGACATATACCACGGTTTTTGGAAACAAGCGCAGGGGAAAGGGGTCCACCAGGTGTGAGGTACTCCGCTCCGTCGGATCTAGGGAGAAGATCGATGGCTAGGAAGGCTCGGGGCGATAAAATATGTGGCTTCATATTTCACACCCAAACCTTATAAAAAATGGGTTCTTTGAAGGTTTCAAAGGAAAAGGGCGGAGTGGGGACCACGCTTCGGTTTAGCGCCTCTGGACTTGAGCGGCTGGTCGCGGCGCTCGGGCATGTGGAGGGAGAGACGGCAAGGGGCTTAGCCTGAGGGGCTGAAAACCAGCGCATAAAAAATAGGCGTATTTTACATGATTTTCAATGGTTTTTGAAAAAGGAAAAAGGTTCCGATAGGCTAAAAAGTGGGTTTTTAACCTCGGAAAATGAGATTAATGAGGGGATAAGAAATAACATAGGGTTTAATGGGGCTTTTATGGATGAAAGGAAACTGAAGAAATGAAGGTAAGATGGAGGCAGGGGAGGGAAAAAGGAGGAGGATGCAGCAATATTTGATTTGGATTTTCATGGAATATCAGAGGCTGAAAGAAGGAAAAGTATGAAGAACCAACCAGCAGTTTATGATCTTACCAACAGACTTCAAGTACCAAAAATTTTAGGCCTGAATTTGTTTCTTGAAGGCTGCAAAGAATATTTAGCCACCAGCTGATATAATTGAAAAATATAGGTGGCTACGTAACATATAGGTGAACTGTCAAAGGTAGATAGATGAAATCTATCCTACTCCTCTCTTCCATTCACCTTCATCTTGCAAAACTTTGAAAAAACTGAGATGATCTCTGAATTTCTGAGTTTGAGACTCATATTCCTTCAAGAAATTACTAAGGGTTCCCCTCCTAGCAACCTCTTCTTCTCTTTCCATCTGTCTTCCGACAATCCTGGGCATGTGACTGTGCTGAGTATTAGGATGTGTAGTTGTATGTAATGTTCCAAAATTTTAGCCTCCAAGCTAAATGGAACATTAGAGTTAGTAGCAGCTCTAGTCGGTGATTAAATGGGAAGAAAATCCCATAAATCTCCTAAGGAGGAATAAAATACTCCAAATGTTAAAGGGAACACTCTTTCTAGCTCAATAAGACACCTCCATGTGTGAATAGGGTTAAATTCAAGATGCTTTTACTAAGTCAACAACACAGTTTTAGTGGAAGAGGAATCCAAGGATGAATAATGCAATTTTGGAGGGAGATGTAACTTGGGTTAGAAGTAACCTAATTGAGTGGCGCCAAGGGCAAGAAAACTCATGTATTATATAAGGAAGAGGATGTCAGAATTATTCTACATGTTCTAGCTTATTATTCTTGTCTTCCAAGACTTGTTGTTGCTTTACTGCTTAGCAAAGCTGCAATGTTGTTTAGCACTGGGTGTTCCCGAGTGGGAATCCCACCTCTCTCCTTGAGGAGCTTCATTGAGAGGGTTTTTATTCTGTTGGGTACTGTGATTTGGCAGGTTGGCATGCCAAATGATAAGGAAACATACAAACCAAGCTTTATAGCTCTAGGATCTAGCCCTCCTAGTCTCAGGAAGGGATCTCTCAATATGTTTATCAGGATGTGTCTTGAATGGTTTATAAGTTGATTTTAGGCTAGCTATGAAGTGCAGGGTTGTTTTTTTTGTTTGGTTGAAAGAGTATGTTTCATGCAGTATAGATAGAGCATGATATTCTACAAGCCATTGGGCAATGGAGTCACATGAAAGTCCAAATAGTTCTGATTGATAGGGAAGGGAAACCAGAGGGAAAATCTAACTCGGTCAAGGATCTATTTAATAATATAGGTGAAATGAGATGAACATTAAGGACTAAGAGTGAAAATAAACTAAACCCTTTCACAATGACTTAAAGGATTAGGGGAATGCCCTATTTCCTCCAATAAGCTCACTGTTATGGACTTAATCAGCGTAAACACTCGAAGAAGAGGAGAAATGTATACTAACACCTTCTTAATGAATTATAGGATTCAGGGAACACCCTATTTCCTCCTATAAGTTCACTGTTTAGAGCCTAATAAAAAAATACATACAATTGCATTCAAAGAAGAGGGAACACCTTAGACATCTAGGATTTCAATTATAGGGAACTTCAACACAATATTTACAATAAGAAAAAGAGGGTATGATTGAAACAGACCTCTCTGTCAAACTGCAAGAATTAATAGTTAAAGGGAGATTTAGAATACAATATTCAGCGGCAAAGAAAGAGGGAACACCTAAACCATCCTTAGCACAGCTAAATTAACCATTTCTAAAATAAAACAAACTGAATATTCAAGAGAGCAATTATACTACCTTGTCATGTTCAGTAGCAGAAAACATATAAACAGTGAAGGATAAATAGGTCAGAGGTGCTTCTAAGATACATTTCTCTACCTAAACTTTTTATCCTAATGTAAGTCAAAGCATAATGGAAAAAAGTGTTAAACGGGAAACAACAATACAATAAGAGATTACTTCACCAAAACCAGGCTCAGGGATCCAATGGTCCAGCCTCCTTCATCAACAGAAAAGCAGAGACCTCCACAGTCCTTCAGAACACCAATTCTTCTTCAAAGAAGCAATCTATGTATTACTTTAGAAATCACCAAATGCCAACCTCTTACAATAAGACTTCCTATTGACCAGATAAATAAATCTTGCGGACAAGATCGATCTCCCTAGTACCAAAAATTAATCTAGCAACAAGCAGCCAAATAAACCTATCTTTCTCTAGACATATGAAATTTACAAAAGAATAATATAAAGGTGTTAAAGTCTTACCATAGATCCAAAGCTTGTTCAAAGTAGTTATCCCTCGATCACTTGAAGGAGTTATCTTTAAAGACCTACAGTCACAAACAAGAAAACATTAAATAGCACCTGTATAGTAAATATTATAAATCATGCCTATCATGGCGATCCAGGAATCCATGAAATAAACAGTTAATTAATAGCTTATTGAGAAAAATGAATTCATTTGTATTAAATTTGAATAAAGAAAACCTTACAACCTTAGCCTTGATGTTGAACAGGCCTTCCCGGGGTCCGAAGTAGGAATCTCCTCTACTCTGACAAGCCTTGCACTCTTCTGACTGAGACAGATAGAGGTATGTGATCTCTCCTCACAAAATCTCAGTTAAATGAGTCTGAATCCCAATAGCACTTAACCTCAAATAATTCTAAAGCTTGAACTCCCTTTGAGGCTACCCAATGCCTCTTTTTATAGTGCAAAAGAGGAGTTTTCAATTCCAACTATGAAGGGATATAATCCTCCTTCAAAGGGATAAGCTCCTCACATCAAGGGGTTAACTCCTTAAGGTAAGGGATACATGAACCTCAAAAGAGCGGTTCTCCCACTACAAGATTCTTTCTAGAGGCTTCTAGAATTTACTAAAAGTGAGGTTTTTGAGTTTACTTGCGCCTTTTTAATATTTTATAGGGGTCTGCACCCATAACATAGAGAAAGTGCGTTCAGGTACGCAGGATTCATGAACATTAGGTGCGGGACCGTAGGCAAGATAAAGAGAAAGTGCGATACCAGAGTTAAGGAGATTTTTGAGAACTTTTCTCTTATTTTCAAGGGTTGAAATGAGGATTTGATGTGTTAGACTTGCAAAGGAGGAAGTATGAGTGATAATGAGCTCATACAAATAGCAGAATGTCAAGATGAAAATTTTCAGTGCAACATATTTCCCCCTAAAGTGTAAAGTCTGGAATAGATGAAGCTGAAGTCTATCATATATGAAGAGTGTAGTAATTTATCATTTCAAGGATCAACCTGTGGAAACCCCAGTTGGAACTTGTAAAAAAATTCAATGCAAAATATATATATGTAAACATATCATCACTGAGGTAGGCATTCCCATACTTAGATAAAAACTAACTAGAAACTGATTTAAACTGTTCTGATACAGGAATGATTTTCAATACATCAACAGTATAGAAATGTGTAGACATAGTATGGACATAGCCATATTTTTATGAATAGTCCACTGTATAAATGATAACAAAATTCCTCGCAGCCTGGATGGTAGAAACTAGATCCAGGGTGTTGATTTCTACTTCTCGAACCAGTACGATTCTATCCATGTGAATGAATGTGTCGAAGTCGAACATGGTAGAAACCACTTGATTACCAGTCAATAATGTAGACAGTTAACAAGTGTGAGAGTAACCACCAATAATGTCAATGGCTCTCAAAGTATTCAGTACAATCCATGAAATGTGAATGAATGAGTTGAAGTCGAACATGTCACGAAATCATTCGATCGAAGTTCAATGATGCAAATTGTCGTTGAAGGCAAGAAACCTGCCATTAAGGCATGCAAATTTCAAGGTACTGACAATTTCTAGATCAAATTCCTAGATAATGAGCTGTCGTCAATAGGAAGCGATCCGTCACAGGCAAGCCCACAACACGAAATCATAGATCAAGTTTTGAAGAAATATATTGGCAAGGACTGATTCAGGGATGGTAAAAATGGATGACAGATATTTTGCAGATGAATGGTTTGCTTGAACTATCCTCTTAAACACATAACGACACTGTAGATGGTTTGGTGACAATTGACCCAAAGCTAATACCCAGAAATTGGCTGACAACTTTCAATATGGTTTGATTAACTGTTAGGAAAAGGATTTCCCAACCCAGGTGAACAAAAGTATCATGTTCAAGAGTGGTTAACGGCTTTTCAAACAATCAAAATACAACAAACAAGTTCGTTTTCCTCTCTTTCCCCCACCATTTCTGGCAAGTACCTCTTTATTTTTGACAATCTTGAGGAGGATAAAATTTGCTTGTTTATAAGCTCATCCTTAGAATGTTAAGATTCGAACCCTAAGAAGGAGTGGTTCGTTCCTGTTTTGAAATTGAACAGGTCCTTTACTGTTAAATTTTAACGAGTCTAGTATAGGAGAAACTCGGTGTTTTTTCAATTTTAAGGAGTCAGAAGAAAAAACTTAAGAAGACTCCATGGGGGTAATTTTTCGTAAATTTAGTCTCTCGAGCCCGAAAAAGGATAAAATAATGTGGGAGAGTACTCTATTGACCATAATTATTCAACGTATACCTTTTTCGTAAATAGTCCATCTCAGTCCGTAAAAGGGGTAAACTCATACTGAAAGGATGATCATTCATTTATTTTAACGAGTTTGAATAATCATGTGATCGACAATCTTTTCAATTTTTGAGAGTCTGAAAAGAGCTTAAAAGAGGACTCCAAGTTTTTTCTTTTTCGTAAATTTTTTGAAAGAGTCCGAAAAAGTGATAAAAGTATGCTCTTTGTTAAAAAATGATTAATTTTCCTGAAAAATCCAATTTCTGCACAAAAACTTGAAACATTACACATATTTGTTTAAGATAAATAAAAATTCTTTCAAAATTACCTTTTTAAAGTGAAAAATAAACAAATTAAAAATTCATTTATTCGAAAAAACTTATAAAAAGGGCTTTTCTAACTTCATTTTTACCATTTGAGTTTAGAGTGAAAAGTAAGAGCTTTTGTGTAAAAAAGTTTCTGTGAAGATTCTCGAAAATCCGTCTGGTGAAATCAAGAACCGTCAGCTCTAGGTAATCCACGACCTCCTTATCTTGCAATTTCATCCATTTACATTTTGTTTTTAGGCCTTAGATTTCATTTTTAAGGGAAAAATAGGTTCAAAAAATCGCCTGCGGGGGTCCGCAGGTGCAACACGCGGGCCCTGCGGACCTCGGATTTTTTCTACATAAAAAGTCTTGGGTCCGCACCTATTCCAAAACACCCATGCGTACCTATGCAATGTGTATGAAAACAGAGTGTGGACCCCACGCAATTAAATTTTAAACTTAAATTTCTCCAATTCCGCCAATTTTTTTTTAAACTAGATTGTTATAATATATATTTTTATGCATTGTAGGATATAAAAGATGCTAATTTGGAGAGAACGCAAGCATGAAGACGTAGATGATGCCGCAATGCTTCATTTTCCTACAATGCAGGCATTGAGGGCATGTGGTTTATATAAATTCTAGGCCATTCAGAGCATGAGGGCATAGGTAGACCTCCTGACATGGCTGGTGAACAGATGGAATGTACAGGACCAGTGTTTTATTATTGGTGGCCACCGGCTCGAAATTGAGCTAGATGATATCTATTTTTTGACTGGTTTGTCCAAGAGGGGCGAACAAATTTCTCTGTTTGGGACTAGGCCAGGTGGCCAGTCTGTTACTAGTCTTCGACTAGAGTTCTGTAATGATCAGGCAGACCCCTGGGACAAACAGATTGACATAAAAACTATCATCCATCCCAAGCTTAAAGTTATTTCATTTACTGTCACCAGACTATGTGGGAGCACAACATTACATGTGGCTACCGGTTCCTAGATGCGCATTACTGTAGACTATTTTTGAGGTACCATTTTCAACTGGTGTGAAGCTGTGTTGGCCAATGTAGAAGGCCAACTAACCAGAGCAAATAATGGAAAGCTAAACAACTTTGGATATGGATCCATTGTAGTCACCTTTTCTCTAGAGAGGATCCCCATGTTAGCTCCGCTGAACATTCCTGTTGATGCTGGTAGACCTCGAGAACCTAGGATGGTTCGTTGGGTTTCTTTGATGTCCCGTCATGCTGTTAAGGGTGTTGAGTTTGTTCGATTTCCTTCTACATATTTTCGTTGGTTAGAACGCCAAATTTTTGTTATAGAGGAATTTCCATACATCGGGATAGATTTCCGCGGTGACCGAGAGATGGCTGTCCCAGCAGGGAAACAGTGGGATGAATCAGGTAAAAATCATTTTTCAACAATTTCTAAGTTCTATTTTTTTTGTATTTTAATCTTCCCAAAACTAATAATCAAAATTTTAAATGCATATGTGGCCCCACGGTGACAAGCCCATGTCTAGCCTTATGAGAGGAGGCATCCAGCTGCCGCAGCACCAGCCCCGAAGGGCCAATCAGCATATATCCTGTCTGATTTAGAGCATAACCTAGAGCGCCTGACTCTAGACATTCCAGAGACTGAAAAAGATGATATTCCACTCAGATTAAAAATATATGTGATTGGTGTCCCAAGACCTTTTAGGAGGTTCCTATGTAGGGTGGCCCGGGTAGTGGTCTCTTATCGTGATCATCATCAGGGATAGGATGATCATTTTGTAGACTCATAATTTTGACCTTTTGTATTATCATTTTTGCCGATCATAAGGTGTTTTTCAACCTATGATCAAAGACGATGTATATTTTGAAAAAAAATTCTATGCTATGATATATCACTATTACCGGCTATCTGTGTCCATGTTATTGAATGTTGTTTAATTTACTGTTTTTATTATTGCAAATTTATATTTATCATACTAGAAGCAAATGCATCTACTAAAGTATTTAAATGTCTTGGGATATGTTGATATTCAATGTAATCAAATTCACGTTCCAAGAGATCAACCCTTAAAAATAACCTTAATAACACTGGATTTCTAATGGCATAAACCCTGTTAAGCTGTAATACAACAAGTTCAGAATCCAACCTAACAATCAAAATCTGAATTCCAAACGATATGGATTCAGATAATAACTCAATCACTGCACTATAATCTACAATTTTATTCATTGTTTGATCGAGGCTTACCCCATGCATGGATACTAACTCGTTAGAGGGTGAATAGATAACCCAAGGTGTGGAAGAAATGTTCCGTGTACTACGACAACCACCATCAGCAAAACCAATGTAGGTTTGAAGAGACGTCGACATATGTAATATCAAGAGTAAAACTCAGATAAACAGGAATAGTGATCAGAGTACAC
Organism: Pinus albicaulis; assembly: GCA_034641835.2. Lineage (NCBI taxonomy): Eukaryota > Viridiplantae > Streptophyta > Pinopsida > Pinales > Pinaceae > Pinus > Pinus albicaulis. The sequence goes on from CM076575.1 coordinate 224,484,863, forward strand.
TGTAAACTAGGCACACTTTTCTAATCTAAGACACACCAGCAGTAAAGAAATCTAATCTAATAAAAAATCTCCACACCAAATTTAAGCATAATATCTCTTCAGATAAAGCCAATTTCTGGGTTTATCTAAAGGGACACCGTCGAAATCTATCAGCTCATAGGTCCCTTTTTCCCTTTCACTTAACAATGAAAGGACCATGCCACATGGGAAAAAACTTTCTAGCCCCTAGCTTATCATTGGCTTGATCGTATACTAAAACTAGGTCTCCTTCTGAAAAATTACGAGGTGTAACATTTCTATCGTACTGAGCCTTTATTCGTTTGACATGAGCTTCATTTGCTAATGCAACAATTCTTCAATTCTCATCTAGTTGAGCCAAGTTCAAAAAATGATTCTCCTCTTCAGACGTAGCTGGGATTAATTCTATGGCTAATTTCAATGATGGAATTTCGCATTCAATAGGCAACACAGCTTCCAAACTGTAAACCAGTTGAAATGGAGTGAAACCAGTTGATGTTTTTACTGAGGTCCGATATGCCCAAAGTGCTGAAAACAACATGGAATGCCAATTCAACTTATGAATACCAATAATTTGTTTGATTATAGTGACTAAAACTTTATTGATAGCTTCAACCAGATCATTAGGCTGCGGGTAATAAGGAGTAGAACTATCGTGGTGCAGGCCAAGTTGATCTGTCAGCTCAGTCATCATGATATTTCAAAAATGACTTCCATGATCCGTAATTATGGCTTGAAGAACACCAAATCTAGAAATTATATGATTGAATACGAAAGTTTCAGCAGTCTCGTCGTCTACCGAAAATGTAGGCATCGCCTCGGCCCACTTAGTAAAATAATATATCGCTAGGATAATATAGGCATGCCCCCCGGCCGGTGAGGGTTACATGTAATAAAGTAAATACCCCACTTTGCAAAAGGACTGACAAAAATTATAGGGTGAAGAGGAGCAGGTGATGCACGCATTTTACGATCAAAGACCTGACAATTATGGCATTTCCGGACTGCATAGATACAATATTTGAATAACGAAGACCAGAAATAACCAGCACACAATATCTTTTGGGCTATGGCATACCCAGACATATGACTGCCACATGCTCCAGAATGGCTGTCATTGAGAACCTTCTCAGCTTCTTGATAAGTAATACAGCGTCAGAAAACAGAATCCGCTCCACGACGATAGAGTGTATCACCAATAATATTGTATTGTTGGGATTGGAAACATATTTTCCGTCGCCGAGATCATGAGATTTTAGGCCGAAAATATTGGGTTTGGAGATAAAAAATAATATCCCCATACCAAGGATCAAGATTACTGATAAGAAACAAGGATTCATCTGCAATGGGCTGCTCTGCCATAGTTTCAGTATCAGTAGAGGGGAAATCACACATCAGTTCGGCAAAAACCAAAGATTTCTTTGCCTTGGATTTTTCAAATTCCAAGTCAAATTCCTGCAGGATAACTATCCATTTGGAATACTTGCCCCCTAGCAATTGTTTGTTCAAGATGTAAATCATAGGGTTACAGTCAGAAATTACTGTGGTTTTGCATAATAAGATGTAGTGTCGAAATCTTTGGACAACTTGAACAGTTGCCAAGGCCAATTTCTCCACATGTGTGTATTTACTCTCAGTCGGATGCAGATTTCGAATAAGATAATAAATCACATGCTCATTGTTGAATTCATCTTCCTGAACTAAAACCATCCCAATGGTGGAATGAGAGGCGACGAGGTACAAAAAATAGTCCTGGCTGTAATTAGGAGGATGCAGTAACAGTGCATGGGTCAACGCGTGTTTGAGTCCATCAAAATATTGATTAGCGATCTCTTCCCAAAAGAATGGAATGTTCTGTTTTAACAACCTGGTAAAACCCTTTGTTAACTCGGCGTAGTTAGGAATGAAACGACGTAAAAAGTTTTATTTTGCCTGCAAACTTTGGAGTTGGTGTAGAGTCGAAGGAGGAGGTATACTGGCAATAGCTTTTACCTTCAACGGATCAACATGAATGCCTGCTTTTGAAACAGTAAATCCCAGTAAGCGACCCGATTCTACACAAAAAACACATTTGTGTGGATTCAGTCGAATTCGATAATTCCTACATCTCATAAAGATTGCTCGTAAATGAGTGAGATGATCAGCCCTACGTGACGAATGAGAAGGTAAATCATCGAGATAAGGCTTCACAATGTGCTTAATGTCATGAAATGCATAAGACATAGCCCTTTGAAAAGTTGCCCCAACATTCTTCAATCCAAAGGGTAGTTTGCAATAAGAAAATTCCCCCCATGGACAAATGAAAGTTGTTTTAGGCTGATCATCCATAAAGGATAAAATTTCACTACAGACACAATCATCGATAATTTGATCGATATAGGGGGTTGGATAGTTGTCTTTAGGACAAGCTCGATTAATATCTCTATAGTCGATACATACTCTTATCGTTCCTTGATTTTTGTTAACAAGAACAATATTCGATACCCAATCGGTTAAAGGAAGTGGATAAATGAAACCTGAATGAAGTAATTTCTCAACTTCGGCTTTGATAGCAATAGATTTTCATGGATGTATCTGATGGAGACATTGACAGACAGGTTTTTCATCTGGGTAAGTCTTGATTTCATGTACAACAATTGACGGATCGATCCCTGACATTTCTTTATATGACCAGGCAAACATGTCTCGGAATTCTTGAAATAGGGATCTATAAGTTTGGAGTTCAGCGTCCATACAACAAGCACCTATATGAATGTTTTCAATTATTCCTGGCTTAACTAAAATGTCAATTGGAATCATTTGAGAGATATTTTCCAAATTTAACTCAGAATCAAGATTTTGCAATGGATTCTATGGTTCTTTGACATATTCAGCAGTAAAAATAGAAGCGAAATCATTTTCAATATGATCCAGCTTAGGTAAAAATGAAGATCGATGATGAGATCTTCCCATGGTAAATCATCAACAGACAAAAGTTCACGAATCTGCTCATCAGTATGAACAGGATTGGGAAATGTCATTGTGGCTGAGCTAGATATCCCTCATGGATCCCATTCATTGGATCAGTTTCAGTTGAAGAAGGATCAGAAAGCGACTGTACAGCCTGATATGCAATTTCAAAGGGACTCAAAGGCATCGCGACATCAGATGAATCCAACTCGGAGTCGGAAGGTACGATCCAAGGATCATCAAACATAATAGTATTTGATGAAATCATATGAATAGTTGTGATAGAAGGTGATACGTTAGGAGGAGGAAAGGAAAAAGTTCCTAGTAAACCTGAATTTTTAATCAAAACTAACCTAACATCCTTGTAAGGGATAGCCATTTTACCGATGTGCTGGATTGTTTCTATAGAGGCTGGATCAGAGGAGAAATAAGTTAACTGGTCTATTGTAACGATATTTCCTTGATGTGGAAACTTGATAAGTCGAAAGACCGATGAAACAACAACAATCATAGCATAAGACCAACTATGACCTAGGAGAAGATTGTAATCTAGAGGGGCATCAACTACTTCCACATCTAGATTTACGGTTTTTCCTTCGACCCCTATAGGTAAATCCTACAAAATACCAAAAGGATGGAACCCTCGGCCATCAAAAGCCTTTAAATTTTTTGGAGACTGATTGAGTGTAGGAGAACCAAGTGATTTCCAACACTGGATCGACATAATACATGTAGAATCCCCTTCATCAATCACAGTCCGAAAGATCAGTCTATTTTTTACTAATACTAGAATCTGGAAAGCCATTTGAGGAGGTAGGCGGGGTGTACTATTCTATAAATCGAAGATTATTAGGTTCGAGTCCTGAATATCGACAGCTCCTATAGCAAAAAAAATTAATTTACGCTGTGCTGGGCATGATTGCATCACTTCCAAAGCTGACATTGCTGAAGGGGAAATAGCTAAGTTCCCAACAATATTGTAATTCTAAGCAGCTCTCGCATGTGGATTGAAAGCTTATTTATGAAGTACACCTTTAGCAGGCAGTTTCATTACTAAGTCTAGATTGGATTTCTCAATTTGTAGTGGACCAGAAACAGGAGGAGGTGTAGTTGATGTGTTTGAACTAGAAGATTCTGCTTCTTTACCATCAACAGGATTCTTACTACCATAATATTGTGATCGCGTCGAAATCCTGACATGAGACATCATCAAAATAGGTTCTTTTGAGGCATTCGAGGTAGAACCAATCATCTTACTATCTTGAGTAGGAAAAGGATCCTTCAAGATAGCAGTTTGTTGAGAACCTTTAACGAATTTTGAAACCTCTGCTCGATGTGGGCCTTCTTTAGTAAAATGATCCTCGTCGCAGATGAAACAAGGATAGCAAGGCTTGCATTTTTTGTCATTAGATTCATTTTTATCTGTTTTATCTTTCAAATTCTTTTTTTTTTATTCTTCCCCTTCTTTTTACCACTGGATTTAGATTTGGACGTAGATGTCTCTACGACATGAATGTCGGCAAAAATTTCAGTGGAAGACTCTGCTTTCGGGGAATCAGGTAAAGTTATTATAGGAGAAGAATTCTTCAAAGATTTCTTCTTGCTTTTAGTGTTAATTGTACCAATCATACCATCAGTGGCATGGGACCCTGAAGGAGCTGCAGTTATTTGACCTTGTTTTGGAAGATCGGGGATTTTTTCATGTAAAGTACCTGACTGTGTGTAGACAAGGTCAAGATACTGAGCTTGAGAAATGACTTTCTCCTCAGTAACAACTCTGGCCTTAGATACATCTTCAGTGATTTTGGGTAATAATGATTTAACAAACCATTCCGCCAAAATTTGGTCTGGAATGAAAAATTTCACTAAACACCTTCTATGTCGTCATTCGTGAATATGATTAGAAATATATGTGGACGTGGATTGCTTTAGCGAATTCAATAGTTCTGTGCCATTGTCATATCTGACAGGAAACAGAAAATGAGTTAAGAAGGCAATTGCTAATTGACTGAAATTATTAAAAGAGCCTCGTGGTAACTCAATGTACCATTTGGCAGCAAGACCAAGAAGAGTTCTTTGAAAAAGACGTAAGTGAACTGAATCATCAATTATCGAATTAGACGCACACCAAAGGTGATAAGTCATAACGTGATTTGATGGATCCTCTCCTGACTTACCTTTGAATTTCGGTATATCACTGGGCAACTTATGCAGCATTGGCAGCCAATACGGATGATAGTAAATTGGATCATTCGTAAGGCGTGACAAATCAGGTAAATCCAAAGTTGCAATAAATGGTAACTGATGGTTAGGGTCGCAAAACTTTGCGTAACAAGAGCAGTTCCGGGAGGAGGATATCCAGGATAACTGGGAATCGGATTTGCATTAGGAATGGTATAACCCCCCAGGAAACCAGGATTAACTATACCAAACTGTGGTTGTTGAGGTTGTTGATAAGTATAGCCAGGGTATGATTGATACTGATAAACTGGGTTTTGTGAACGGGACCGAATTGATACTGTCCCTGGTACGGTTGATACGTGAATTGTGGTTGACTTGTGACAATCATACTTGTACCAGCTTGTCATGTGGGTATCTGGACTGAAGTCTCAACTCTAGGTCCTGAGTAGGGTATAGAGACTTGAGGGATTTTCATGGATGCAGGGATAGAAGAAACCAAAGCTACAGATACTCCAAAAACAGGTCAAATGTTGCAGTAATTGCAGCAGTTTGAGGCGGAGTCTGAGGTGTACTAGGCCCAGACTACTGAACAGAACCAGGTGCAGGGATTTGAATAGTAGGCTGGATAGGTTGTTGGGTTGAACCAGAAACCAGAGGCTGTCCAGGTTGAGTAGACAACTGCACATTAGGTTGCATAGTCTGTTGAGTTTGGGATGGATCCCACACCATGTTCATTCTAGGGTATTGTCCCGTATAAGGTTGAATGTAAGGGCCATATACTGGTTGAACGTAGGGTTGATAATTAAGACGTAAATTTCCAGCTCCTTGTACAAATGATTGACCAGATGGTGGATGTAAACCTTGAGTTGGGTACTGACCTTGAGGCTGATAACCTTGAGGCGCGTACTAAATATGGGGTTGATAAGGACTTTGAGGAATATACTGAGTCTGGGGTTGACCCTGGGGTATGTACTATCGTGAAGGTTGATAACCTTGAGGTATGTACTATCCTTGAGGTAGTTCTCCAAAATAATATTGTGCCATAGTTTGTCCTGGGAAAAAGTTACCTTGAGGTTTCCCCCCAGGGGGTAACTGACTGCCTTGAGGTTTCCCCCCAGGTGGTAACTCACTACCTTGAGGTTTCCCTCCAGGCGGTAACTGATTTCCCTGAAGTTGTCCCCCAGGCAGTAACTGACTACCTTGAGGTTGAGGATTCAAAATATTACTAGACATCATAAAGATTTTCTCTGCGTTCGACGTTTTAGTTTTAATTCCATTAAGACCAGATGATAATACTTGTTCAATCGGTCGAGGAGTTGCTCCTGAGAAAGTACCAAAGAGAGCTCGATACCCCGAAGGAACAGAAGGACCATTGTGTAAAAATGCTTCTGGTGTTTGGGAAAACATTGATGACTCTCCTGACATGATAAATGAAGGATAGTAACCTCTGGGTGTAGGATGAAATGGAATTCGAGGTGGAGAAAAAGAAAGACCCAGATTTTCTAAAAATTTTGTCAAAGATAAGTACCAAGCGTCACTCTTAATAAGGTTGTAGAAAATGGATTCACGCTCCCTAAGATTCAAAGACTGTGGGGATTCAGGAAGAGATATCTCTTCATATGGACTAACAAGTTCTTCAATGGAAATGAGGCCAGATGGAAGATCTTCAGTAATAATATTTCTTACCCTAGGTGAACCAAGATCGCTAGAAGTTGGAATAATAAATCCTGAGGATGTTTCCAAAATAGAAGGTTCAGTGTCAGGCTTGGAAATTTTAGGTTCTTCAGCTAGTTCACTGGAAGGAGAAATACTACCAGTAACTTTGGAAACTGAAATTAGTTCTTGAATATGTTCTGTCGTGGGTATTTGATAATCAGGATGAATAACTATAGATGAACTTCCAATTTCTATTGATCTAATTCTACCGCTACTAGATGATACTAGAGCACACAACCCTTCAAACTGACTCGATGTATACTCAGGGGGCTTCCCCTGAAGTCTACGGGACTGTCTTGGTAATTCTGCCACGATTAAATATTAATCAATCACACGCAAACAAATAAAATCTCAATAAAAAAACCTAAAGTCTCTAAAGAAACAAACAACTGAATCACACGCCTAAAAAAATCTAAGAGTTCAAACCACACACAAACAGTAACTTCTCGTACTAAAAACACTAGTTGGTGATGAAATCCAACTTAGTAGAAATTTAATACAGAAAGGGCGGTTGGAATAGTTACCCCGACAACCTGCTTAATGAAATAGATCTCACACAGCATGCTCACAAAACCATCTCGAGTGAAGAGAACCCCCCAGAGAGTCCAAGTGAGTCTATTCGACATCTGCTCCAGGTACAGTGAGATCTTTCCTTCACCGTCACCTTAGGAAATAATCTTAAGCTTATAGACACTAAGGTTACCAACAGTAACAAATACAACTGGGGGAACAGTCTACGATCTGATTCCACTCGCAAGGGCAAAGTAACTAATCTCAATCCCCTTGAAGGCTCCTCGACATGGTTAATCTGAGGTTTACCAACAAGTGATCCTAGGCTCCTCGACAATGGTTAATCTGAGGTTTACCATTTGTAATGCGCGCAGATCTTCTATCTTTCCCAATGAAATAGAATTGATTGTCTCAAAGGTTCGGACTAGATCTCATGATTAACTCCTTTAAGAGAAGCTTCCCAGATTGTACCAATTACAATTGGATTATTAAACCGCAAGATTTATCTACTTGTTTGTTTTTACAATCTTGGAGATTTAATTACTCCCTACTCCAAGATACTAGCCTAAGCTATATTGGTGATAAGAGCCCTAGAAATAAAAATATTACTAGATGAATTTTAATTAAACGTTTTTTTTATGGGCTGTTCTTTAAGTCAATACGTATGGAAATGAAACTTTGATGGTGTGAAGCCTCAACTTCCAAAAACACTAAAAATGCACCTAAAAATGATAATCAATTCATTTTTTCTTTCAATGAAATTATAGCTAAAGAAAGAGTTCGAGAATGAAATTCTTTTAAGAGACAATTCTTTCTTTGAACATGAAGAATAAATGGAAGAAAATATTTTTGTCTTTTCAATAAGAACTCAAAACGAGACAAATAATCAATGCTCACAATAAATCCCTTTCACTTTCAAGACTCAAAACTACAAAAAACAATTTTCCTTCAAAAGAGATCTACAAATTCTAAAAAGCACTCAAAACTACGAAAAACTAATTTTGAGATTTACGAACTTTGAAAATCTAATTGAATAAAAGCTTTAATTTTTTTTTAGAATGTTTTAATTAGTTGTTCAATAAACTAAGGATTCATTTGTCCAGAATAAAAAACAAATCAAAAAACATCCAGATATGTTTCCTTTTGTAAAAATGAAATTCAAAACTTATAACAAAGTTTGTTCAAATATTTGCAAAGAGACAAATAGATCTATTTCTCAAAAAAGGATGGATTTCACAACCAAGTCAGACTCATCAAGAAGACAAAAAGACCAGTGTGATCTGAGGTATTTCAAGCTTCCAATCTTTGAGTCACTATAGAGACCAAGTGAAAAGCAATCCAAGTATGCAAAACTTCTAGAAAATCACCCAAAACACAAATACTGTTGGAACTCACTCACAAGAGGCTTTTGATAGGAACAATACAATTCTGGGTAGATCCTAGAAACATTAAATCAAATTAAAGATAAACTGGAAGAAGAAATCTAGAGTTTTTCAAAAATTTTAACAGGGTCCGTAGGCCCCAAAAGTAACAGGTGCAGTCCCACACTGGTTACTTAAGGAAAGTGCGAAACTGCCCGCACTGTGCAAGAGAAAAAAGTGCAATCCCCAGAAAATTTCAAGAAAAACACAAAAGATTTTAAAACTTTAAAAAGGAAGTAAACCTAAGCTACCCAGGAAAGTATCCATCAATCAAAAACCAGAAAAATCATTTTCTCAAGTCAAAATAAAGGAAAACCAAAAAAACAAGAATCCCTCCCCAGTATGGTCGTTGATTTGTTGACCGGATAAATCAATCTCATGGACAAGATCGATCTCCCTAGTACCAAAAATTAATCTAGCAACAAACAGCCAAATAAACCTATCTTTCTCTAGACATATGTGATTTACAAAACAATACTATAAAGGTGTTAAAGTCTTACCATAGATCCAAAGCTTGTTCGAAGTAGTTATCCCTTGATCACTTGAAGGAGTTATCTTTAAAGACCTACAGTCACAAACAAGCAAACATTAAATAGCACCTGTATAGTAAATATTATAAATCATGCCTATCATGGTGATCAAGGAATCCATGAAATAAACAGTTAACTAACAACTTATTGAGAAAAATGAATTCATTTGTATTAACTTTGAATAAAGAAAACCTTAAAACCTTAGCCTTGATGTTGAACAGGCCTTCCCGGGGTCCAAAGTAGGAATCTCTTCTACTCTGACAAGCCTTGCACTCTTCTGATTGAGACAGATAGAGGTATGTGATCTCTCCTCACAAAATCTCAGTTAAATGAGTCTGAATCCCAACAGCACTTAACCTCAAATAATTCTAAAGCTTGAACTCCCTTTGAGGCTACCCAATGCCTCCTTTTATAGTGCAAAAGAGGAGGTTTCAGTTCCAACTATGAAGGGATAGAATCCTCCTTCAAAGGGATAAGCTCCTCACATCAAGGGGTTAGCTCCTTAAGGTAAGGGATACACGAACCCCAAAAGAACGGTTCTGCCACCACAAGATTCTTTCTAGAGGCTTCTAGAATTTACTAAAAGTGAGATTTTTTAGTTTACTTGTGCCTTTTTAATATTTTACAGGGGTCCGCACCCATAACACATAGAAAGTGCGTTCAGGTACGCAGGAGTCATGAACATTAGGTGCGGGACCGCAGGCAAGATAAAGAGAAAGTGTGATACCATAGTTAAGGAGATTTTTGAGAAATTTTCTCTTATTTTCAAGGCTTGACATGAGGATTTGATGTGTTAGACTTGCAAAGGAGGAAGTATGAGTGATAATGAGCTCATACAAATAGCAGAATGTCAAGATGATAAATTTCAGTGCAACACTTCCAAGAGTCTTTATAGAGAAAATGGAAAAAGTAGGTGAAGAAGGTTTTAATGATCATCAAAGATAGGAGAGGGAATTCGAATGCTCCATTATGTGTCATGAACGTAACATTAAATCCTAGACAGACTTAGTGGCCTCGTTGCTTGTTGAGGCCCTTTTAACATGACAGAAATCACCCCACAGAGTGTCCTTTGGGAGGAAATACTATTTGCAGTGGTACTGTTATCTCTTTTGGTGTGGGTTAAGTGGAAGAATGGGCCTTGAGGACTCTCATACTTATAAATAACTACTTCTGATAGTTTGTAGTAGTTTATTTGGTGTAATAACTGCTTGGAAGGCTTGTGTGCATGGAGATGGGCTATGTCTATGTCGGTCAACATTCTGCACTAATAACTACTCTGTCCCATTGTACTTCAAATTGTTTTAGCTTTTTTTATGTTTTATATTTGTTGATTTTCTCGAACTGCTTCTGCACTGATGCTCTCGAAGGTTTTATTAATCTTATATGCCTTTGTTTTCTACCACTGGATATGTGATATTCACCATTTCTGAGAATTATGTGTACAGGTGGGGGGTTTCGCTGAGTTGGAGGGTTTACTGAGGGTTTATGTTTATGACCCATCGACAGTCATGAAATTCTCCCTTTTTTTTGGTTCCCATAACATTGATTCCTGGCCCGAAATTGTTATATGAGCCTTTGTGTCATCTCAGGACTGTACAACATTTATTTCTTCATCGACCATGAAAAAACCTGCAAACACACCAAAACATGTTATGAAATCCTGTAGGCTTGGTTTAGACTGCTTGCAGAAGGCTTAGTTGGAGGGAAAGGAGCAACGCGGATGGTGATTGCAGCGGAAAATCAGGAAGAAAACCCTGGAAGGGTAGCTAACCAAGTGCAATGGAGATCTGGGTGCGACGAGGAATGAGGATCGTTAGATCCAAGTGATCTACGGTGTAGATATTTCGATGAATAATTTCGGGAGAAAGATGAAAGGCAAGTGAAAGACATCGCAATATAACATGGACCGTGCGATCTCAGAGATCGGCGGCTAGGATTAAATCAGGAGTGACATCGCGGAGGGTAGCAGTATGGCGGAAAACCGGGAATGGTTTTTGCATAGAAAAATGGGGGGAGGTAGTTTTGGGTGAATGGATTGTGATTCCATACATTGGCTAACACGTAGATCTTCAAAACTGCTCATTTCGCAAAATTTTGGAACGTTAAACCTTGAGTGTAAAGATTTTGCAATTTTGGATAGTGACTGTTAGATCTGGGGTGTCAGATCGGACGGTGCAGGTTACATGTGATAAGCGGCAAGGTGTGTGGGCAGAGAAACTAGTGGGCCATGCGATGACGTGTTCTTATTTGTCGCGGGGTGAATGGGTTAAGTGAACATTGGGTTATCGGGTTAAGTCCTGATCGTTGGATCATTTGATCGGATGGTCATGATTCAAAGATGAGGCAAGTTATTGGAATAGGGGGAAAGCGTGAGAAGTGAACGGGCAGAGGGAAGGATGGCCTGATGGCCGTCGATCTGCGTTGATCAGCAATTCGTATTTATTTAAACCGGGCTGTCGGGAATGGGGAAATAAACAGCAGGAAAGGTTTTTAGCGTAGAGGTTTAATGTTATTAAGCACCCAGCCGTGGGGCTTAGTCATATGAGGAGAAGGCTAAAAGATATAATCCCTCGGGGGCTAAAAGACCTTTATAGTGCAAAAGACCAGTGTTAGGCCTAAAACAATGAATTTTCAAGGCCAGATGAGGGTTTCGGTAGGTTAAAATGAATGGATTTAGACCAAATAAATGGGAGATACAAGGTTGAAAAGAGGGTTAAGGTGATTTAGAGGTGAATTGAAGGGTTTATGTGGGTAAAAATTGGAGATATTTATGAAAGTGAACTGGAGAATTGAATGGTTAAAATGGAAACTTCATAGGTGTTAGGACCCTATAATGTACCCTTTTGCTCATATATTTTGCGATCATCCCATCCTTTTCCAGTTCATATTTAAAGCCTATATCATCACTTTAATCTATTCTTACAAAGGTATATAACATTTCTTCTCTTTACTATATGTTTAACTTGTTTTACATGCAATTTTACATTACTTTCATATTTAGCCATTAATTGGAAATATATAGTTGCTAAAATAGTTTGAAGACTACAGTTAATTCATCATCACTGACTGAATACCACGTTGTTGAAACAATCCATGATTTGCGATGCTAAAACAGTATTTCAGGTACGGCAGCAACAAGAAAGGATAATTAAGGGAGTTTTTACACTAGACGCAACAACTGCACCTCGAAGCTAGCACCATCATAACCATTGTAACAACATTTTTGCTATGGAAGAATGAAATATCCTATTCCACCATAAAAGATTAGATCGGGTTAAGAATAGGATTTGTATGATGTAATCAAATGTGTAATAGATGTCTCCTCTTTAAAGGGAGGAGACATCAGCAGTAGAAGGGAGATTACGGAAGGTTTATCTGAAAGGGAATTACAAAGAAGGAACGTGGATCGTTTTGTAATGTGTTACATTTGACAGATGAAGAAAATATTGTTCTGAGCATTTCTTCTCAATTCCTTTTTCTAGGGAATCTTGTGAGAAGGAAAGGGCCCACCTTCCTCACAAGATTCACCCATTAATTTCCATAGTGTGTTAATCATTATTTTTATTTATGCCTTGTTAAAACTCTGTTTTTCTGAAATCATTTATGCATTATTGGAACTCTGTTCTCTATTGCTGAAACTCTGTTTCTATTGATTGTCGCATTGTTTTCATACAATTCATTCCTAGGTAATTTTTGATTATTTCAAATTGGTAATCTTGTGTACAAAATGAGTTTGTGAAAGCACGGTAGTTAGAAACAGGTGCTGAAGATTGCAACTTGGGAAATAGGGTCATGTTCTTTGTTATAGCATAATTGGTATTTTCTTCTGCAGATTGGTTTCCTTCCCTAGATTGTTGTTTTCTTAATGTAATCCAGGATTCTTCTAATAATTTTCTGCAATAGAAAGATTGCTTTTGCTCTAACTCAAAGTAGAACTTCAATTTGTTTGAAGCAAGGTGTGATTAGTGTAATTTTTACTACAACTTTTCATTGCTTTTGAGATTGAGCATATAGAGTGTGTGATTTCCTTTGAAATAAACAGACTTCCCTGGGTTGACAATTTATGTAGCACTTGATTGTTTAGATTAATAAGCAATTAAAGTGACCAACAATAGGCAGCTTTCCTTTGGTAAACAACAGGTCCTTAAGGGCTTATACTAGAACAACAGTGAAGATTAATTCAAAGGATAACGAATCATCATAAGAATTCAAAGATGATGGATTTTCAAGGAAATATATCTCTTGAAGGCTTGAAAAAAAATTAGCCACCATGTGGTATAATAGAATTTATAGGTGGCTAACAGTGGCTCCACATGGTGATGGCATCTTCTTGAAGGTGTCAAAAATCTCAGATAAATCTTTGGAAGTAGACCAGAGCCTTGTTCTTTGATCATATTTTCTTTTTAATCAGCTGCCACACAAATGATGAGTACTATATCAGTAGCAAAACTTTCCCAAACAGCTAACCTACCCATCCTACTGTCCTAACATCATCATTTTTTATTGAGAGAAAAAACTAATATAATTCTACCCTTATTCCTCCATGAGACGAGATTAAATAGTTGGTCCCATAGTTTCTCTACCTAAACTAATATCTGCCAGGATTAAACTGTCTGGCAGATTTTTGTTCTCTATATTCTAAAATAGAAATTGAAACACAACAAAACCAGGGTTAGACTGTCTGATTTTCTGTGGGTCCATGGCATAAAGAAAAGCCGCTCATGAACTGAAACTTGTAGAAATTCAAAACCAAAATTTTGAAGGCTAAAGATCTGCAATTCAAAAACATTCTTCCTTCTTGTTGTGACTCATATTTTGAGCTTTTTATAGTCACCTTTCTTTCTTCATTTTAGCTCTGGTTTTGATCTTTTTAGAGCTATTTTCTTCTTCTTGGCTGATTCAAATTTTGAGCATGTTAGAACCAGTTCTTTCTTCTATCCTAATCTGTTATACTGATAAGCCAAGATTAAACAGTTTGGAAGATCTTCTTCACTATCCTATCAGCAGTAAATTGAAATATGCCCAATCATGATTAGGCTGTATGATTGGGCAGTAGTGCTCCTTAAAGTAGTGCCATTTAAGCTTGCACATTTTCATATTTTCCTTTCTTTCTAGTATGGGGCTATACCTTTCTTGTATTATTTCTTCCCTCTTTTCTATTTTTCTATTGTTTTTGTATTTTTCAGTGATTTTCCTTATGAAAATGGTATGTATAATGGATTAAAAACTCTGAAACTAATTTATGTAATAAACAAACTTCCCTGGGTTGACAATTTATGTAGCAATTGATTGTTTAGATTAATAAGCAATTAAAGTGACCACCATTTTGGCGCCGTTGTTGGGGAAGGAAATTATAATTTCAAAATCATTGATGTTTTTCTTTTAGATATGCAAATTGCATGAAAGGACGCGGAGCCCGCAAGAAAACTAACCCTACAGGTGGCAAGGGCATAGGAAGAGGAGGAATAAAGACCTTTATTGATAAGATCATATCAAAATCTGAATCTTCTAAGGGGCTAAGCTCTCGAAATCCAAAGCCTCAATATTCCCCTCAATCGAACTATGAAACAGAAGAAATTCTGAGCCCTGAAAATGTTGAGGAGCCAGTAGAAAATTTTGAGGAGCCAATAGAAAAAGTTGAAGAGCCAGCAGAAGATGTTGAAAAGTCAGCAGAAAATGTCGAGGAGCCAATAGAAAACGTTGAGGAGCCAACAGAAAACATTGAAGAGCCAACATAAAACATTGAGGAGCCAGTAGAAAACATTGAGGATTGAGCAAGTGCAGTAGGAGAACAAGCAATGGAGGGGAACAATGAAGGATTCTTTGGCGGAGGACAAGTAGATCCTGAAGGAGAAGGAAGAGATGAGAATTCTCTCTCTACCTTGGGGTTCCCTATTGGTGATCTCCCTATAGGAACAACTCCCATGAAGAATATCCCACTTTCAGCTTTACCTAAATTTCATGGTTTATCTTCTAAAGATCCTGATGAATTTCTTTTCGAATTTGATATATTATGCAGAAGTTATGATTACATTAGCAATGCCCAAAAATTGAAGCTATTTCCAGTAACATTAAAAGGAAATGCATTAAGGTGGTTCATGAGTCTTGGAGGCCATGTAATCAGAACATGGGATCAGATGAAACATAAATTTCTTCTCAAATATCAAGACTACTTCCGGAAGAGAGAAAAAAGAGAGGAACTATTTAAGATAGTGTAGAAGGAGGACGAAAATCTGGAGGACTTTGTGGAAAGACTACAATATAACTTGCAGAGATCCAATCATCCCGATGTAAGTAAGGATATTATTAAAACAATATTATTAAAAGGAGTGAGGGATGACTGTCTAGATATGCTAAATATGCTTGGTAAAGGGGACATATCTAAAGAATCATATGATGAAATTTTTAACCTTTGTAAAAGATGTTCAAGAGGAGCTGCAAGGAACGAGTCAAACAGCAGGGATACTACATATTCAAGAGTTAAAAAATCAGCCAGTGGAGGAGCAACAAGAGCTGAAATAGGTAATTTACTTGAGGAATTTAAAATTGAAATGTTAAGTTCTTTTGCTTCACAGATTGAAACCTTGTAGGTTAAGAAGAAACAAGCCAAAGCAGAAGCAGCTTTGTTTGTCTTTTTCCCCAAATGCAGAGATAAACACCCACTAAGGGAATTCCCATTGGAAAAGGTGCCAATTTGCACCCTTTCTGAGAAAGATCATGAAACGCAACAATGCCCTTCTTTACCAGGAATAAAAGTAGCATTGCAACCAACTGAAGAAGAAGCTGAAGTGGTCTATATATTGACACAGAGAAGGCAATGGAAACCGTGAGGACAAGGTATGAAATCTAATATGCCATTTACATATTCTAATTTTTAGAACAATTATCCTTATTTTAGTCAAGAAAATTACCCTCCCTTTAACCAAATGCAATACCCGCCCTTCAATCAAATGAATTACCAACCCATGAAAAAAACAAACCCTCCCTTTGTAGACCCAGCAATGTGGACTCCTTGGCCTCCACAACAACAATCTTACTTTAACCAATGGAATCCAAATTGGAGGGGTCAAAAACTCCCATTTCCAAATCAATTTCCTCAATTTCAGAAACCACTCCCTCTACCATCAGGTGCTCCACCGAATAATCAAATGATGAGACCCCAACTACTTGTACAACCAAACCCTAACCCCAATATTAAAGCTGTGCAGGTTATTGATATTTAGAACCATCCTATACTTCCTGTTTTCCCTACGCAATGCAATGATATTCATTTACAATCTGGGAAAATAGTTGAACTCATTATTGATGATGTTACCTCTTTTGATTCCGATAAGGAGGAGACAGAAAAACGTGACTCACGTGAAGAGGTACAACCACCCTCTAATAAGGGTACTGGAACAGTAGAACCGCCATTCCCTGAGTGTTTAGCTTTAACTAAAACGCATGAGCCACCTGCTTTCAATATTCTAGGGGAATTACAGAATATTTATGTTAAAATTTCACTCTTACAAGCACTAAGAGTAAGAGATGTACCAATTTATGCCAAAACTATGAGAGATATTTGTATTAAGAAACCCGGTACGAAAGATAAATATCCCCTTACAGTTCATGTTATGGGTGATCTATCTGCATTAATGTCCGGTAAAGCTCCTCCAGTTAAATATGGTGATCCCGACCATCCTACTGTCATAGTGCAAATTGGAAAAAAAATAATTCCTCGAGTTATGATAGATTTAGGTGCTACTATAAATATTATGACTCTTGAAACTTCACAACTATTACAGCTGAAGAACGTAATCAGAGATACACCAACCATTCTAGAATTAGTTGACCATTCTACAATCAAACCAGAAGGAGTTATTGAGGACCTACTCATCTCAGTTGAATCATGGAATTACCCAGTCGACTTTGTGGTGTTACAGACTAAAAAAAAGTTGGGGGGACATCCTATAGTTTTGGGAAGGTCCTGGTTAGCCACAATCGATGCCTTTATCAGTTGTGATCTGTTTGAATGTCAATTTCCAATGGATATGAAACTAAGCAGCTTACTCTCTACCCTCACGCTACACCCATGATTAATAATGATAATTTTGTATGGATGGACTATGCCAATCATGCTACTCAAATTATTTTGACTATCGGACAAGCTTTAAGCCTTAAATATACCATTGAGGATGAGGTAATTAATAATTTTATTTGTGAACCCTCCTCTGTGATTCCAGAAACACATAATTAGCTGGTTTCACTTTTGAAATCAGATACCCAGGAAAAGCTTAAACCTGAATATCTTCCTCAAACATCAACCACCATCTCTTTTAAAAGTATACCAGTAGAAATTAAACCTAGAAAAACACTGAACATAAACCCTAACTTGACAGTTGCTGAAACACAACAATTAGTGAAGCTACTTCTTGAAAATAAGGAAGCATTCACATGGGAATATATAGATATGAAGGGAATCTCTCCTGAATTATGTACTCATCATATCTATATCAAGGAAGGTTGTCGACCAATCTGTCAACCTCAATGACGAATGAACCCTAATTTAAGGGAAATTGTTAAAGAGGAACTTCAAAAATTGCTTAATGCAAGGTTTATATATCGTATATCTGACACTGAATGGGTTTCCCCATTGGTAATAGTTCCTAATAAAGACAGGAAATGGAGAGTGTGTGTAAATTATAGAGCCTTAAATAAAGCCACTCAAAAAGATCACTTTCCTTTACCATTCATTGATCAGGTATTAGATAGCTTGTCAAGGAAGAAATTCTTCTCCTTTTTAGATGGGTTTAGTGGGTATAATCAAATCAAAATTGCACCCCAAGACCAAGAAAATACCACTTTTACTAGTCCTTGGAGAAATTTTTCTTATATAGTTCTCCCATTTGGACTATGTAATGCACCAGCAACCTTTCATAGAGCAGTTATAGGAATATTTTTTGATATGCTTAATGACTCTATGGAAATATTTATGGATGACTTTACCCCTTATGGTCTGTCTTTTGAGGATGCATTATAGAATCTTGAGAAAGTACTTAAATGATGTGTACAAGCTCATCTCTCCTTAAGTACTGAAAAATGTCATTTGATGATAAGTGAAGGAGTAGTACTTGGACATTTTATTTCATCTCAAGGAATTCAGATAGATCCATCCAAAATACAAGTCATTCAGAACCTTCCTATTCTTAGAACACAAACAGATGTGAGAAGTTTCTTAGGACATGCAAGATATTATAGGAGATTTATTAAAAAAAATTCCAAAATAGCTTCTCCTTTGTTTGTGCTACTTATGAAAAATGTTGAATTCAAGTGGACTAATCTTTGCCAGGAATAATTTGTTGAACTCAAGCATCAGTTATCTACAGCTCCTATTTTAAGGGGACCTAATTTGGCACTTCCCTTTAATATATCCTCTGATGCTTCAGATACTACGATTGGAGCTGTCTTGGGACAAGAGGAAATACATCCTCCTTATGCTATCTACTTCATTATATCTGCTCACTCACCATGGTATGTAGACATTGCCAATTATTTGGTTGCAGGGAAGTTACCATCACACCTATCCCATCGACAGAAAAGAAAATTCATTCAACAAAGTGCTCGTTATAGCTGGATAAGTGGGTGTCTTTTCTACACAGGACTTGATCATGAGATCTGAAGATGCATTAGAGAAGATGAAGCTTATGATGTACTAAAAGCTTGTCATGATGGCCCTTGTGGAGGGCATTTTGCTGATAAGAGAACATCACATAAAATTGTTAGGATGGGTTATTATTGGCCCTCACTCTTTAAAGATGCAAAGAAATACATATGGGACTATGATAGCTGTCAGAGAATGGGTCAACCTATTGGGTTTCCTATGTTTTTGCAGATTTGGCAATACCAAAAGATAAGACAATATCCAACCACTTTGGGATCCTAGGATCTAGCCCTCCTGGATCCGGAGAGGGATCTCTCCATAAAACAAAGAGTGATATATATATTTGAAGCTCAAATTGAGATATTAGGCTAGGTATGAAGCACAGGGGTTTTAAATGATTTGGTTGGTTGGTTGCTGGGTTGAGTCATGAGATCATAAACTGAGAAAGTAATGGAAGGGAAGGAGAAAAATAGCAGGATGTTTCAGCAAAAGAGGATAGGTAAGGAATGTGCCATCCATTGGGCTATGGAGTCATGAAAGGGGATTATGTCCACAGAACTAGCCAAGGCTTTTAGAGGGCAAGTCATCTATACTAAAGGATCTTTGAGATAGATGATGGAATGGAACAATAAGGAAAGAAGGTGAAAGAAGGAAAGAAACCCATTTTCTATCTATAGATCAGGTCAGAGATCATTTAAGTCCAGACCTACTTGGAAATACTCAAAGGCAGCTTTCAATGGAGTGAAAAAGGGGCAGCTTATAGATCGGACCAGAGGTCATTTAACTCCAAGTCTGCTTTAGCATGCTCTAAGGGAAAAACAGGGATAAGTTTAAACAGAGCCAGGGTCTATAGATCAGAGAAGGACTTTGAACCTTCATTGCTTTGACACAGGCAAGAGATCTTGGAAAGGCCAGCTGGTCGCACAAGGACCCTAGTGGACATGGCTAACTCTAATCCCCAGTACCCCAAATATTCCAGCTTAAACCCAACAAGAACAACTAAGCAGCAAACCCCGAATTCACACATTAGCTAGCAGGAAATAACATCTGCTACACTGGTTAAACCACAAGAGTCTTCTCGTAGTTTCACTATCAGCAGAAAACATTAAAGGCAGGGAGAGCAGAGACATAGGGTACCTAACAAGGGTAAATCCTATGCCAGATTTCTGATGCGTGCCAGAAGAAATGAACAACATGTAATGTAAATAAACGATGCAAAAAGAGAAACATCACCCATAGTAATAGACCAGGATCCAATGAAATTTGCTTGATAAATTGATGCAAAACCAGTCACATACACTGAGATCAATGGCTAATAAAGTTAGAACTCTCTCCTCCCAGCCCACTACATAACAACTACTCTGCTACTCCCTCCCAAGATTGTTCTAACAGTCAAATGAATCCCTACAACTACAGCAGCAATAACTCAACAACCGAACAACCCCTTTACAATGTGTTCTCAGGAATTCTTATAGGAGAAGAGAATAACAGGAGTAGATTATATTCATTAAATGGATCTCATTAAGACAGAGTGGAGAAAGAGTTCATGCCCACTCTACTTAATAGCTCTGTGTTGTACTCTGTAGACTGTTTCGGAGCCTCTGTCAGGTCGATATTGACCTCAGATGTGTTCTTGAAATTCTTTTGGCTGTTTGGAACTCTGCGCTAGCCCTTTGGAATAAATGAACTGGGTGGAAAATCTGCAAGGTCTCCATGCTTCATAACTGTTGTCTGAGAGTCGTAGAAACTTCTGTTAGTGTAATACATTTAAGGGCTCGAGGAGGCATGGAGACTTCTGTAGGAAGGTGTCCTTTTGGAGAAACGGTGCTCTGCTGACATTAAACACAGATATGGCTTGTTACGTGTGCCTTTGGGTCTCCGAACTGTGTCCTTTCCTTTGATCACGGGGTTAAGCGACAAATATGAAATTAATGGGCTCAAATCCCTTTGATCTCTGCTGCTTAATACTATAATATAACCCCTGTATTCTAATTCACAAAGTGAGTTAATCACTCTATAACAACCCTGCACAATAAATAAACCGATTAAACGTTCCAGGGAGGGTGGAAGAAATGTTGTGGAGGTCTGCGGAATGGTGGTGCGATGGTGAAAACGGGAGAAATTCTCTGTGAAATGCTGAAGAATAGATTCGATGAAGTCTTACGGAGGGGTTATTATGCAGTTAGACGGAGAATTAATATTTAGTGTAAACCATAAGGTTTAGACCTTTGGAGGGAATACAAAGGAAATCGAATGAAACATATGAAACAGGCTTTACGTGGGACCCGGTCATGGGTGGAGGTCGATTTAATGTGGATCGTCAGATCAAAGGTAGTGAACGGTTGTGATCAGATCGGCTGGTCACAATCGGGGGGGAGGGTGACACAGTAAGACCTTTGTGATTGCAATTGGAGCGATGTTGCGATTATGCGATGGCCGTTGGATTAGAGTGACAGATCAATGGTGGAGGCTCAATCAGAAGGGAAGACAGGACAGGGACAAAGGAGTGGAGTGGGATAAATCTGGACCTTAGGATCTGAACGGATGGACAACTAGGATCAGATCGAGGGATTGCAATCAGAAGGGACAGAGGGGCGGCACAGCAAGAAGTTTCGATTGCGATTGGAGCGGGCATGCGATTAAATGACTGCCATCCGATCTGGAGGCAGATCGATGGATCTGATGAAATCGGAAGAGTGGATGGACAGGGACGACGGGCACATTACGATTAGCGCTGGGCCGTCAGATCTATACAGATCAACGGCTCAGATCATGGCGGGGCCATTATAACAATATTTCAATCGCATCGAAATTTTTTTAAGGACCAAAGGAAACTACTCCCTGCTGATCTTCCGATGCCATAAGCGCTGAAGGGCCTATTACCTGGTCTTGGCGCCTGGGCATATGGGGAAGTGGTTTGAGGGGGGCTGGCCGAAAGGGGCTTAACCCGCATATATGGAAAAGGGGTATTTTGGTTTAGTTTTAATGTGTTTCAAAGCCAAAAAAGGGAAATGATAGAAGGAATAAAGGGACTTCAAGCCAAACAAGGGGTGTGTTGTAAGGTTTAAAGGGGAATGAAGACGATTTAGGGGGTTAATGAGGGAGATAGAGGGGAGTAAAAAGGAAGGAAACATAGGCTTAATGGAGATGGAATAAGAGGAAAAGGAGGCCTTTTGGGCATTCTCTTCACAAACAGAGAAGCTTTTAAACTGGGAACAATAGTGAGGATTTATCAAAGGACAAAGGCACAAGGAGGCTTCAAGGATGATGTGTTTTCAGAGGAAATGCATTCCTTGAATGCTCAAAAACATTTTAGCCCCCTGTTTACTTGTCAAAAAATTCATAGGGGGCTAACACAACCTAATCATAGAGATGAAATGCCATTAAACCCCCAGGTAATACTTGAACCATTTGAAAGATGTGCCTTGGACTTTGTAGGACCCATTAATCCTCCATCCAACCAAAGAGTCTATATATTGGTCTGCACAGATTATATGAATAAATGGGCGGAGGCTAAAGCACTCCTTAGAGCTAATGAAGAAGATCTCCTAGCTTTCATATTTGAAGAGATCTTTGTTAGATTTGGAGTGCCTAGAGAGCTAGTTACAAATGGAGGACCTCCTTTCACTTCTCATGGTTTTAAAGCCACCCTTCAGAAATATCATATTCATCATAGAATGACTACACCATACCACCCCCAAGCCGATGGATAGGTGGAAAGTACAAACAAAGTAATAGAAGCCATTGTAACAAAAACAGTGAAGGAAAACTAGAAGGATTGGTCTCAAAGGCTCCCTGAAGAGCTACAGGATTTTCCCCCTATGAATTGGTTTATGGTAAAAGTTTTGTTTTTCTTGTGGAATTTGAAATTAAAA
Organism: Pinus albicaulis; assembly: GCA_034641835.2. Lineage (NCBI taxonomy): Eukaryota > Viridiplantae > Streptophyta > Pinopsida > Pinales > Pinaceae > Pinus > Pinus albicaulis. The sequence goes on from CM076575.1 coordinate 224,507,703, forward strand.
CCTTAAGGACTGCTTTAGCTGTTAACCTTGATTTGACTGATGCACAGACGACCAGGTTGCAGCAGCTTCATGAATTGGATGAAAAAATATTAGATGCCATTCATCAGGCAACTATGATCCAACAACAGAGAAAAAAATGGCATGATAAAATCATCAAGCATAAGAAATTCCAAAAAGGTAATTGGGCTTTATTGTATGACACTCGGTTTCAAAACTTTCAAGGGAAATTACGTACGAGATGGCTAGGACCCTACGAAATAGATATTGTTTTTCCCAATGGAATAGTAAGGCTCTTAACAATTGATGACTCTAAAACACCGTTATTAGTAAATTTTCATCGGCTCTGTCTGTACCAGCACCCCATTTCCAAAGAATATTTTAAGGCTACTTGCATGGCAGATTCACATTATCTCTTTTTAGGGGAGTCTCCTACCCCTCATTGCATTTAATTTTTCTGAATTGTATTTTTAGCATTGGAATTAGATTTCTTAACTAACAATCACTATCAAGGGCTGGCATGTTACAATTGGATATGTTACAGATTCTCTATTCAGGAAAGGCTTACTAAGAAAGGACAATTTCACTACAAGCAGATCCAAGCTTCGTTTTTTGAAGCATTGCTCCAACCCATTCATAGTTCATTTCCCATCTTCCAGTTTTCTTTCATTCACCCCCCCTCATTTCTTTTCCCCTTTTCATGTCATTTTCCCCATGTTTCCCATTGCTGAAACAACACTCTTCAGCAACATTTTCCCTATTTTTCCCATTGCTGAAACAACACTCTTCAGCAATATTTTCCCCATCTTTCCCATTGATGAAACAACACTCTTCAGCAACATTTTCCCTATTTTTCCCATTGCTGAAACACCACTCTTCAACAACAAATTACACACTTTTCCCGTTGCTGAAACACCATTTTTTTTCAAATACATGACCATGCAGCATTTCGCGCCATGAAATGATATTCTTTAGTTCTTTTATTCTAACTTCTCTTATTTCTCAGACTAATCCTGTCATTTCACTGCCTTCTCCTATGATTAAACAGACCTCTAATATAATCTCCCTCATGTTTCAAAAAGCTTCCAAAGTTTCTTCCATAACTATTTCCGATCTATTATGAGCAAGCACTATATTTTTCGAAGTAAGAATTAAAGGTAAACATGAGGTATGTAAATTTTATATGTAAGTGCAATTAAACTATGGTTAAATGAGAATATTTTGTTTATTATTACCACAATCTCCACACACTTAAAGACATCATTTCAGCTGTAGTTGGGGGGAATATCCAAACTTTACGCCATCATTTCGCAACAAGTCAATTACCGTCATTTTTCTTACCCATTATCTTATCTCTTCACCATCATTCCATGTTCTCATTCATAAAACTTAGTCTGTTTGAGTGCAGTAAATTGGCTCTTTGACTGTGCATTTTACCAAAGTTGATTAGCTATGGGAGGACCTACTATTCGACATGAGTCCGCCACGATAAGCCTGCTTGAATTATACCCAGAGGTATACCATATTTTTCAGCAAGCAGGTTGGGTAGGCTATTTTTCAGAGGCTTCAGGAATTTGATCCACAACAGGTTCTTAAATTTTCACGGAATCTTAAGGAAGATCATTCTATTGTTCAAGGAGTTCGAATTCTAGTCTCAGAGGATTACATAGCACAGGTTTCGGGCCTTCTTGTCACTGGATTTCGATGGTTCAGCCGAAAAAATATCATTCTTAATGCACTGCAGGATTTTCTCCTGCCAAGAGAACAAGTTGAACCTAAAGGCCGGGGTGTCCGACTCAACTCGTTGCCGCCTCCTTGGCCGAAAGTTGTAGAGTTTGTCAAACATTACCTCACCTGTGAAGGCCGATACCAGGTAGTTTACCACCATGATTTTGTCTTGTTAAATCATTTACGACATGGTAGATTGTTTAACATTCCTTATTATTTACTTGGATGTCTTAGAAATATGTCGCATTATTGTAGACAAGTAAAATTCTCCCTCCTTTCCCTCACCCATAACCGTCTCATCTAGTTACTAATCCGAAAAGGTTTTACTCAACAAAACCTTCCCTTAAACAATCCACCCATAAACCCTCAACAAGCTGCTGAAAATCCTCAGGAAATTGCTGAAAATATCCATGAACAACAACCACAAAACACCCCTGACCCTCCAAAAATTCCACCCGCAGAGCCAATTGATCCAATTAACCCTCCTACCATACCAAGTCCATCCCAAAATTCAACAGAATCATCTGATCCTACTGTTCATATCTCTAGTGATGATTCTCAAGCAGATAACCCCCCTCCTCTACTCGCAAAAGGAAAAGGTGAACCACGACCGCCTTTCTACCAAAAAGATGAATGAGGGCCTCAACCAAAGCAGCCATCACTTCTGATAGCCCTCCCCCTCAGGAAAAATCACTCATAAAAGAAAAAATTAAACTACTACTTTTTCTGCCTTTTTACCTAGAAGACAAATGAGGGCATCAACCGAAGTAGCCACCATTTCCACTACCCTACACTCTCAACCCATTCTTCCAAAATCCCATACACCATCACAACCCCAAATCATATAATCTTTACCTGTCTCACCCAGGGGTACTGAAACACAAGAACCATATGCCTAGGGTATTTCAACATCATTTTATTTAGAACAAGTAGTCGTCACATAAGAACCAACTACTCATTCAGTAGCTGTCACACAAGAACCAGCTATAGCTACTACACAAGAACTAGCTACAGCTGAAACAAAAGAACCAGATGCTGATGTACAAGAACTAGATGCCCAGGATGTTGCACATCACGTAGCTGCAACACAAGAACCAGCTGAGACTGTGACTCTTACACAAAGCCCAGTCACTATGGATTCCCTCTTATGAGAAAATGAGTTTCTAAGATCAAAACTGGAAGCCTACAAGCAAGAATTGGTAATGGCAAGGGAAGCCTATGACAAGGAGCTTAATTTGTATACCCTGGCTCATGTAGCATCCATGGCAGAGAAAAACAAAGAAAATGATCTGTATAAATAATACATGTGCAGCCAATGTGGGAATATTTATCATCAAGAGGAATATAAAGTAGTTCAAATCCCAATGCCGGGAGCATCTACGTCTTCTGCAATTAAAGAGGAATTCCCTACTATTACACAAGAACTAGTAGGGCCTTCAAAAATTTTAGAAAAAGAAGCTAATTCACAAGTACCCTGGCCTACTGTAACTGTTAAATCTAAAATTCCTATTTTTTCTACTCAGACTATACCTCAACCTACCACTTCCAATGTTGAAACACAAACTGAACCATGGGATGAGCTGGAAATAATGAACATGTGGAGGAAAGAGTATGCCATTTCGCAAGGAAAAATCTTGCAGGAGAAGAATTACTTTGGCAGAACCACATATATTCAAACTGGGAGGCTTTGGAGCAAATACTCCAACAATATCGCGCTCATAAGAACCAGAATAAAGAGTTAAAAATAAAATTGCTCCTGATGTTTGATTTGGTACAGAAACTATTGGCTGCCAAAAAACCATCTTTAAATTACTCTCTTTTCCTTGCAGAACGCCTTGCATTCTTTCATATAAAAACAATCAAAGATGGAAGGCCCTATAAGGTGTTTAAATCTTAATATTTTGTGCAAACGTTTGCAAAGGCCTCTACTAGTGACCATCATTTACTGTGTGAATTATATCTTCATAATGAAGCCATTCCTGAAAATAGAAAACTTAATCTTAACCCTCTTTTTGGCGATATCCAGATTCAGGCATTTTCCTCTTTCCTTGCCAACCAGATTACATGCAAGAATGATTTTCTAGTGGCCATGCATAATGAATATAACCATCTCCTCTGGATATGGCCAGAACCACAGAACCCTGCCACCTTTGTTGCAGAATATTATCAATTTCTGCAGAAACCAAGAATGACTCAACATATGCAGCAAATATAGGCAACAGTACTCCAGGCCTGTCAACACTTTATTAAGGCCAAAGAAACTACTTCCTTAAAAGAAAATAACATGTTTTGGCAAAAATATTCTAAGGAAAAGCAGGAGCACAATCCTTTCAGTCCTACTAATCTTGAAACAAAAGTTTCCAGGGTACCCGACTACATCAAGTGTGTTCAGCAATGCGCTGAAAAGTGGATATGGTATCACTTTCACTTTCCTATTTTGTGGATGACAACAGAGGAATATCATGATCATCATAGGTTGTCCAAGAAGGATGAAGCAACAGTGTGGAAAAAGCTGAAAAATTTGCAAGGGTTTAGAGATTCAACATACAGTACTTCTATAGCTACTGCACAAGTAACTTGCACGCCAAGAGCTAGTATCCGGATTCTGTTTCAGATTGAAGTTTCCTGAGGAAATGCAACCTTTTTAGTTGGGGGGATGTTACGACCCTTTAATGTACCATTTTTCTCATATATTTTGCTATCATCCCATCCTTTTCCAGTTCATATTTAAAGCCTATATCATCACTTTAATCTATTCTTCCAAATGTATATAACGTTTCTTCTCTTTACTATATGTTTAACTTGTTTTACATGTAATTTTATATTACTTTCATATTTAGCCATTAATCATAAATATATTCTTGCTAAAACAATTTGAAGACTGCAGTTAATTCATAGTTGCTGTCTGAAGACCGTGTTAAAACAGTCCACAATACGCAAATCCCGTTGCTGAAATAGTCCAAACAATACGCAAATCCCGTTGCTGAAAAAGTTTGTGATTTGCGATGCTGAAACAGTATTTCAGGTACGACAGCAATAAGAAAGGATAATCAAGGGAGTTGTTACGCTAACCGCAACAACTGTACCTCGAAGCCAGCACCATCATAACCATTCTAACAGCATTTTTTCTATGGAAGAATGGAATATCCTATTCCAGCATAGAAGATCAGATCGGGTTAAGAATAGGATTTGTATGATGTAACCAAATGTGTAATAAATGTCTCCTCTTTAAAGGGAGGAGACATCAGCAGTAGAAGGGATATTACAGAAGGTTTAGCTGGAAGGGAATTATAGAGAAGGAACGTGGATCATTTTGTAATTTGTTACATTTGACAGATGAATAAAATATTGTTATGAGCATTTCTTCTTAATTCCTTTTTCTGGGGAATCTTGTGAGAAGGAAAGGGCCCACCTTCCTCACAAGATTCACCCATTAATTTCCGTAGTGTGTTAATAATTATTTTTATTTATGCCTTGTTAAAACTCTGTCTTGCTGAAATCATTTATGCATTATTGGAACTCTGTTCTCTATTGCTAAAACTCTATTTCTATTGATTGTTGCATTGTTTTCATACAATTCATTTCTAGGTAATCGTTGATTATTTCAAATTGGTAATATTGTTTACAAAATGAGTTTGTGAAATTGTGGTAGTCAGAAATAGGTGCTGAAGATTCCCACTTGGGGAATAAGGTCCTGTTCTCTGTTATAGCATAATGGGTATTTTCTTCTGCAGATTGGTTTCCTTCCCTAGATTGTTGTTTTCTTAATGTAATCCAGGATTCTTCTGATAATTGTCTGCAATAGAAATATTTCTTTTGCTGTAACTCAAAGTAGAACTTCAGTTTGTTTGAAGCAAGGTGTGATTAGTGTAATTTTTACTACAACTTTTCATTGCTTTTGAGATTGAGCATATACAGTGTGTGATTTCCTTTGAAATAAACAGACTTCCCTGGGTTGACAATTTATGTAGCACTTGATTGTTTAGATTAATAAGCAATTAAAGTGACCAATAATAGGCAGCTTTCATTTGGTAAACAACAGGTCCTTAAGGGCTTATACTGGAACAATAGTGAAGATTAATTCAAAGGATAACGAATCATCATAAGACTTCAAAGATGATGGATTTTCAAGGAAATATATCTCTTGAAGGCTTGAAAAAAATTTAGCCACCATGTGGTATAATAGAATTTATAGGTGGCTAACAGTGGTTCCACATGGGGATGGCATCTTCTTGAAGGTGTCAAGAATCTCAGATAAATCTTTGGAAGTAGACCAGAGCCTTGTTCTTTGATCATATTTTCTTTTTAATTAGCTGCCACACAAATGATGAGTACTATATCAGTAGCAAAACTTTCCCAAACAGCTAACCTACCCATCATACTGTCCTAACATCATCATTTTTTATTGAGAGAAAAAAATAATATAATTCTACCCTTATTCCTCCCTGAGACGAGATTAAATAGTTGGTCCCATATTTTCTCTACCTAAACTAATATCTGCCAGGATTAAACTGTCTGGCAGATTTTCGTTTTCGATATTCTAAAATAGAAATTGAAACACAGCCAAACCAAGGTTAGACTGTCTGATTTGCTGTGAGTCCATGGCATAAAGACAAGCCACTCATGAACTGAAACTTGTAGAAATTCAAAACCAAAATTTTGAAGGCTAAAGATCTGCAATTCAAAAACATTCTTCCTTCTTGTTGTGACTCATATTTTGAGCTTTTTATAGTCACCTTTCTTTCTTCATTTTAGCTCTGGTTTTGATCTTTTTAAAGTTGTTTTCTTCTTCTTGGCTGATTCAAATTTTGAGCATGTTAGAACCAGTTCTTTCTTCTATCCTATTCTATTCTACTGATAAGCCAAGATTAAACAGTTTGGACGATCTTCTTCACTATCCTATCAGAAATAAATTGAAATATGCCCAATCATGATTAGGCTGTATGATTGGGCAGTAGTGCTCCTTAAAGTAGTGGCATTTAAGCTTGCACATTTTCATATTTTCCTTTCTTTTTGGTATGGGGCTATACCTTTCTTGTCTTGTTTCTGCCCTCTTTTCTATTTTTCTATTGTTTTTGTATTTTTCAGTGATTTTCCTTATGAAAATGATATGTATAATGGATTAAAAACTCTGAAACTAATATTCCTGACAGAAATAGTGTTTAAGCATCTTGCCATTGACAGGACCTCCAAACACTTCTTCACCATTCAGTTCTTGCAGAAAAATGCATTATGCCCTCTTATGGAATGAATAATGTAGGGCCCTTTCCAAATATTTTCAAACTTACCATGCTTTCATTTCTCTTCCCTTCTTGAATCCCACTTGAGAACCACATTTCCAACTTGGAAGTCATTTGCTTTAGTCCTTTTTTCAAATGACTTTTTGATTTTTTCTTGGACTGTTTGAATTCTCTGATAAAATTCTTCTCTGGTCTTCTGTAAATGGATGGTCTGATTGATCCTTCTCTGCATATCATTTTCTTCAGCTTGGACTTCTTGAAGGAGTTTCATGATTGGAACTCCAAAGGACGTTGGGAAAACAACATCCATGCCATAGACCAGCTGATAGGAGGACATGCTGATTGAATTTTTGGTGGTTAATCTGTTAGCCCACAAGGCATGAACAAGCTTACCATGCCATGATTTTTTATTCCGCTCCAACAACTTTTTGATGATGTTGATCAGGCTCTTGTTGGAGGATTTAGCAAGTCCATTTCCTTGGGGGTGTTGGTGTCTCATGTTTTGATAGTTTGGCAAACCAAAAGACAAGGCAACATCAGAACCAATATTTAGAGTTACAGGATCTATTCCTCCTACTCTTAGAGAGGGATCTCTCAAATTGTTTGTTTATTGCAAAGGTTTATCTTGTGTGCTTTGAATTTTGGTTTTAGACTAGTTATTAAGTGCAGGTGTTTGGTTGTTTTGTTTGATTGAATTGATACCGCAGAATATGAAAGGTATAGGAAAGATAGATAGAAAGGGGAAATGTCAACTTCATTGGGCAATGGAGTAAAAAAAAAGGTCACGACAAACTTATCGATGGATATGGGATGAAAAAGGGAAAATCTAACTTGCCCGCAGGATCCTTTGGTTTTGGAATGAGATGGACATCAATGATTTGGAAAGAGAAGTTTAATTCTCAACAAAGGGAATTTGAAAGCACAATTTTAACAATAACGAGCCATTTGATAGACAGGGCTAACCATGAATTCTACAAATCACACTTCAAGCAAATAATGACTTCAAAACAAATTTTAAAATGAAATATAAGATTCAGGGAACACCCTATTTCCTCAAAGATTTTATTTCAAATGACTTAGAAAACATAAAAGATTCACTAATAATTACACTCATAGAAGAGGGAACACCTAAATACATCTATGATCACAATTATAAAGACCTTTAAGCCAACTGTTCAGGCAAGGACAAGGGGCAAGATCAGAACAGACCTCCTTGAATTACTGTAAACAAAGAAACTTCAAAGGGAGACTTCAATAACAGTCTTTAAGCGGCAGCAGACAAGTAGGGAGAACCATAAATCATGCTGAAACCAATTGTTAGAACTATTATGGAAATAAACAAGCATGAGGACTAAAGAGAGAGATTAAAGACTCTAAAATACCTCAGCAGAAGAAAACATAAAACAGTGAAGGATAAACAGGTCTAAGGTGCTTCCAGGAGTTATTTTGTAGCCTAAAAATTTCATCCTATTGTAGTAAGAAATTATGGAAAAAAATGAAAACAGGAGAAAACATTAAACAATTCAGAATACTTCACCAACAGCCAAGCTCACGGATCCAATGATAGAGCCTTCTGAAGAACAAGCATGCAACAACATCATCAGGGCTTCCAAGACTCCAATTTATTCTTCAACTTCAACAGGCTATGTATTATTTCAGAGAGTTTCAGTATTACAACTAGTGATCAACCAACCAACCAACCAACAACTTCTCATCTTCTATAGAAGTATTTATAAAAGAATGAGGAGGTGAGATCTGATAAAAGATCTCCCAAGATAATTAATATAGTATTAATGGATTCTCATCCTTTGAGGGGCTTTAATGGAGAAGTATACATATGTTCTATCTGTATTAATTGTTTTACATTTAATATTAAGCTTGGTGGGAGCTTTTGTTGACTTTTGAGGCTCTGTGTTATGTTATAGTAACTCTGCAGATATTTTAGCATTAAATTATTTTGGTAGAATTGATTGTTCGGCTGCGTTGAGGAAAATATCTGATTTGATCAATAACTTCGACCTCTGTTTGAATGCTTTGAGGCACATGTGGCTTAGAGGTCACTGAGCGGATTCAATTGGCCTCAGGTGTGGCGGTGGAGGCCTTTCTGTCTGATAAAACACTCATGATTTTCTTTAACTATGTTTTAATTTGGAGGATTAGGCTTTTGATAATCAAGCTTAGCTGTAATCCATTAAACTGTATAATCCATGCTTAATCCTTCTTTTCTGTTGTGTTTGGGTCTTCGACACTGATACTCTTTAATTTGATTTAATTCTTTGTGTCTTGTTGATGTGCAGGTATGTACGAGGTCCACATGGCAGCAATGCCCATGAGTCATTGTGAAATTGAACCTGTATATGGCTTTCCTTTTTGATGGAAGAAAGTATGGAGGATCGTCATCCTCGAATTTCATTTTCTTTTTAAAAAATTTGAAAGCCTTTTAAATCCTGCACAATAAAAACATAATTAATAAATCCTGCATATTTGGTGAAAACTTCTAAGGAGGCTGTGGGAAAGAGCGTGGTCGTTGGATGGCAGCATCCGACAATGGAGATCTGTTCGCGGAGGTTAAAATAACGGTAGAGGGAGAAATAAGTCAAAACTGTTGATCGCATAGAGATCAACAGTGGGGATTGTGCATTAAAATCCTCTTGGTGGAAGGCGGAGGGCGTTGAAACCATGAGGGAGAAATCTGGGACCGTTCGATCTAGACACGTGGATAGTCCAGATCCAATCGGAGGATCGCAATCAGCGGGGGAAAAAAAATGTTAAAAATGCGCCCGATGAGAAGATCCGATGCGATCAAAAGTATACCGTCGATCTGCAGATTAGATCGACGGTGGGAGATGCATCGAAAGATTGCAATCACCGGTTTTGAATAAAAATTTTTAAATGAGCCAACAGAAAAACTCCGATGTGATGATTTTGGGGCCGTAGATCTGCAGATGAGATCGACGGTGGAGGATGGATCGGGGATCGCTGATCGGAAGTGGCATGAAATGGAGACACGCCTAAGAAAAATTCGCGATGCAATATTGCACGGTCCATTGATTTAGTCTGGGATCAACGACAGAGATTCCTTTAAATATGAAACCGATAGAAACCCTTTATAACACATGAAAACAAAAGATTTAATATAATACAAAGGTTTTTGGCTTCAGGGGTGGGTTTTATGGAAATGGGTAGGCGCCCGTCTATGGGGCCATGGATTATATGGGAAATTATAGGCCTAGGGCTTATAATCAAAGGGCTAATCACAATCGGAGATCTTGCCATAAGAAATAGACTTTTGCGCTCTAATTTTTCCGATGCAATAAGCGCCAAACGGGTCTAGCACTTGGTTCCAGCACCAAGGTGTATGGAGGGGAAGTGTTTAAGACTTAGCTTAAGGGGGCTTAAGTCCATAGTTTAAAAAAAATTATTTTTAATGAATTTTTTCAAGGTTTTTGATGGATTTAGGGGTTTTGGTAAAGTCTAAAAATGAGTTTTAGACTTTGTAAAATGGATTTTCATGAAGGGAATAAGGGAAATCATGAAAAATATAGGAATTTAATGGGGAATAAAGGGGTAAAAATGGAGGTTAGTTTTGAAGTGGAAGGAAGGGAAAAATGGCTTTTGCAGCAGTTATTTCTCATGAAACCAACAGAATTTCTGAGTTTGGAAAGGAAACAGCAATGAAGATTGAAACAAGGGCATGATGTCTTCAAGATTCTTCAAGAGATAACATTTTTTAGCAATAAAACTTGTTCCTTTAAGGTTCCAAAAATGTTTTAGCCACCATTTGATATGAAAATTTTTATTGGTGGCTAACAGTGGCTCCACTTGGGGATGGTGCCTTTTTGAAGGCATCAAGAACTTCAGACCTGCATTCTCTGGGAGGCTGATCAGTGCCTCATCCATTGGGTTGCCTTTCTTCATTTTAATGGTCTTGTTTTGCTCTGAAAATATTAGCAACCATGAAAAATAATGGATTTTCATCAACACAAGCTTTCTACCTACCCAATCTTACTGATCTAACATTTTTTCTTCTTTAGAGTGCACTTGCATTGGAAAACTCTCTTACAACATTTTATTTTCTTGAAAGCATAAAACTAATCTATTTCTACTTATTATATCTCCATGAACTCAGATTAAAAAGTTGAGTTCATATGCTTCTCTACCTAATCTGTTAGGATTAAACAGTCTAACATATTTTTATTCACTAATTCTAAAACAGAAATTTAAAAGCATATAAGTTAGGATTGGACAGTCTAACTTGTTGTTGATCTATGGCATAAAACAACAAGCTGCACATAGATATTATTTTGCATAAAATAAATCAAAATGGAAGGCTTAAGATCTGACAACTAAATAATCTCCTTCACTCTTTACAGGTCTGTATTTATTTCTGTTTGAGCTGTTCTTTGCTTGTTTTCTGGTTCAGATTTTGAGCTGATTAGAACCAGGTTTACCTCTGTTTTGACTTAGAAATTTAAACAAATTTGAGTCATCTCTCTCGGAAACTTGGGTTCAGATTTTGAGCATGTTTGAACCTTTAATTTCTAGCCTAATCTACCTACTGATAAGCCAAGATTAAACAGTTTGGAAAATCAAATTCACTAATCCTATCAGCAGTAAATTTAAAACTAATTAGTCATGATTAAGCTCTATGACTAACTAGGAGTGTGTTTTTAGGAGTGGCATTTGAGCTTGCACACTTTCAGATTTTGTTTCTCTTTTTGGTATGGGGTTGTACCTTTCTTGTTTTACAATCTACCCTCTTTTCTTTCTTTCTATTGTTTTTTGTATTTCTTTTTCTTTCAAGAAAAAAAATCAACAACTAACTAAATGCTCAAAGCTGAGCTTTATTGAAATTCCTATCTAACCTACTCTAACTTGGAATATTTACATGTTTTAGCTAATGAACTCTCTTTTCCAGTACAACCAATCCAGTAAATGATTCCATGATTGGTCCTTCTTCATCTCTTTAGGCAGGCTGGAAAAATAGGGCCACTCCCATTCCTTCTATTTTTTAGCAGCAGTGCTAAATAATATTATTTCTTTTGGTAATACACTGCTCCTAATGACCTTGATCCCTTCTTCAAATGGCTTTAAGAAGTGAGCATAGGTATCTCGAAACAATACCTCGTTGCGAGTGTTTGGAAGATATGTTTCAGCCAGGATCATCTCTTCTTTCTCCACTGGATTAAGGCAAAGATTCTTATGAGAAAGAAAAACTTCCTCATCTTCATCATCATCTGAACTAGAAGACTCATCATATATTGTAGTGTTGCTCTCTTGTAGTCCTGATATGCTCTGATTCAGTGAACTATACTCTGTGAAGAGATCATCATTTTCTTGAGCAGGGGTATCTTTTATTACCTCCATCCTTTCGGGAGAAGGCTCTTTATCTTTATCCTGATCAAGAAATTTCTCTTTCTTTTTAATCTCAACCGTACAACTAATAGATTTCTGATTCCCAATTATGTGAAGGCTATTTCTGATGGATTGGATTGGCTAATTGCTACTTTCAAGTTGATGATAATGAAATTCATGACACTAATCAACTGTTGGTTGCCCTGCATGATTAGTTTTTGTTTGGAGCTCATCATCATCATCAGACTGATCAAAAGTTGAAAAATCATTAGCATAAAAAATTTCACCAATCAAGCATATTGGGTTATCAGTTGGTTTTTCTTTGAGCTTTTATACAATTTTATTTTTTGATTCAAGACAACAAGGTTCAGAGTTCTTTACCAGTGAAGTCATTAGGCCTTTTGGAAGGTGTGGAGTCGCCAGGTGGAATATTTTGAACTTTTCTTTCCACCAACAGCATGATTTGGTTTTCTCAATGCATTCCCAAGGATTTTACAAAGAATGGAAGGGTAATAGGCCTACTGGAGGCTAGAGGAGTCACCAGGTGGAAAATTTTTAGCTTTTGTGAAGGTAAAATGTTTTATGGTTCCACCACCATGTTTATTATGAAGCCAAACTAAATATTTTGGGTTTTTCCCGAGTTTCTATGGTTTGTTAGAAAGACAAAAGAGTCTATAAGAGCTTGCCAGGAAACTATGAACTTAGTGGTCCCACCATGATTTCCATTATGTTGGTGTCCCGTGTTTTGATAGTTTGGAAAATAAAAAGACAAGGAAACATGATAACCAATCTTTAGAGTTACAAGATCTAGTCCTCCTACTGTCAGAGAGGGATCTCTCAAATTTTTTTTTTATTGCAAAGGTTTATCTTGTGTGCTTTGAATATTGGTTTTAGACTAGTTATTAAGTGCAGGTGTTTGGTTGTTTTGTTTGGTTGAATTGATACCGCGGAATATGAAAGGTCTAGGAAAGATAGATAGAAAGGGGAAATGTCAGCTTCATTGGGCAATGGAGTAAAAAAAAAGGTCACGAAAAAATTATCAATGGATATGGGATATGAAAGGGAAAATCTAACTTGGCCGCAGGATCCTTTGGTTTTGGAATGAGATGGACATCAATGATTTGGAAAGAGAAGTTTAATTCTCAACAAAGGGATTTTGAAAGCACAATTTGAACAATAACAAGCCATTTGATAGACAGGGCTAACCATGAAATCTACAAATCACACTTCAAGCAAATAATGACTTCAAAACAAATTTTAAAATGAAATCTAATATTCGGGGAACACCCTATTTCCTCAAAGATTTTATTTCAAATGACTTAGAAAACATAAGAGATTCAGTGATAATTACAATCATAGAAGAGGGAACACCTAAATACATCTATGATAAAAAATATTGTGATTATTAATAATAGTGATTCACCCGAGAGATGAAACAGAAAAGGACTGCACTGCAGAAACCCTAGACCGCCTGTGCTACTGTTCTGCCGCGTTAGCCTGCGCTCAACCAGCCCGCGCGGCTTGGTAACTGGATATGGCCTCAAGATCGGGGGGGGGGGGGGGAGGTCAGCCCCCCCCTGCCAACAATGATGGCACCCACGCTAGCTCTGTGCAAAGCAATGAAACAGCCAACAAAGGCCAGGAAACGGTGCCACCAAAAATGCCGACCACGCAAACCCAGCAGGAGGCAGCGGCTCCCACATCCTCTACCTGCAAACCCATCGCGACAGAAAGACCCAAAATCGAGTTTCCCAGCCATCGTATAAACGCTCGAATCCAGTACATGAGGGATCATGCCCTCATTGGAAAATTTATTGGCTTTTGGCCAACTGAAAAAGCCCTACAAGGATGGGTTGCTTCCAAATGGAAGCCCAAAGGACATGTCACGTTATATCTTGGACCAAAGGGTTTCTTCACAGTGATTTTCATCTGCATTGAGGACTGAAACAGAGTAATGGATGAAGGGCCTTACTTTTTCAACTCAGCTGGGCTATATCTTCGGAACTGGGTAGAAATATTCAACCCAGACAAAGAAAACTTCAACTGGGCACCTGTCTGGATACGCCTGTACTCGCTACCTCTAGAATATTGGGACGAAGAATCACTCCAAGCAATTGGCAAAGGGCTAGGAGAGTTCATCAAGATTGAAGAAGAAACAAAGCTTCACCGATATACTTCTTATGCTCGCATCTACGTCTATATGCATTTAGACAAAGCCCTGCCTGATGCCGTAAGTATATATCATGATGATTTCGAATGGATCCAGCCATTGGATTATGAGCATGTTCCTTTCAGATGTCGTAGATGTCATGCACATGGGCATCTGTTCAGAGATTGCCCCCTCACTGCACAAGCTCAGAATAAAGAAGCTGAAGTCACTCCGGAAGCTGACGGTTTCACCAAGGTACCCTCGCGTAGAATACATGGAAAGAAACCCTCTGTGACAGGTAAGAAACCCTCTCCTTCCTCCAATGCTCCCTCTACTAGTAATAGTTTTTCAGTTCTTTCCAACCCTGATCTTGCCCCTGATTCCGGCCAAATCCATGCAAAACCCCCCTTAAAACCCTTAGATATTCCAAATCCCTTAGCCCATTCCAACCCCTTGCAATCTTAGAATCAGAAGCATTCTAATGATATCTCCTCAGACAACCCTTCCACTGAAACCAAGCTTATGACCTGGCACGCTGCCACAATGGACGTTGATAACCCTAATACCCAACCAGTTATTTCTAATGAAGCTCTTATCAGTAGCAGTCAAGAGACTTTCATGGAAGAGGACTTAGAAGGCTTAGACCTAGGGGAGCTCGACATCCCAGGGCTCGACGAGGCTTGCAGAAGAAAGGATTTTGACACCATCAACCCTCATCAAATTGACAAACTGGAAAAGGTCCTATCGAACGCCCATCAGCAAAAGAAACTTGGCGTTCAGCTTGGCAGTCATTGGGATAGCCTCAAAATCACAAAAGAATCAAGGAAAAGGGGTCGAAATCCAGACTAGCAGCGCACCATCACCATAGGGCAAATATTGGTCGACTCAGGCCGATATCCCAAGCTTACAAGGTTCTTCAAACCTCTGTCAAATAGTTCCCCATGAAGCTGATCTCATGGAATATTAGAGGGCTCAATAGCCCAGGAAAGCAAAAAATTCTCAAAACTATGATACAGAAAGAAAGACCAAATATTCTCTTTCTTCAAGAAACTAAATGCAATAGCGAAATGCTAGGAACCATCTTGTCCAAAGTCTGGCCTAGCTGTAACTTAGTAGCGGTGGATGCGCCCGGTACTTCAGGGGGTCTCGCTATAGCTTAGGACACTCAGTCCATAGAACTATCAAACTTTCATGCTACGCATCATCTTATACAAGCAACTTTTCACCCCATTGGATCTAACATCCATGGGCATCTCTCCAACGTCTATTTCCCATAGGAACAAGCAGGGAAAATAGCTCTTCTGCATACTATGGAGATTCTAAATTCTTATAGAACCCATCCCCTATGGATTGCAGCAGGAGATTTCAATATGATTACTAAGATGGGAGAAAGAACAGGAGGAAGATCCAGAGCAGATCCGGACAGTGCTCATTTCAAAGATTTCATAACCAACAGTTGGCTCATAGACATCCCTTTCTCAAATGGCACTTTCACATGGAACAATAAAAGAACAGGCACTCAGCAGATCACTTCAAAGTTGGATCGTTTTCTCATCTCTGACAATGCCATCCATATAGGAGGGGACCTTTCGGCATCAATTCTCTCGCGGGCAGGTTCGGATCACTGGCCCATCTTGCTACACTGGAAAAATGTCGGTCTTCAATACAAAAAGCCCTTTAAATTTGAAGCATTTTGGCTCTCTCACCCCTCTTTCAAAGAACTAGTCACCCATGCTTGGCAGAGTTTCACTCCACCTTTAGGCTCGAAAATGTACCAATTTCAACAAAAGCTTAAACACCTCAAAGCAATCATCAAGAATTGGAACGCCTCTATTTTCAGAAACATCTTTCAAGAAATCAAAATCCTAGAAAGAAAAATGGAAGAAACTCAGCAAAAAATCATAATCGAAGGAAGAACTAAGGATCTTGCTGCTCAGGAACAAGATCTACACAAGCAACTAGGGGAGAGGCGCAAGCAAGAAGAAATCCTGTGGCGGCAAAAATCTAGAATAAATTGGCTAAAGGAAGGGGAGAGGAACACAAAATTCTTCCACAGGTCAACAATACAAAGAAGAATGCAAAATCGCATTCCTCATATTACTAACCAGCAAGGAGCACAAGTGGAACAACAAGAGGAGATAGAGCAAGTTCTCCTGGACTACTTTCAAAGCATACAGCAAGAGGATCACACCATAGACAGACAGCCCACCATCAACCAAATCTCATGGCTAGTTCCCAAATTAGTCACTGCAGAGCACAACAAAATGCTTCTCTGTCCTGTCTCCCTTCAAAAAGTCGAACTAGCGATGGCCCAAATGAAATATGGAAAAGCGCCTGGTCCTGATGGATTTACCTCCAATTTTTTCCATCATTTTTGGGAACTTATCAAAACAGAAGTCTGGAAACTAGTTGAGGAATCTAGAGCTTCTCACTGGCTCCTCCCCTCCTTGAATGCCACTTTCTTAGCCCTGGTTTCGAAAGAATAGCGCCCAAATACTCCAGAGAAATATAGACCAATCGCTCTCTGCAATGTGGTTTATAAGGTCATATCCAAGGTCATGGCCAACAGATTAAAGCCTCTGCTTCCGCTCCTTATATCGCCAGAGAAAACTGGATACATAGAAGGTCGGAAAATCATGGACGGCATCATCCTCACGCATGAAGTCATCCACTCTCTCAAAAGCACCAGAAAGCCAGGTATGCTCCTCAAAATCGATTTATCTAAAGCTTTTGATAAACTAAGCTAGCGTTATATCCAAATCATCCTCAAAGCTTTTGGCTTTGACCAGATGTGGATAAGGTGGGTTATGTCCCTCATCTCCACACCCATTTATTCCATTCTTGTTAATGGCATCCACTCTACGCCGTTTAGACCATCCAGAAGCATCAGACAAGGTGACCCTCTCTCACCCTTCATTTTTGTCCTCATGTCCGAAGGTCTCAGCAAACTCATTCATCATTCCGTCCTCACAAGACATCTGTGTGGTATTACCCTTCATGACTCTCTCACCACCCACCAACAATTTTTTGATGACAGTATGTTGTTTGGATTCCCTTCTGTCCAGGAAGCCCGATCTTTCAAAAGTATTCTAAACCTTTTCTCTGTGGCCTCTGGCATGACCGTCAATGTTTCTAAATCCCAACTCTTCTTTTTCAACACTCCTCCTTTGATCCAAACCAGTAAAGCCCGCATTCTAGGCTTCTCTCTTGCTCAACTCCCTTCCAAATATTTAGGTGCTCCTCTTATTGCCACTGCCATAAAGCACTCAACTTGGAATCATCTCTTGGAAAAACTGGAAGCCCGACTTTCCTCCTGGACTTACAGAGCTCTCAATATATCCAGTAGGCTTGTCCTCATCAAAGCAGTTTTGCAATCCATGCCACTTTATATTTTCTCTGTGCTTGTAGCTCCAAAATGGGTGCTCAATCAGATCAAGAATCTGCAACGTCGATTCCTCTGGGGATCCTCAAACAAAAAACGCAAATGGGCCCTGGTCAACTGGAACACGGTTTTCTCCCCTAAGGCTGCAAGAGGACTAGGTTTGAGAAATCCACTCCACAACAACGAAGTTATGGGGGCATGACTATGGTGGAATTGGCTCTCCAATCCTTTTAAACCATGGGCTAAAATGTGGACAGCCAAGTATGCTAATAACAGACCGCTTGAAGACCTGGTCAGGCTCTATCCTGGAAGAGCTAGCTCCCTCATATGGAATGCATCCAAACAACACTTCACTCTCATACAACAGCACATCTTCTGAGAAATAAGAAATGGGCACACATTCAGATTCTGGGCCGACTCCTGGTAGCAAAACCCATAGCTCACTGATATTCTTAGCCTATCCAACAATGGTCACACCAACCCCCCAGAGGAAATCAAAGTCAATCAAGGTTGGACACCTACAACCAGCAATGACTTCAGGAAATGGAAGCACCCGACTCTACTCATTCCCAACGCTTCCAGCAACATTCAGGAAGCTCTCCAAGAGGAACTGCAATGACGAAAAATCAGATGTTTAGAGGAACCGGACATTCTCCGATGGGGATACTCGCCCAAAGGCATGTTCACTACGAAAAAAGCCTTCTCTCTCATGCATCCAATCCAGCTTCCGAGAGACAGGCTTTGGCAATTTGTCTGGGCTCCAGGTACTTGGCCTAAAGTATCCACCTTTCTCTGGTTACATAGCCACAAAAGAATCCTTACATGGGACAACCTGCTCAAACGTGGTTTTTGTGGCCCTTCACAATGCCCAAACTGCAAGCAAGATATTGAAACAACACAACACCTCATGATGTCTTGCAATCTTTCTAACCAACTTTGGGAAAAGATATGCTTCAGAAGTCAATGAAGCAAACCAAAAGGGGACCTAACCAACATTATGCGCCTCTGGCCCCAACGACCGTATAACAGTCCCATTCTTAATTCTCTTTGGAAAATTATCCCCGGCCTCCTCTTCTGGTCCCTATGGAAGGAGCGAAACAGGAGAATCTTCAAACATCAAGCCAGCCCTTTGGACATCATCTAGGACAACTTCAGCAAAAACCTCCAAGAGACTCTTACCCTTCATCCTTGGCAGGAGGAGGATATACCTAAACAGCAGAAGGAAGCAGCAATATGGCAAAATTGGTAGCTGAGAATAGCGATCTCGCCAAACACCTACAAGCAGAAGTCTCCTGACTCCCAGATCCCTTGGACACCGCCTCCTACAGGAATTTACAAATTGAACTTTGATGGTGCCTCCAAAGGTAATCCAGGTCCAGCAGGCTTTGGCGGAATTCTCAGAAATTCTCAAGGAGATGTCCTCACTATATACTATGGTTCGATAGGTTGGGACACAAACAATTCAGCAGAATTGGAAGGGCTCTGGCAAGGTTTGATTCTTTCCCATCTATACAACCTCTCACCTATCATTGTGGAAGGAGACTCCCAGATTCTCATCAACACAGCCAATCAACTACTTCAAGGCACCAGAACCTCAAAAGTTGCCACAAGCTGGAGAATGGCCTCTCGAATCGACAATCTCAGCAAATGGTTGGACAACAACCAAGCCATATCCTTTGTTCACACCAAAAGAGAAGGCAATAAAGTAGCGGACCTCCTTTCTAATCTGGGAGTTGAAAGCTCGGACACTCTCAATCATGGCCCTCTTCAGATCATCCATGACAGGGACATACTCCAAAATTGCATCAATCTGGTGCAGAATGATCAAAAATTTCCGGATGCGGATGTCTGTTAGGCTCGATGGGACAACCGGCCCTGGCCATTTCCCAAGACGCATGGCGTGTGGTGGCCACATGGCCCTCCACGGCGCCATTAAGTTTGCATTCACTCCGCCTGACCACACAGTTAATTCTCCCCCGCGACGGCGCTTCAACCTCCCTCGTTTGCCTGGTAGTTGCATTATGGACGCAAATTCGATTTTCGCAGAGCTCTCTGACTCCTCGCGCGGTTGTTTGGCTCCCCTGAGCAGTGCTTGCCCTGTGCACTGTGCTAAGCCCAGTGCTCGCACACATATCGACCGGTGCTGCTCGCTCTACAGTTGTCTTGAGACTCTTCCTGGTGTGTATTTCTCTCACAGCACCTTCTATCCAGCAATCATCGTTCCTTAGCTTCCTTCTAGCTCGTTCGTTGCTCCGGCTCTTCTCCAGGTTCACGAGGTTGAGGCAGCCATGCCTAGAATCAGACAGCACATGACTTGCCATCGAGGAGGCACTCGTGGCAACTCTGTAGGTGATCGCCCCTCTTCCAGTCGGAAAATCCCTGACTGTCCCTCTGGCTCTGCTCATGGCCATCCACCCGCCTCTCCTCCTCTTGAAGCAACTCGTCACTTTGCCTCTTCTGTCCCTCAGCCCTCTGGTAGCCACTTCATTCAACAAACCACGCAGAGAGCGGAGCTACATTTTGATAGTGCTTTTAATCGCCCCTCCATTACGGCTTTTATCACAATTACCCTGCGCGAGGATGCCACACTTCGCTCTCCTCCCTAGCATGATTCCCCTCCTGCTTCTCTTGATCCCTATCCCGCCTCCTTAGACCCTCGCCCCACCTCTGCTACAACACCCCGTGTCGATACGGGTGATCCACCCGTCAGTGAAACGCCCTCCCTGGGCCTCTTCTCTATGCAGGTGAACGCGGATGTTGTTCAAGGCGCAGGAGCTCAACACGCGGATGCTGATGCTGAAGATCCCGGGGATGAATTCGGATGCCCAATTGAGGAGGAGCATACCTCTCCCGTCAACTCCAATTGACTCTGCTATGACTTGGCGTAGTATGGTCTCTGAACTAGTTTACTTTGATAGAGATACTGGTTTTTTGTTATCCACAGCAGCATACTGGTTTTTGTTATCGATAGTGTTATCTTTTTGTTGTTTTCTCATAACAAATGTTATAACTATTCCATCGGTTTCTCTACACAAGGGCGGTGTGACTGTCTTTATAGAGCTGGTTTCCCTATATGGGCAGTTCATTTTTGGATTAAGCTTGACCTTAAAGCCCAGTTTCAGGCTATCACAGCTGAACTGAGGCAATTTTGTAATATAATGTTTCATAAATAGAATAAGCACAATTTAGAAAAAAAAAAATACATCTATGATCACAATTATAAAGACCTTTAAGCCAACTATTCAAGCAAGGAAAAGGGGCAAGATCAGAAAAGACCTCCTTGAATTACTGTAAACAAAGAAAATTCAAAGGGAGACTTCAATAACAGTCTTTAAGTGGCAACAAACAAGCAAGGAGAACCATAAATCATGCTAAAACCAACTATTTGAACTATTAAGGAAATAAACAAGCATGAGGACTAAAGAGAGAGATTAAAGACTCTAAAATACCTCATCAGAAGAAAACATAAAACAGTGAAGGATAAACAGGTCTAAGGTGCTTCCAGGAGTCATTTCTTAGCCTAAAACTTTCATCCTACTGTAGTAAGAAATTATGGAAGAAAATGAAAACAGGAGAAAACAGTAAACAGTTCAGAATACTTCACCAACAGCCAAGCTCATGGATCCAATGATAGAGCCTTCTCAAGAACAAGCATGCAACAACATCATCAGGGCTTCCAAGACTCCAATTTCTTCTTCAACTTCAACAATCTATGTATTATTTCAGAGAGTTTTAGTATTACAACTAGTGATCAACCAATCAACCAACCAACAACTTCTCATCTTCTACAGAAGTATTTATAAAAGAATGAGGAGGTGAGATATGATAAAATATCTCCCAAGATAATTAATACAGTCTTAATGGATTCTCAGCCTTTGAGGGGATTTAATGGAGACTTATACATATGTTCTGTCTGTATTAATTTTTTACATTTAAGATTAAGCTTGGTGGGAGCTTTTGTTGACTTTTAAGGCTCTGTGTTATGTTATAGTAACTCTGCAGATATTTTAGCATTAAATTCTTTTGGCAGAATTGATTGTTCGGCTGCGTTGAGGAAAATATCTGATTTGATCAATAACTTTGGCCTCTGTTTGAATGCTTTAACGCACAGGTGGCTTAGAGGTAGCTGAGAGGATTCAATTGGCCTCAGGTGTGGTAGTGGAGGCCTTTATGTCTGATAAAACACTCATTATTTTCTTTAACTGTGTTTTAATTTGGAGGATTGGGATTTTGATAATCAATCTTAGCCGTAATCCATTAAACTGTATAATCCATGCTTAATCCTTCTTTTCTGTTGTGTTTGGTTCTTCGACACTGATACTCTTTAATTTGATTTAATTCTTTGTCTTTTTGATGTGCAGGTATGTACGAGGTCCACATGGCATCAATGCCCATGAGTCATTGTGAAATTGAACCTGTATATGGCTTTCCTTTTTTATGGACAAAAGTCTGGAGGATCGTCATCCTCTGCTTTCATTTTCTTTTTAAAACATTTGAAAGCCTTTTAAATCCTGCACAATACAAACATAATGAAGAAATCCTGCATATTTGGTGAAAAATGCTAAGGAGGCTGTGGGAAAGAGCATGGTCGTTGGATGGCAGCATCCGATGGTGGAGATCTATTCGCGGATGTTAAAATAAGGGTAGAGGGAGAAATAAGTCAAAACCGTTGATCGCATAAAGATCAACGGTGGGGATTACACGTTAAAATCCTCTTGGTGGAAGGTGGAGGGCGATGAAACCATGAGGGAGAGATCTGGGACCATCCGATTTGGACACGTGGATGGTCCAGATCTGATCGGAGGATCGCAATTGGCGAGGGAAAAACAAATGTTAAAAATGCACCCGATGAGAAGATCCGATGCGATCAAAAGTAGACCGTCGATCTGCAAATCAGATCGACAGTGGGAGATGCATTAAGAGATCGCAATTGGCGGTTTTGAATAAAAAATTTTAAACGAGCCAACAGAAAAACTCTGATGTGATGATTTTGGGGCCGTCGATCTGCAGATCAGATCAACGGTGGAGGATGGATTAGGGACTGCTGGTCGGAGGTGGCATGAAATGGAGACGTGCCTAACAAAAATTCGCGATGCGATATTGCGTGGTCCGTTGATTTAGTCTGGGATCAACGACTGAGATTCCTTTAAATATGAAACTGGCATAAACCCTTTATAACACATGAAAAAAAAATATTTAATATAATACAAAGGTTTTTGGCTTCGGGGGTGGGTTTTATGTAAACGGGTAGGCACCCGTCTGCGGGGCCATGGATTATATGGGAAATGATAGGCCCAAGGCTTATAATCAAAGGGCTAATTGCAATCAAAGTTCTTGCCATAATAAATAGACTTGTGTGCTCTAATTTTTCCGATGAGATAAGCACCAAAAGGGTCTAGCGCTTGTTTCCAGCACCAAGGCGTATGGAGGGGAAGTGGTTAAGACTTAGCCCAAGGGGGCTTAAGTCCATAGTTTAAACAAAATTATTTTTTATGAATTTTTTCAAGGTTTTTGATGGATTTGGGGGTTCTGGTAAAGTCTAAAAATGAGTTTTAGACTTTGTAAAAGGGATTTTCATGAAGGGAAGAAGGGAAATCATGAAAAACAAAGGAATTTCATGGGGAATAAAGGGGTAAAAATGGAGGTTAGTTTTGAAGTGGAGGGAAGGGAAAAATGTCTTTTGCAGTAGTTCTTTCTCATGAAATCAACAGAATTTCTGAGTTTGGAAAGGAAACAACAATGAAGATTGAAACAAGGGCATGATGTCTTTAAGATTCTTCAAGAGATAACATTTTTTAGCAATAAAAATTGTTCCTTGAAGGTTCCAAAAATGTTTTAGCCACTATTTGATATGACAAATTTTATTGGTGTCTAACAGTGGGTAATAGGTAGTGGAGTGGCCCATGTTGATCTGATATTTATGGCAAAAATAGATCATCCTCTTAGATTTGAAGGCAGCAGCATTGTCTGTGATTATTTTCCTAGGGTAGCCAAATTGGGACAATATGTTGGTCTCAAGGAATTTAATGATGACAGAGTCAGTAGCATTCCTAGTGGGTATGGCCTCTATCCGTTTGGTAAAATAATCAGTGGCTGTGAGGATCCATTTGTGCTGGGCTGGGGAGGATTGATGGATTTCCCCTGTGAAGTCCAAACCCCACTGCTGAAAGGGTGCTTCAACACTAATAGGTTGCAAGGGTAAGGGCAATAGCTTTCTTCTACCATCAAAGATTTGGCACTGTCAAGACATCACTAGTTTGTGGGTGTCTAGGAAAATGGTGGGCCAATAGTAACCAGATCTTAGGATCTTGTTGGTCGTGGTCTTCCAATTCAGGTGCCTTCCACATTCTCCTTCATGAATTTCATGCATGATTTTTCCTGCATCAACCTCAAGTAAACATTTTAATAGTATCCCAATAGCATTGTTCCAATATAAAACTCCATCTATTATACAATAATTTAAAGCCTTCTGTTTGAAAAATCTGGCTTTTTTTTTTGATAAAGAAGGAGGAGCATTTAAATGAAGTAGCACATAAATGATGTCAGCATACCATGGAGAGTTCATGAATGTTTCTTCAGTAAATGGTGCTGGGAATTTTTCTATCTCTTCCAAGGCATCAACCATATTCATATCTAGTGCTTTGAAATTAGACTCGGGCATGAGTTTTGTTAATCCTTATCCCCTAATGAATTTGGTAGGCTTGATTTCTAAGTCATATTCAAGAATATTGGCAATCCATTTTCCCCTTTTACCATCGGGGTCCTGACTTAGAATATCTTTAACTATAGTGTGTGGCACGAAGGAAATGATATGTGAATGTAAAATGTACACCCTAAAGTCCTTTAATGCTTTAACCAGTGCTAAGGCTTGCTTCTCCATGATATTATATTTGAGTGGGGCATCTCTTAAGGCTTTACTAAAGAAGGATATAGGTTGTTCCTACCCCAAGCTATTCTTTTGAAACAATACTGCAGCTATTGTATGTTCAGATGCAAAGGAAAAAATACAGAAATATTTGGTGAAATCAAGACTGATAAGGATTGGCGCTTGAGTGAGGGCTTGCTTTACCAATTCAAATGATTGTTTAGCTTGCATTGTCCATTTAACACCTATTTCTTTCTTGAGCATGTTAGTGATGTTTCTTAATAGCTCAGCAAGGTTGGGGATGAATCTCCTCAAAAAAAATATTTTTCCAATGAAATACTGCAATTCTTTAAGGCTTTTAGGGTGGTTGATATTCAGTATGCCATCAATTCTTTTAGGATCTATTTTGATCCCTTCTTCAGAGATTATGTGACCAAGAATCTTTCCTTCCTAGAGGCCAAACAATGTATTTTTGGGATTTAAAGGCAAGCCAAACCTTCTGGATTTCTCAAAAACCTTCCTTAAATGTTCCAAATGTTCTTCATCAGTTTTGGAGAAGACAGTAATATCATCAAGGTAAATGATTATAAAATAGCCTATGTCTTCTGAGAAGGATATGTCCATGGCCCTCTAGAAAGTGGCCCTTGCATTCATCAAACCAAATGGCATTTTGACATACATGAATGTTCCCCAAGGTGTAGTAAAAGCAGTTTTATGTTGATCACTTGGGAGAACCAGAGCCTAATTATAACCTAAGAACCCATCCAACAATGATATTCTTTTTGACCCAACTACCCTTTGAATAATTTGGTCCATTTTTGGCAAGGGGTAGTTATCTTTTAGAGAGGCTCTATTTAGATTCCTGAAGTCAATACACATCCTAATCTCCCCTGTCTTCTTCCAGACAGATACTAGATTGGAAACCGAGTATGAGTATCTAAGAGAAACAATGATCCCTCCATCATACATATTCCTAATTTATTTTTCTACTGCAGGCAATAAAACAGGGTTTATCCTCCTTAATTTTTGTCTGAATGGTTTTTGATTTTCCTTAAGAGGAATCTTGTGCTGAATGATGCTAGTGTCATATGATTTCAAATATTTATAGTCCCATGCAAAAACATCTATTAACTCTTTGAGGAGTGCTATGTATTGCTGTTTGATGTGGGCAAGAAGGGTGCTAGATAACTTAATCATTTTAGGCTCGGTTGGGCTACCTATGTTGTGCTCTTCCACATTAGTTTCCATGGGTTGTGATTTCGGTTCCTTAGGCACGTCATTGAAATCAAACAGTTGTTCTAATGGTGCAAGGTCGTTGGGTATGGTATCACCTTTACACTCTAGAACTTCGAGGTCCTTTTGGTTCAAATCATCAGATAAGTTTATTTTGAAAAGATGATCAGACTGATTTATATCAGTAGGAAAGGAGGACTCTGCTTCAGGAATTGGTTCCTCATTTAAACATTATTCTCCATGGCTAAAACTTGGTGATACTGAGGAAAACTCATTTTTTGACTGCAGGAAATCCTCTATATGTTTATCATTGTTGAATACCTGCCAATAATCTTCGTTATCAGGCACTGCTCGTCTGTTTTTCACCTTTATAATGAACTGTTCATCGATTTGTGGTATATGGAAATTACTAGCAGCAAAAGCAAGTTCGTTTTCTAGGTGATTTTGGGCTTTGGGTATGAATATGAGTTCATATTTTTCAAAAGTTTTCAGGAGATCTAAAGCAGTGTTTCTATATTCTCTGAGTCTAGGGTTTTTGGTTGAATATTTCCCTTTGATTTGTCTGATGATTAACTCATAATCTCCCTGTACTGATATATTTTTGGCCTTTAAGTCTTTAAGTATATGTAGGCCGAGGATAAGGGCTTCATATTCTGCAATGTTGTTAGTGCATGAAAAGTCTAATTTGCAGGCATGTCCTTTGTTTGTGTTGTGTATCCATACACTAGCCCCTGCATTATTTTTGCTGCAAGAGCCATGAAATCTTATTCTCCAAAGTGTTTCTATTTCAATCTCATTTGTTTTGTGTTGCTCTGGGCTACTGGAGGTTAAGATATCTATAGGTTGAGGGGAAAGCAATTCCAAATGTTCGGGTGTACTAACCTCCTGCTTGTTTTCCTTCTCTGTTTGGGTGACCTCATCTTCATTGTATAAAATAAAAGAATCTAAATCTAAGTGTGTGGAATAAACAGGAGTGTTGTGAGGTTTGTCTTTGTTGCTCACCATGTATTTCATGAGGGTTTCCCTGTACAATCTTCTGGTTTGACCAAACACTGGTATGGTGGCATGAGTGTTTCAGGGAAAATCACCCTAGAGGTTTGTTGGGTTTAAACCTCCACAGAGCAGGGCATGCTACTTAAGAAGGACTCACGCAACCATACATGTTCATGAAAAACTAAATAGAGTAGATCGAGGAAGTTACCCGTAGGTCCTACGGTTGAAGCAGATCCCGCGGGGTCCAAACCCCCAGCAACCCTTCTTCCTTCTTAACCTGAAAGACAAGAAGAAACAAGCATGAAGAACTGGTTGTACATCATATATCTACTCTAAATGTTAGTGAAATCCACGTGAAACATTAGATAAACCATAATAAATTCTTAAAGAACAATATTATCATATATGCAAGCAGACACTAACACGTATATTTCGGGAACAAGATGGTTCTTCTGTATTATAAATAGAATGTACAGAAATAATGAGTGGAGAGATCACTTGAATCCTTCCACGATCTTCGAGCAGACTGTCGTCCGGATCCGTCCCACCCTTGCTTCGCTAAGATTCCTTCCGAACTAGTGCATACGAGATGACATATAAAGAGATGAGCATCTCCAGGAAACAAGGGTTTCCTGTAATGAACTGGGAAGTGCAGGACGCACGGGAATTCAGACTTGGATAGGGAATACCAACAGAGTATAATATCAATAATTTCTCTCTCTCTCTTAGGCCATGCACATGAGGGGCTTTTATACTCCCTTAAAGTAGTTTCAACAGTTGGAAATAGTTGGCCACGTGCTCGGGTGGTTGAACTACCAGAGTAACCATCAACCCAGCCCGAAAATAGGAAATTTTTATATATTTTTTAATGATTTTAATGGCATACGTGGGAAAGTACATGTAGACTCGCGTATACACGCGGAAAAATCTGGGCATAACCGCGTATGGGGAATTTAACACTGTTTTTTAGTGAATTTTGTCCAAGTCTGTAGGAATAGGTGCCCAAAGCCATAAAAGCAATCATGAATCATATGAAGGTGAGAAATGATGCTATAACAGATGCCCCCTAATATATGAGGTCAGAAGGGGTACATGATGGCCGAAATGTATTATGCACATAGAAAGAACTTCGCAAGGACAAGAGAGGACTTCACCAGATTTCAGCCTGCCAAAGAACCAATGAAAGAAAACAGAGAGTCAACTCATGCTGAGGCGGGCATACCCATGCTCAGTCAAAAGTACATCATATAAAAAGTATTGTATACAAGTATAACTGAACTGAAAGTACACAATGAATCGTCTGAGCATGGCCCGGAAGTATAAGTCTGAATCAATGTCCAAGTATCACATATAGAAAGCTGATCAAGGATGGTGCAACTGGATTTCTGATCATATAAGTAACTGAATCTCCAAGTACCAAATCATAAGAGGTGGAACAAACGGTACAATCACGCAACTTGGGAGCCAACATATAGGATGCTGCTGTACTGAACTGCAACATATAAGGGTGGACAACATCACTGGAAGAAACTGAATGGACTGTCAAAAGTGAACCGATAAATGCTGATGCAACCCGAGGTCTTCACCGATCACTATGGCACAATTCTACACAATGGGAATAAATGAGCTGAAGTCGACCATGTGAGAAATCGTTGGATTACCGGTCAATGATGTATACTGTTAACCAACGCGAGACAACCCACCAATAATGAAAATGAGCGTTAAGGTGCCCCAGTACAATCTGACAAGTGCGAATGAATGAGTTGAAGTCGAACATTTGAAATAATCTACCAATCAAGAGGCAATAATGAATCCCCACTGTCGATAGCGAAGAGTCTGCCACTGATGACTGCAAACCCTAAGGTACTGACAAAAAGACTCTAGACCTTATTCCCAGAGCAATGAGTCGGAGTCGATGGGAAAGATTTGTTGGAAGGAAGGCATTAAGGCATCCTACATCAGTCCAGCGCGAGTGTAACCCGCAGGCCAAGATTTGGAAGGAATCGGACAAAGTAGAGTGATGGAACCAAAACCGAAGTATGTTTCCGACATGCACAAGATGAAGCTAGCGCATGGAAGAAACCCTCTAAACCAACCAATAATGAAAGCTGACACAGAGGCGAGAAATCCACCGATAGGGTCAAATGGAAATCAAGGTACTGCACGAATCCCAAGTGTGATAATGTGTGCTGACGTCGAACACAGGGGAAACCACTCAGTCAAAGACCCATAATGATGATCAAATGCTGAGCACAAGGTCACATATCAATGATGGAAATAGGGCCAGGGTGCGGCTCTAGGTTTGCTCTCAGAGCAATGTGTCGTAGTCGATAAGAGACAAACCCGCCAGCGAGAAGTCAATGGAGACCTTCTCAAACCAGCACGAGCAGAGGACCAAAACATCTGATGTGATAGAACAAGACACTGACAAGACCGGGAAGGCCGACTGAATAATGAGTCAAGAGACACCGCAGAATGGCTGACTCTGGTTAGACTTCCCTTGAACAAAAGCATGACTCGTGATGACCATGGCAGTAAAAAGTGACACTGTATAAGTCTGTTATGCAGGAGGCAGAAAAAACTCTCCATATGATTGGAAGAGATAACCAACCGGGGGAGGACTGACAAGTGAAACAAGGTAAAGGCTGAACCTAGGTCAAAACTAAAACCATCCCAAATGTAGGAAATATATATAAGTATATGTGCTTTGTTCAAGGGCGACAAACTGACTCTGTACTGCCATCAAAACAATGAAGATACATCTCGTTCCCGCTCTTTTTGTTATATTTGATTTTTTTGTCTTTTTCATATAATAAGCTTGAAAAAGAATACAAGAATGCTATGGTACAAATGGATAGAACGAGTATCAAAAAATTAGATGCACTAGTTCCTGGGATTGGAACAATCCTATGCTCAATGCAAGGTGGCGGAAACTGGTAAGCGATACTCAAAGGAATGTTCCATCCATGGGTAAAAGGGTGTCAAGTCGCGATAGCTAAGTGCATGCAATGGTTAACTTGTACAAATAATCAAGGTCAAAATTTGGCTTAAACACTGAGTCCAAATGAAGCCAGCTAAAGGCCAGGATAAACAAGTAGCCAATATGTAATGCAGTAATACAACTTAACGACACCAAGGAGCCTCTAGGGTAAAAGCAAGAAAAATGATAGTGAGGAAGGAGAAGAATGAAGCTTCAACACATAAGTCATGGCGGGACTAAAGAGGACTCCCAAGCCTACATAAAACGCAGCATGGGCAACAAGTGATAGTGAGGAACTAACTAGGAAGCCCATGGAAAGGAAGGCTCTACCATCAAGTCATGATTAAATAATCGGCGAGTGAAATGGGTGTAATAGTCATGACCTGATGGGATCGACCCTATGGCAAGTGATCAGTATGGAGGCTAGTATGCAAGATGCAACGGAAAGTGATTTCCCTAACCTATATGCCAGTGAATATCATATACCTGCCATGACGAGTCAGTAATCATGGATCAAAAATGGGAAAAATCTCAAATTCGTCAAAATGTACCTGAAAACATACAAAATTGGGCACTTCCAAGCATCCGGGTTATGCAGCTTAAGATAGATCGAAAAAATAAGCATAACAAATTTTTGCGAAAATTTTCAACTTTTTAGGCATAAATAGACAAATTACCTCATATTTGGTTCATTATTACATTGCTGATTTTGAAAAAAGTGCTCTGGAGCAAAAAACTTCTTTCGTCAAATCAGGAACAATCGACCGTCGAATCGCACCGAATTTGTCAGGTAAGCTCCTCAATCATCCTTGCAAATCATTTTGTCTGTTTATAAATTAAAATTTAGTGATTTTCACCACAGAAACCCTTTCTAAAAAACGTGGGTTGGTAATAGAAAAATCGCGTATACACGCGACTGTGCATAAAGAAAGCCGCGTATGCGCAGGACCAAATGAAAAAATGCATGGCTAATGAAGGATTTATTGAATTTTGACAGGATGACAATCTCATGGAGAGAGCGTGAACACAGTGCAATTGATCAAGAGGTCATGCAAGATCGAGCATCGCAAAATATTCTTCGGAATTGCGGATTGTTCAAATTTTTCAAAATGCCAAATATGAAAAGCAATGTCCGGTTGCTAGAAATGCTCGTCAATTAATGGGAACTGGAAGAGGACTGCTTTATGATAGATCAGATGCCAGTACGCATTGAAGTGGAAGACATATATTTTATCACCGGACTCTCCCGAAGGGGGGAACCAGTAGACTTGCACGGGAAGCCCCTGGGAGGGCTAACCGTGGAAGATTATGTCCACGTGTATTGCGTAGAGGGTTCCAAGAAAGTTGGAACTCAGATTGCAATTAAAGACTTAAGGGATTTGCACATGAAAATCCTCCTTTTCACCATTGGCAGAGTGGCAGGATCTGCCTCCCTACATCAGGCGTCCAGGACGCAAATGAGCATAGCAGTAGAATGCTTGACTCATGTGTATGATTGGTGCACAGCCCTATTACTGAACATGAAGCAACAATTGACCTCAATCCGCCAAGCAAAGACCAAACACTTTGGATACGGTACAATTTTGATGACATTCTTCTTCGAGAAGATACCAGCATTGAGACCCAGAGTTATCTCTACCATCAGCAGCCCGAGAGACCCAATAATTGCCCGTTGGGCGGACATGATGAAGAGATTAGGGGGAAGTGAAGTTTCCCGGACCACTTGGGATGATGAGTTCTTCCTTTGGTGGGGAGAGAAAATCATCACTGTGGATGACTATCCCTATGCCGGGATGGACTTTCGTGGAGATCCAGATCTTGTTCTTCCACCAGGTACAGCATGGGGCACAGTCGGTAAGTTTGCAAAAAAATTTGACTTATATAATTTTTTTGGATTTTTCAAATATGTATGAAAAAATGAAAACAAACATGTTTTTGATTGGATTCATAATGGCTGACAATGTAAATATGATCATGATACAGATATTGGACCAGTTCGACCTGAGGGTTTCCCGCGCCACAAGCGTCGCAGGGGCGAAGCAGATACAGTCGATTCAGACAGGACCCTCTAGGCTGTACAGAGGAACTTGGAGGGATTAACCCGCCAAATACCTATGGCTGCCGTGGAAGATCGGCCGGAAGCCATCCAGAGACGGGTGGTAGGAGTGCCCCGAGACTGGGTACGGTTATTCCGCCGAGTTTCCACTGCGATCATGTTCTATAGGAACATGACTTTTGGGCAGGGACCTCAGGAGTAGATAGATATTATGTATTAGATGACTGTATATTCTTTTTTGAGACTGAACATGATCGGGCATAAGCCCAAATTTTGTATGACCTAATGGATCCAAATTTTGTAAATTTTTTGAACACTCTGATGATATATATACAACGACATTTGATGTGATGTGATAAATGTATCAAAATGTATGATGTTTTTTATGATAAATTTTATTGTATGGAATGATTAATATGCCAATCCAGTGCCTGATTAGCTAATGAGTTAGCCAACCAATTTTCAGCTCGAGGAATATGAATGAAAGTTAAAAAATGAAATGATCTTTGTAACAAACGTACCCTCAAGAACAATCGTAATAAAAATGGATCTCGAACCCGATAAGTATTGTTCAACTGCGACACCACCAGCTGAGAGTCCAAGAAAACTACCAACGAATCAACACCCAAAGATATTTCCTCCGAGAGTAGATAAACAACTGCAGTGTATTCTGCTATATTATTGGAAGCAGGACCAATGCAGACCCCTCTTGATACTAACAGCTGACCGGAAGGATAATGAAGCACCCAAGCCGCGGAAGCTAAGTTCCGGGTGTGTCTACTAGCACCATCGGCGAAACCAAAGTGACTCATGACATCCGACACAACCTGCCAAAGCAGATCAAAAACATCACCAACTCATCAAAGATCGAAAATCAACCAGATATGTACAAAACAAAAAACTACTATATACAAAAGCAACATGCCAGGCTGAAGCCTAGGCATAATACTTCTTCAAATAGAGCCCATTTCGGGGCTCCGGCAACTCGTTCCCTTCGAAATCAACCAAGGTATACGCTCCTTTTTTAAGGACTTTTTAAACGATGAAGGGGCCATACCACATAGACTTAAACTTTCCTGCCCCAGGGCATCTTTTTCTTGGGCATAGACCAAGACAAGGTCACCTTCCGAAAAAACCCTGGGTTTGACCGCCTTATCGTACTGAACTTTAACTCGTTTTTTATGCACTTCATCCATCATGGCAGCATCCTGACGCTGCTCATCGAGATGTTCCAGATGAAGGAGCTATTCTTCAAGACTAGAAGTGTCAGGAAGAAGTTCAACAGCTAACTTAAGAGAAGGAATCTCGCATTCAATGGGAAATACGGATTCCACCCCGTGCACTAGCTGAAACGGAGTAAAGCCAGTTGCAGTTTTCACTGACGTCCTGTATGCCCAAAGTGCAGGATATAGCATAATATGCCAGTTGGATCTAGCTTTATCAATTGTCCTTTGAAGAATTGTCTTCAAGGATTTATTCACGGCTTCCACTTGCCCATTGGCTTGAGGATAATACGGAGATGAATGCTCCTGCCGAAAACCCAATTTGAGACCCAACGCAGCCATCATACTATTCTGAAAATGACTGCCATGATCAGTGACAATCTCTCTAGGAATACCAAAACGAGCGATAACCTGGTTGAAAAGGAAAAGAGCTGCAGTCTCACCATCATTCCCAAAAGTAGGCATAGCCTCGACCCACCTCGTAAAGTAGTCTACTGCTACAATAATGTACTTGTGACCTTTAGCCGAAGGCGGGTTACAAGTAGTATAATCAATACCCCACTTTGTAAAGGGACCGATAGTAATGACTGGAAAAAGCGGAGCTGGATGAGCGCGCATTTTTTGAGTATAAACTTGACACGGATGACACTTTTTGACCGCCTCCATACAATCTTTGAAAATCGAGGGCCAAAAGTATCCAGCACGCAAAATCTTTTGAGTTGTAGCAAGCCCAGATAAATGACCCCCACAAGCTCCACTGTGGGAATCATTCAGCACAGCCTCAGCTTCTTCGAGAGTCAAGCAACGTCTCAGGATTGAATCAACCCCTCGATGGTATAAAGCATCACTAATAATCAAATAATTCTTGGCCAAGTGACGCAACTTACGATGCTCATATTTCGAAAAAGTAGAGGGAAACTTGGCAGTCTTGAGATACACAATGATATCTCCGTACCAAGGATCCTGTGAAGAGATAAGAAACAAATGTTCATCTGGAAAGGATTCATCATAGATCATCTCCTCCCCACAGGGCAACTCGGAGATCAATTCTACGAAAACTAATGATTTCTTGGACTTGGCAGATATAAACTCAAGATCAAATTCTTGTAAAATCACAATCCATCTATTGTATTTTCCCCCAATCACTCAACTACTGAGGACAAACTGAAATGGATTGGCTGCTGCCAAAACATAAGTTTTGCGAAGAATAATGTAATTCCGGAGTCGCTGCACAGCATGAACTGCTGCTAAAGCTAATTTTTCTATCGGAGTGTACCAGAGTTCAAGTCCTACCAAGCCTTGACTAAGGTAGTATATAACATGCTCTGCAAGAGCATCATCTTCCTGAACCAAAACCATACCGATGGTAGATTCTGCTGCTGCCAGATACAAAAGGAAATCCTTGCTATAATCAGGTGGACTCAATAAAGGAGCAGAGGTCAATGCTTTTTTCAAAGCATCGAATGAGCGTTGAGCGAAGTCATCCCAAACAAATGGAACTCCCTTTTTCAACAATCTCATAAATCCCTTTGTAACTTCATCATAATTTACGATAAATCTCCGAAGAAAATTAGACTTTTCTTGTAGACTTTGAAGCTGACGGATAGAGGACGGGGGAGGCAACCGAAGTATTGCCTCAACCTTGAAGGGATCTACCCTAATCCCTTCCTTAGACACAATGAATCCCAATAACCGACCGGATGTAACCGCGAAAATGCACTTGTTCGGATTCAATCTAATCTTATAGAACCGACATTGTTCAAATATTTGCTGGAGGTGAGCAGGATGATCCATCCTCTTTCGAGAATGAGCAGCTAAATCACCCAAATATGCCTCGATAATCTGTTTGATGTCGTGGAAGGCATATGACATGGCCTGTTGAAAGGTAGCCCCAACATTTTTAATACCAAAAGGCATCTTCTTGTATGCAAATGTACCCCTGGGATAAATAAAAGCAGTATTATGTTGATCTTCAGGACGGATAGTAATCTGATTATATCCGGAGAAACCGTCCATGAAGGAGAAAATCTCATTACTGGCACACTCGTCAATGATCTGATCGATAAATGGTGTGGGGTAATTATCTTTAGGACATGCTTTATTTAGGTCTCTGAAATCGATGCAAACTCGAATCGTTCCTTCCTTTTTATCTACGAGAATGGGGTTTGAAACCCATTCAGTCAAAGGAACAGGGAAAATGAATCCCGCCTTAAGCATCTTTTCAACCTCAGCTTTGATAGCTGCTGCCTTCCTAGGATTGACCGGACGAAGTTTTTGCCTCACCGGCTTAGCATTTTCATAAGTCTTGATCTCATGCTGGACAATAGATGGGTCTATACCAGGCATTTCCTCATAAGACCAAGCGAATACATCCCTATACTATTTAAAGAGCTCGATGTAAATTTGAACCTCTTCACAGGAACATTCAGCTCCGATGAAGACATTCTCGATAATATTGGGATCCCTGGAAATGTTCACCGGGATAGTAGGAGAAATCACAGCCATGTTCCCTTCAGCATAAACCTGTGTTGGTGCTAAAGGGTTCAAGACTAGGCGAATAGGACTAGGAGACTGAGGACTTGGGAAACTAGTTTCAACTTCGCTCAAGTCAGGTAAAAAGTAAGATCGATGATGCAAGTCATCCCACGGTCTATCTATACCAGTCATGGCTTCCAGGATGGCCTCTTCAGATGGAAGAGTGGTATCAAGGCAATCCTGGGCAGAAGAAGAACTAAGTGTCCAAGCCAGGGCCACATCTCCATCCAACTCTTCCGGTGACAGAGGAGCTGGGATGGATTCTGCAGAGTCAACAATAGACTGATAAGCAAGCTCAGCTGCAGAAATAGGAAATGCCATTCCACCCACTTGACCTTCCGCTAATGTGGCAGTAGGGGAAGGTAAGGTCCAAGGGTCTGAAAAATAATGAGTTCCGAAGAACTCTCTTCGAAGAGGAGCCTTGGAGGATGAAATTGCATTAATATGAACCATAGGAGGAGGAATATCGAAAGTACCCATCAAGGAAGAATACATTCCAACTCCTAAATTCTCAACAGGCGCCTTAGAATTATCCAACTTAGGAACAGATGAGTCAGTAGACGCATTCGAGTCTACAGGAGGACAGTCCAGTTGATCCACTGTAACAATCCTCCCTTCGTGGGGGAAACATATAATCCGAAATAATGAGGATGCAATGGCATCCATCTCATAAATCCAGTTTCTCCCCAACAGAAGGTTGTAGTCCAAGCTTGCATCCACTACCTCAACCTCTATATTGACAGTTTTTCCCCCAACATAGATGGGAAAAGCTGGGAAAATACCATGGGGCCTGTGAGAATGACCATCAAATGCAGTCAAAAGAGTGGTAGATGGAACAACTTTGGGAGATCCAAGTGTCTTCCAGCATGCGAGAGACATCACGCATGTGGAAGCACCCTCATCAACAACCGTCTGAAAGATGTTACACTTCCGGTACGATGATTTAATATGAAAAGCCATGTGATGAGGAAGTCTTTTCTTAAAATTAGTCATATCAAAAGTAATCAGAAGAGAATTTTAGGATCAATAGCCCCAATGGCAGTGAGCAAAGCATTGCGCTGAGCCGGACAAGACTGGAGTACCTCTAAAGCCGACATAGCACAAGGACTCTGCGCCAGATCTTCTACAACCGAGTAGTTCTGGGCAGCCCTCGCATTTGGATTAATCGTTGATCGCTTAGAAGATGCTTTGGGCATCTGAGGCATAGACTCAATAGTAGGCTTGGTAATGTGAAGCGGCTCAGTAGCATCAGGAACATCCTTAGCTTTCGAAGACTCTTCTCTGCCATAATCACGGGATCTCGTAGCGATATCCGCATGAGCACTCATCATGAAAATGTTCGATGGAATTTCCGCTTCTTGGGTGCCCCCAGAGGAAGCCCCAGGATTTTGATTCGTGCCAACAACTAATTTTTTCCCTTGGGGAAAAGGGTTTGTTAACACAGCCTGGGAACTAGAAGAACCCTGCTGGGCTAACAAGCGCTACGCATCCTGAATTACGCTGTGCACGGGGCAAATATGGTCTCCGACATAGCACATGGGAAACTTCCTTTCCTTTCTTTTCTCCATGGACCCTACACCAACATGCTCGTTGGTTTCTTCCTTATTACCCTTCCGTTCTTGCCACTTTTCTTATTGTTCGTCCCTTCTTCTTCCCTTCGGATTATTTGATTTCCTTTTAGTTCTTGAAGCTTGGACAACATTTGGACAAAGACTAGATTCAAAGTAGACTCGACGAGCACAACCTAACAGGAAGGAGCAAATTGCAAAGAGACAGCGTTGCTGCAGTTGAGTAAGCAAGCTGGCTGCACCACTATTGATCGATCCAATCAGTCCGTCGCCATGAGGACCGGGCTTAGTTTTAGATAAATCTAATTTGGAGCGAGGAGAATTGGGCAGATACTTATGGAGGACCCCAGACTGAGAATAGATCAACTCAAGCTGCTGGGCCCTAAAAATGGCCTGCTCCTTGGAAAATACCCTGGAAAGGATACATCTTTCGAAATATCTGACTGCAGAGATTTGAAACCATTCCAAAAGGAATTCACCTAGAATATGCGCTTTAATCATCCTCTTCGTTCTCCTCCATTCAGATGTGATCGGAGAAATGTGGGTTGCGTCGTCTTTGTTTAAGAATTAGTTAGGGGTTAGGTCCAAGGCGTCATATCGACAGGCACGAAAAATGGTTAGAGGTAGTGTGATTCTGATGTAAGCTTCCCCAGTTAGCTCAATATACCATTTGGCAGCGTTT
Source organism: Pinus albicaulis (assembly GCA_034641835.2). Taxonomy (NCBI): domain Eukaryota; kingdom Viridiplantae; phylum Streptophyta; class Pinopsida; order Pinales; family Pinaceae; genus Pinus; species Pinus albicaulis. The sequence continues at coordinate 224,545,689 of CM076575.1, forward strand.
CCAGTTAGGGTGCGTTGAAATAATCTGAACCTAATCAAATCATCGATCAGGGAGTTCGAAGAACACCATAAATGGAAAGTAGTAATGTGGTTAGCCGGATCTTCTCCATTCTTACCTTCAAAATTTGGAATGTCTGAAGGAAGTTTGGTGGGAACCGGAGGCCACCCCGGACTATAACGAATCATATCATTAGTCAACTTCGACAGATCTAGAAAGTTTAACGTTGCCAGAAAAGGTAAGCGAGGTGGAGCCTGAGGATTCCATCCTTGATGAGATGGATTCCCAACATTCTGAAAAGAATACCCTGGATTTGTTGAGGCACCAGGTTGCCAAAAAGGACTCGTAGAAAAAGGAGAAGAACCTCCTCCCAACGCAGAGTTACCAAAACCCAGACCAGTTCCCCCCGCTGAAGTATGAAATGAAGAGGAAAGCCCCTGATAGGGGTTCCAGGCATTAGAAAGAGGAGAAAAGGTCTGATAAGCACTCGACGAAGGGAAAGAAGTATTCCCTTGGTGACCAGCGTAAAACTGATTCCCAACCCCCACTGTAGTGAATACAGGGTTCCATCCTGTAAAAGTGGTCGAATTCTGACCTCCAGACCAGGGATTGAAACTCTGGGTCTGAGAAGTAAACAGAAAGGACCCTAAAGAAGGATTGGAACTAGGAATGTGCCCAGTTCCAAAGGGGAACCCCTGAAAAGAAGCTGATCCACTAGCCATGGAAGACATGGGTGTAGATCCAGCTGTAGCAGCGGAAAAGGAAAAAGAAGGAATCCCACTAGTGGGTATTCCAAAACAAAAGGGACCAGAATGAGAAGCATGTGCTTGGGTGAAACCAGAGCTAAACACAGCAGCACTAGAAGCAATCGAAGATAAAGCAATAGTGCCCCCTCCTTCAACAGAAGCAGGAGTCTGAATGCCTGCAGCACTCACAGCAGAAGCTGCGTTCCCAGTCGTGGCCATTGAAAGGTAAGAATAATACGGAGGATCTTCTGGTCTCTCTGACTCAGGTCCGATGTATTGAACAACGAACGGATAATCAGGAGGAAGAGGAGATGGACCTGACCTAGGAGGTTCAGGTAATTCCTCAATTTGAAAATCTTCTTCCTGAGGAAATAAAACTCGCGAGGTGAGCGGAATGCTCCTCTCGGAACCGACACCAGAATCAGCTATGAAACCTTTAGACCCTTGTGGAGGATCTCTCTCCACTGCGTCAGACATCACAGGGTGGTAACCACCTACTAAATCACTCCTACGCCTTCTCGAAGAAGGCTCTGGACTCTCAGGAGATAACCCCCAGATTCTCCTCGATCGACGAGACGCTTGATCAGCCACTTTTATAGATTTTAAATTAGACTCAAAAAAGTGAAAATCTAGGCAAGCTAGGAGAAAAGAGCACTCACTATAAGAGAAATCCCTGAGATACAATCAAGCAAACAACCTTCAGGTATTTCCGCTCTGGGTGATGAGGACCAGACACCAAAATACAAGAAAGCGAAATATAGGACCTCCCGAAAGCAGTCTGGGATAATTACGGCCCACGCCTACTAGCGAACGTATCAGAAACAATTATGCCGACCTCCTAACGACAGCCTTTTCCGGCTCAAGCACCCAAGCTTCGTAAGGGCACCCCCCAGAAGTACTGCTGAAAGTGATGGTACGTCTGCCTCAGGTACCATGGGTATTCCCCCCCGCAGTCACCTGTGTGGAACCTAGGAGTGGCAACTATGGGCACCAATCTGTGTCAGAAGCCGGGCGGAACGGTCTTGAGGTCAGATTTAGCTAATCAGAGAGGGGGTATCCCTCTTCTCAGCCTTCACTTCCCCTCGCGCTTGACTCTTTGGAGGAGAGCTTTCCCGGTCCACCTAACGGATTTGGATTTCGCTCAATTAATCGACTTCTATGTTTTGTTTGAGCGGCCTTGGAGGGTTAACTCTCCACTCACCTAATCCAAGGCCCTACAACCTAGCTAGTTGGTGTATGACACTTAGAAAAATTGCTAGTTGATTTTAAATTATATCGCTTATTTTAATGGGCTGTTATGTTAAGTCAAAGGGATGCGGAAATGAAACTTATGATGTTTTGACGCAGAAAGAAATTAATAAAAACCAAAGTACATGCAAATGCAGTTATTGTCTTTCGATGAAAAGCAACTTCTACACGGGTTCTACGAGATTAAAAATTGTATTTTTCTTTTCAGATAGCAAACTCACACTCACAAAAACTATGAAAATGACTAAATGCTTAAGTTCACCTGATGAAAATCACTACAAGCATGCAAATCCTAAGATGCAAAATCTCCTAAAGAAGAGTGAAATTTCCCAAAAGTCCTTCAGTTTTATCTCTTTTTTGGTTGTCCAGAAAGCTACTTCCCAAAACCAAGAACTCTTAATATGAAGACACCAAAAACGCTTAAAAACAAGAGGGAGAAATCAATGACAACTCCCTTCCAAAATCAAGCCAAAATCCAAAGGCAAGAAACCTCAACAAAGCTTCAAAAGATACAAATAAACGAAAACAAAAATGCAAAAACAAAAGAAAACAACAAAGCAAAATGTTTTTTGAGCTTTTGAGTTTTATAAAAGAGTTCGAAAAGACCAAGTAAAACTATAAAATTCCAAGCCAAACAACACTGAATTTCAAGCAAAAACTTCAAAAATGATCCAAATATTATAGGGATAACTAGTAGCAAGATCAATATGAGAAAAAGAAGACAAGAAAACTCAGCCACTCAGCCTAGAAGAATAGTGCAACCTTGACGTAAACAAAAGCTTCAAAGAACACTGAAAGACTCTTCAAAAGTTGCAACAAGACCTAGCCAAATGAACTCAAGAAAACCAACCAAGAAATGGGCAAAAATCGTAGCGCAAAGCAAAACAAAAAGATAGGAAAGAGTAAATGAGCAGGATTTCTCTGTTCTGATGAAGCAGAACAACCAAGAATCCCCAGAAAGAGATCTTGGTACTCAAACCAGGAATGCCAACACAAGAAACAATACTTTGCCAAAAAGACTAGTTTTCAATCAAACAAAAGAGAGAAAAGACCAAAGACCACTTTCTTCACAATCCAGAAGGTATAAAAACACTGTAGGAACAGGTCTCTACAGACAAAAAGGACTGAAAAGCCAAGAAATCCAAAATTTCAAAATTTGCCTAGGTATACGCAACTTCACAGTTTAGCAACAAGCGTTCATACGCGACTGTGCTCAAGGAAACTCACGTATAGGCGACTCCCTTTATACAAACTTGCGTGTATATGCGACTGTGTGCAGAAAAAAGCGCGTATATAAAGGTAAATAACGAAAAAAAAAGGATCAAGCCTGGATAAGAAACCAGGACTTCAGTCTGACTGAGAAAGAGTAAACTGGACTGGAAATAAAAGTTAAAACTGTTGGAAACCTATCAAACAGCTGAAACCACCCAAAAGGGGAATCACAAGAATGCGATCCCCAGCGGAGTCACCAGTTCTGTTTTGGGTAAAATCACCCTAGGGGTTTGTTGGGTTTAAACCTCCACAGAGCAGGGCATGCTACTTAAGAGGGACTCACACAACCATACATGTTCATGAAAAACTAAATAGAGTAGATCGAGGAAGTTACACGTAGGTCCTACGGTTGAAGCAGATCCCACGGGGTCCAAACCCCCAGTAACCCTTCTTCCTTCTTAACCTAAAAGACAAGAAGAAACAAGCACGAATAACTGGTTGTACGGCATATATCTACTCTAAATGTTAGTGAAATCCATATGAAACATTAGATAAACCATAATGAATGCTTAAATAACAATATTCTCATATATGCAAGCGGACACTAACACATATATTTCGGGAACAAGATGGTTCTTCTGTATTATAAATAGCATGTACAGAAATAACGAGTGGAGAGATCACCTGAATCCTTCCACAATCTTCGATCAAACCGTCGTCCGGATCCATCCCACCCTTGCCTCGCTAAGATTCCTTCCGAACTGGTGCATACGAGATGACATATAAAGAGATGAGCATCTCCAGGAAACAAGGGTTTCCAGCTAAACCCAGGAAGTGCGGGAGGCACGGGAATTCAGGATGGATAGAATATATGAGAGTATAATATCAATTTTCTCTCTCTCCCTTAGGCCATGCCTGTGAGGGGCTTTTATACTCCCTCAAAGTAGTTTCAATCTGTTGGAAACAGTTGGCCACGTCTTGGGGTGGTTGAACTACTAGAGTAACCATCAACCCAGCCTCAAAAATAGGGATTTTTATATATTTTTTGATGATTTTAATGGCATACGCGGAAAAGTATATATGGACTCGCGTATACACACGGAAAAGTCTGGGCATACCCGCGTATGGGGATTTTAACATTGTTTTTTAGTGAATTTTTTCCAAGTCTGTAGGAATGGGTGCCCAAAGCCATAAAAGCAATCATGAATCATATGAAGGTGAGAAATGATGCTATAACAGACAGCAAAGTGAAAAGAAGCACAGTGAGGCAGGGAAGCAAGGTGAAGAAGAACACAGTGATGATATGCAGCACAGTGATGAAGAACAGTGCCATGAAGAAACTCAAAACAGTGAGGAGGGAAATTATGAGGAAATTGAACAGTTTGACGAGGATATTGGTAGCCCTCAAAGTAGCAAAAAGGATGAATATGAAGCCCAAAACATTGAAGAGATAGAGCCTCAAAGTCCTAAAGAGAGCAAGGACAAGAGTAAGGAGGGCAACCCTAAAAAAGACATGCAAGAAGACAGTCAAAGAATTCATGAAGAAACTCAAAACAGTGGCAAGGATGATGAGGGAAGTAACAAGGTGTTGATGGGAAAATCTATCCGACCAACAGCAGGGGATCTCCCCGGTAAAAGGTCCCAATTAGACCTTGAACCGTTTGGAATAGGGATCCCGTCCGGGGTGTGGGTCCGGCTACCACTGATTTCTCCTTTGCTTTGGGTCTCGCTTAAACTCTATAAAACAGTGGATACACAACTAATCGACTAATACAAGACATATGATCGATGCATTAAACACGTATATAACACTATGCGTAGCGAGAAAATTAATAAATCATACACGCCGAAGGGGTGTCGTTAGCAACACATCTTTGGGGTTATGCTTGTAGGCGATTCTGACCACAAAAGAAACAGTGCTTTATGGCGAGATTCCCCTTTACTTTCTGAAAGATAAAATGAAATGCTAATAAACAAATTCACTAACATCCATTCAGCAAGCAACTGATCCGAAAACCATTAACACACATACAGGTAACCATGATGCATAAATGATGCCATTAAAGAGTGCAGTCTCATTAATCTAAAGATGTTCTGAAACTGTAAAGAAATACACACAGTGTTCGCACAGCAAAACACATCAGGTCCAAAAAAGGGGTTCCTCAAAATGCCTGTATTCATGTTTCAATGTGTAATCCTCTAGTAATATAATATATTCAACTCAAGTCCCAAACCCTCAGCCCTTTACAAGTTCCCAAAGGAAGTATTTATAGGGAAAAGCTTGCCCTCTGGGGTCCCTGACTTTACAGCTTCCCGACCGTTGGGCTTCCTTGCGACCCAGTATTTTCTGTGACTTGCGACCTGAGCCGTTGTTGCGACCTGTGACCTAGTCGCTGGGTCGCTGGGTCGCGTCGTCGAGCATTTACCAAGGGGTGCGACCTGCGACCTCAGCAGATATGCGACCTGCGACCTCGGCGAATATGCGACTTGCGACCTTGGCAGATGTGCGACCTTGCGACCTCCTTGGATTTGCGACCTCACAACCTCCTTGGATTTGCGACCTCGCGACCTTCTTGGATTTGCGACCTCGCGACCTTCTTGGATTTGCGACCTGCGACCTCAGCAGTTGTGCGACCTTCGACGTTGGTAGATATGCGACCTGTTTTGAGAAGGTCCCCTTGTTTTCTGTGGAAAACTCTAGCTCTTTGTGCGACTGAAAGGTTTTTTCCTGCAATAAAGTAACATAGGTCACGTATCTCCATGATTGAAATAATAATAATGCTAAAGGAATTTTAATTGATTTGCAAGAGCTAAAATAATAACATAGACCCCTGTGTGGTCAAGTATTGTGCTACTGAGTCATTGGGGAAAACGGCTTGTGCCATTTTCTTTTGAATAACTGTAGTGTAGATTGGTGTCATTGTGGAGTGGGTCTGGAATGAAGATCCAAATGTAAATTTACCAATTTCGTATTATCTGCAAACCGTCCCATGAGTATATTTGGAAAACGCCATGGAGAATTGAATCAATCAACGCTGAGATTCTCATTCTTGAGCATGGAAAATTTATTTACTAAATTTTGGTAGCTCCCTTTATGACCAAGATAGCCATCAACGCGCCAAGGAGCCCTCCAGTTATTCTTGTAAACTTGTTTCTGATCGAGCAGGCGCTGCAACTGGCATAGAGGAAACGTACTCAAGCCCATCTTGCCCATGCAAGAACAGTTTCTGTACTAACTCACCCCTCCTCTTGTCGCATGTCTGGGATCTAAAAGAGTGCTGCTCACCATGCTACTTCCCCACAACATCATTTGGAAAAACTAGCGCAAAGTAGGAGTCGCATGGTCATCATTACCACCAAGTCACATTTTGTTTGGCTCCATGGATTTGCGACCTGGCGACTCATAGGGTCGCGCGACTTCATCTTTGCGTGGGTCGCAATCTCAAAAGGGTCGAAGGTCATACTTCGTCTTTTCCACATCGACTTGCGACTCAGCGACTTGGACTGCACTTGCGACTCAATGGGGTCGCATAGTCGCATTCTTTGGCAGGTCGCACCTTGTTAGCTTCGGGCATGCTGCGACTCAGCGACCTCCCATGGTCGCGTAGTCAAATTTTGCCTAAGGCGCACAGATGCGTGGGAGGTTGGCCTGCGATCTGATGATCAGCAGCGTTCAATGAATTGATCGTCTTTGCGATGGGCAGCACTGTGGAGATGCTGTGTATCATGGGCTAAACTTTCCAGCGTACATTAAAAACGGTGTTATAAGATATGTTCAAGATGCTTACTAAAACGGCAGATCACATGCCTCTCTCCATTTTCGTGTAATCTGACAGGGAACAACCACTATGAATGCACGTAACGCTCATGCCGAATATCGTGGTTGCGTTAACGCAGGGATCGAAGCGGAGCTGATTTTATCTAAATGGGCGCTGACAGTGTTCAGAAATCCTTTAATGGCCTTTTTGGTAAAACGTTCAAACATAGCGACAACCCTCCCTCGCCTTGATATTTCCTTTTTCACTTGGATGATATACGGCAACTGCAACTGCTGCATGGAAATCTCTCCGAGAACATGCGATATTGTCAAAGGATGTTAATCGTTGTGAACCAGAAAATGTATGCATGGGAAAAGAAAGGGCACGTGCATTGTCAATCATCTTTACAGCTTGATTATAACAGCGCGATAGTCACTATAACATCGCCACAACAGACCTGTTATAAGGTTTGG